>CANSZD010003972.1:247500-596479 GCA_947648045.1 Beta corolliflora
CCGATACTTCTTCTTCGGCACATTCTAGAGTTGGGCCTCTTCTGGCCGAGTATATATATTTTCATAGTTTTGGCCGAGAAAGTCAGACGACCCAGTCTTTACCTGTGCAGGGTAATCTGGCGCGCGTCAAGCAAACGGCCCGTCTAAGACGAAAAGCAATAATCCCGTCAAATAGCTCGGACATGGAGGAATCCACTGGACGGGTGCCCGAGGAGGCAAGAGAGGTCCAAAGTGCTCAGTCTTTGGACAGGCACCCTATTGACCATGAGGCGTAAGACTCGAAATAAATCCCGAAACCAAGATTTCCGGTAGGGGCGCCGAAATGGTAGAGATCAGCGAAGGCAATAACGGTAGCAATTCTGAAGCTGCCGAAGAATCAGACGAGGTCTCTACTACTTCGTCGGAGATTAGAAGACGTTTAGGTCCCCTTTCTGATCCAGGTTTCATTTTGGTCAACCGTAAGTGGTTAGAGAAACTAGGACCCGCACCCTAATTACTTATCGTCTTTCATGCCCATGCCGGGCTTTTCCTTTGTCATTCCTAACAAGGACGCGACGATCTTGAGCGCTCCAAAGAACCATTTCGTTGCCTATAAACTAGCCTTAGACGCAGGATCGAGGTTTCCCCTTCATGATTTCATAGAACAAGTGCTACAAAGACTACCACATCGGCCATAATCGACTGGCTCCCAACGCTTGGTACAACGTCCCCGACGTTTATCGCCGTCGCGAGCAACGCGGCCTAGCCCTTTCTCTTCGTGCCTTTACCCACATCCACTATGCGGCCAAGGTACCCTGGGGCCGTGGACTAACATGGCTCAAGCATCTCGCAACCGTCCCAGCTTCCCGACGGCTTGGGGGAAGCCTTCGAAAATGCATGAATGGAAAGCCGACTTCATCTTTTTAACGGCGCCAATGATTCGGCCATCGAGAGCTATAGATTCCATAACCTGGTCCGTCACGAATACGGGACGGAAGCCCGGGCCGGAATTGGAGGACGATTTCGATGAAGAAGTTGTGGAGTACTTCGAGACAAAAGAGTACTCCAGTGCCCGCCGACGTTCTATTAAAGGGCCATCCAATTGGATACCTTTTAAGGAAATGTTTTACCAAGACGACTTCTTGGTTGTCGCCGCCTGAGGTTGGCCGATGATAAAGGTACATTTAAAATCATCCAACTAAAATTCTTCGTCTATAGTCCTTTTGACGAACACATTTTTGTTTTTTGCAGACTCGGCCAGACAACGCCTCGAAGCATCTTGGACGGGGGAGATCAGCATGTCCCAATTTACCGCCAACCTTTGGAAGGAGTTTGCAAAGAGCAAAGGCCTAGAAAGAGGGCGTAAAACATTGGTAATAATTTTTTTTTTTTTTTTTTTGCCGAGGATCATATGAGATCGTCCGAAATTGGCATCCAACTCTCGGACGAGGGTCACCCAAAGAAGGAGACCGGCCCGGACTTGGACCGGTCACTCTTGGCGCCATACTCGTCCGAAATTGGCATCCAATTCTCGGACGAGGGTCACCCAAAGAAGGAGACCGTCCAGACTTGGACGGTCACCTTCTTGGCGCCATACTCGTCCGAAATTGGCATCCAACTCTCGGACGAGGGTCACCCAAAGAAGGAGACCGTCCAGACTTGGACGGTCACCTTCTTGGCGCCATACTCGTCCGAAATTGGCATCCAACTCTCGGACGAGGGTCACCCAAAGAAGGAGACCGTCCAGACTTGGACGGTCACCTTCTTGGCGCCATACTCGTCCGAAATTGGCATTCAATTTCGGACGAGGGTCGCCCAAAGAAGGAGAGCGTCCAGACTTGGACGGTCACCTTCTGGGTGCCATACTCGTCCGAAATTGGCATCCAATTCTCGGACGAGGGTCGCCCAAAGAAGGAGAGCGTCCAGACTTGGACGGTCACCTTCTTGGCACCATCCTCGTCCGAAATTGGCATCCAATTTTTGGATGGGGACCACCAAAAGTATGAGAACATCCAGACTCGGACGGGCACCTTCTTGGTGCCCTGCTCGTCTGGAGTTGCACAATTTTTTGGACGAGGGTCACCAAAAGTATGTGAACGTCTAGACTTGGACGGGCACCTTCTTGGCGCCCTTCTCGTCTGGAATTGCACAATTTTTTGGACGAGGGCCACCAAAAGTATGTGAACGTCTAGACTTGGACGAGCACCTTCTTGGCGCCCTTCTCGTCTGGAGTTGCACAATTTTTTGGACGAGGGCCACCAAAAGTATGTGAACGTCTAGACTTGGACGAGCACCTTCTTGGCGCCCTTCTCGTCTGGAGTTGCACAATTTTTTGGACGAGGGCCACCAAAAGTATGTGGACGTCTAGACTTGGACGGGCACCTTCTTGGCGCCCTTCTCGTCTGGATATTTGCAAATCATCTTTCATTTCGTCTTTCAGCCGAAGTCTTTGTAATAACAGTTGTAACTTTTGTTCGTAGGACAATCAATTTGATGACTTGTTTACTTTTTTCAGAAAAATGCTCCTACAAACAAACTTCCACCGGGAAGTCGTCCTCGTCCAAAAAGAGGCCAACTACGCCACGACCGCCCTTCGCCGAAGAAACCTAAGAGCTTCACAAGGAAGAAGGCAGATAAGACGACTCCTCTTGGCGAGGTTGGGGAGAGAAGTATGCCTCCCCCATCGCCCAAGGTTCCTAAAAGGGGCCTTCGGTACGTTGCCCGCCGAGGAGGAGAGGGTGCTCATGCGGCACTGTTCCGCTCAACGTGTCTGCCGCCGACTCTACCGAGGTCGAACCGGAGTCCGCCTTGGCTATAGTTGCACCCGAATCCGGAGCCGCGGGCTGAGAACTATCCAGGGGTTCGCGGCTCGGTAGCTAAGCCGGTGCCACAAATGCCCTTAGCTGTTAGGGACGGCATCTATTTCGTCCAGGTGAGTCGTATTACCCCAATATAGTTAGGACGGTGCGGGTCGGTGGACGGTCCATGAGTCCGTCCGATAGACAATCCATCGTCATTCCTATCAAGATAACTGACTCTCCCCCTCTTTCGGATAAGGGCAAAGGCCCCCGCTATTCCCCCCTGCTCCTCCCCTCGCCGATTCGGACGAGGAGTCTTCTCCCGCTTTCGCCAAAATGTCGAAGCCGGAGAAGGAGCGACTTAAGCAGAGCTCTTCAAGTGCTACCCCGAATCCTACATAAAGGGATTAAGGGGGGCGTCTCGCCGGGCATGTGGGCTACATGTCTCACTCTTCGCCGAGGTATTGCTTTTAGCCTCGCTTTATTTTATACTTGATACAAATTTTGATTCTTTTACTCGTCTAATAACTTGATTTGTTTTCATTGTTCCAGCTTCTGGCTCGCAGCATGCTAACTGAAGAATGGGCGAGGGAGCTCAGAAAAGAGAACAAGAACCTCGTCCATCTTGCTACAACGGCCGGCGACAAGGCCATTCATGACATTGAGATGGCGAATACTCTCCATCGTCAGTCACTCGATGCATTGGAGAAAAGGTCGGCAGAACTTGAGTCCAAGAACAAGAAATATCTTGTTACCATCAATGATCAGTTCAAGGAGAGAGACCATCTGAAGATGATCATCAACACTCTCTCTACTGATCTTAAGGGCGAGAGAGACGCCGCCCTTCTTGTCGCTGCTCAGCTGAGAAGGGAGAATATTCTTCTAAGGGCGCGAAACGCTCGTCTGGAAAAGACGGTTTCCCAAACCTTTGACGATGCCAAAAAGGGGCTTGAACATGTTGTAGAAACGTCCAAAGGTTGGGCCGTCAAGGCCTTCGAAATGCCTGGCCGAAGCCGAGGAGGTCCCGAGCTTTGTCCGTCGCCCGGAATACCAACAGAGTGTCCATAGGGCCATGGTCTCAGGCCGAGGATCCTCCGGAGTTTATAGAGTCGAGCGACGAGGCTTCACCCGAAGATGAGGAGCCCGAGGACAACCAAGAAACTCATGTCAAGACGAAGCCTAGTTTTAGGTTTATTTTTCTAGTTTAGTTATCTCCGTTGTAGCCTTCAAGAATCATATTTTGTAAATTTACTCATGATATATATGAAAGACTTTTGCCACTTGCTTGCCTCTTATTTTCATCAATTCCCATTTGACTATCACATTAACTTTGAATTGTTTCTAAGTACAAAAGTTGACTCGTCTTGAACATCGTAGACGATCTGCATAATATGATTGAAACACTTGTTTTGGACGACCTTGTTCTCTTGAGCTCGTCTTTTAGGCTTCTACCATTCCCCCCCCTTCTTGGGCTTAGTTCAACCGTACATGGTGGGCGAGCCAAAGGCCAAGAAGGAAAGCGACAATCATTGGCCGAGCCTACTGAAACTATTGGACGAGCTTGTTATATATGCTGAACGCATGTTTTAGCCGGCTTCCTTGAGGGAGCAACACTCGTCATTAAGTAGCGATCCCTTACTAGGGTCTAGACTACTTAGTCGGCCGTGCTTGTGAAGATAAGTATCCTTTACTAAGGACTTATTTCGAGCGCCTTTCTCTCGTAGACTTTGACGTTACTCTTACTAGAGGTTTTGTCGGTTGACGGCCTTGTATGTGCAATACTTTGGCCGGTCTCTTCGATGGAGTGATGTTCGGCCTAAAAATGAGTAATTGTGACGTTTTTCTTTTTTTATCCAAGTTACTGTCACTTTTAGACGAGTAACTGATTTAATGCCCCAAAGTGAATTAACTTGGTGAAAATAAACAAGGAAATAAGAAAGTAGGAATTGTATTATATGGATTTTGCTTGACGGAATGCCAAGATGCATGTATACAATTCTTTTTTCTAACATGTGCCGCGGCACTTTGGATTAACTACAAACTACATAGACATTCGACGGTGGATTGAATTAGACGTGATACTTTTTCAAATTATCAAAATTCCAAGTACGGCGTACTGGTCGTCCATCCATATCTTGAAGACGAAAAGTACCACTGCGCAGCTCTTGGATAATCATGTAAGGTCCTTCCCAATTAGGTGTTAGCTTCCCTAACTCTTTTGCTCGTCCAACCGCTTCCATCTTTCTAAGGACAAGATCCCCTACTTTGAGCGGTCGTCTAACAACTCTTTTGTTAAACTCCCGAGCCATACGCAGTTTGTACAATTGCATTCTTAGCAAGGCATTGCCCCGGACTTCTGGCACTTGGTCTAAAGCCGTGCGCAATGCTGCTCAGTTGGCATCTTCTGAGTACAGCATAACTCGCAGGGTGGGTTCTTCAATCTCTATGGGCAAGACAACTTCTGTGCCGTAGACTAACATGAAGGGCGTCTCCCCAGTAGAGTTCTTGGCGGTTGTTCTGATGGACCATAACACCAACTGCAGCTCTTCAACCCATTGTCCCTTGGCGTTTTATAGCTTCTTTTTGATTCCATTTGATAGAATCTTGTTGAAGGACTCTACCTGCCCATTTGCTTGTGGGTGGGCAACGGCGGCGAAGTGTGCTTTTATTTCTCTTTCTGCCAACCACTCTTTCAGTTTAGGTGTTTCAAATTGGGGGCCATTATCGAAAACGATGGACTGTGGTATGCCAAAACGGGTTATAATGCTTTTCCAGATGAAGCCCTTGACGTCGTTCGTTGTTATTCCTCGCATGGCCTCCGCCTCTATCCATTTAGTGAAGTAATCAACGGCCACTATCACAAACTTCTTTTGTCCGGCGGCCACTGGGAAAGGTCCTAGGATATCCATGCCCCATTTGGCAAAGGGTAAAGGGAACAAGATGGGGGTTAAGTAGTTGGACGGCTTCTGATGCACATTTCCATGCTTCTGGCAACTGTCACACTTCTTTTGCATAGACAAGAGCGTCTTCCTTTAAGGTTGGCCGGCAGTACCCCGTCCTTAAAGCCTTCTCCCCTAAAGCTCTTCCCCCAATATGAGAAGCACAAGCTCCTTCATGGAGTTCTTTCGGGACCTCCGGACCATCTTCTCGGTGACGCACTTGAGCAGAGGCCGGTTGAATGATTTCTTGTAAAGTGTCTCGTCCCATAGCTCAAACCACTTGTCCCCAGCCTTCACATACTTGGCCTCTACGGGATCTCGAAGGCATCGTCCCGTCTTCTTGTATTCTATGATCGGCTCCATCCAGACAGTCCCGCGACTGAGAAACATAATCTGCTCTTGATCTATGCTCTTTTTGGGTTTGACTTCCCAAAATACTGTTCTTGGCATATCACCTTCAGCCGAGCTGGCTAACTTCGAGAGTGCATCTGCTTGATGATTTTCTGACCTTGGTACTTGGTCGAGGACAAATCGTTTTAATGGCTCTATCTCATCTTTGATGAGTTGCATGTATTTGCTCATTGATGCTTCTTTGCATTCAAAATCTCCATTAACCCGATCGACCACTAAGAGGGAGTCCGATTTGGCCTCGATCTCAACAGCTCCGGCCGCTTTGCACATTTTGATTCCTGCCAAAAGTGCCTCATATTCAGCTTCGTTATTGGATGCTCTGAACTGGAACCTTAATGCGTATTCAAACTTGTCCCCTTCGGGAGATTGGCAAATGATTCCTGCTCCACATCCATTGAGTGTGGACGAGCCATCAACCATGAGTGTCCAATGCCTTCTTCCTCTTGCTGGATCAGATATCGGCTCTATGGCTGGCCGAGTAAGTTCGACTATAAAATCTGCCAAGGCTTGCCCTTTAATGGCTGTCCTTGGTTCAAAGGATAGATCAAACATGTTAAGCTCCACCGCCCATTTTAACATTCGTCCAAGCCAGCCTTCCATCTTTAGTAGAACTTGCTTCAAAGGCCGATCGTTGTAGACGATTATACCGTGCGCCAAGAAATAGGGCCTTAGCTTTGGCTGGCCATGACGAGTGCCAATCCAAACTTCTCAACGGGGGTGTACCTATTTTCCGCGTCTTTGAGTACGTGACTCACGAAGTATATTGGGACTTGGACGGATTCTCTTTCAGCTAGCGAACAAAGACTCACGGCTTGAGCGGACACCGCCAAATATACAAACAACTTCTCCCCTCGCCGGCCGACTCAACCTAGGCAACCGCCGAAGGTGGTCCTTGACTCCGTCTGTAGTGCTTCGCTCCGCCTCATTTGTCCATTCAAACTTTGCTTTCTTCTTAATTGTGGCGAAGAAGTGATGGCACTTGTCGCCTGACTTAGACAAGAAACGTCCAAGGGCAGCCAAGCAACCCGTCAGCCTCTGAACTTCCTTCACCTTTGACGGAGACTTCATGTCTAAAATAGCTTGTATCTTTTCGGGATTTGCTTCAATTCCCCTTTGATCCACCAAAAAGCCTAAAAACTTTCCCGACAAAACTCCAAACACACATTTCTTTCGGGGTTCAGGCTTTAACTTGTATTTCCCGAGAGTTTCAAAAGTTTCTCTCAAATCACCAACATGATTTTCTTCTTGACGGCTTTTGACTATCATATCGTCAATATATGCCTCCATATTTCTTCCCAATTGTGGCTGAAAAACAAGATTGATCAATCTTTGAAAAGTGGCCGGGAGCATTGCGCAGCCGAATGGCATTCTCAACCACCCATACAGTCCTTTTTCGCAATGAAGGACGTCTTGTCCCGATCCTCGAGCCACATTGGGATTTGATGAAAGCCGAATAAGCGTCCATGAAGCTCAGCAAAGCATGACCAACTGTAGAGTCCACCGGACGATCCAACTTTGGCAAGGGGAAACCGTCCCTTAGGACAAGCCTTGTTGAGATCGGTGTAGTCCACACACATCCTCCGGTGCCATTGGGCTTTGGCACCATGACCACATTTGCTATCCAATCTGGGTAATAGGTTTCTTTGATGAACTTGGATTCCAACAACTTCGAACTTCTTGGTCAACCGCCCGATTTCTAGCCTGGTCCCAAATGCCTCTTCTTCGACGAACGATTTTGTTTTTGGATCAACATTTAACCGATGGACGGCTACTTCGGATCAATTCCTGCATTTCTTCAACACAATAGGCAAACACGCCCTGAAATTCTTTCAAAGAGGCCGATTAAGAGGCTTTTTAAGCCCAAAGAGAGTGAAGAACCAATTTTCAAGGTTCGCCTCGGACGAGCCTCATCCGCACGCACGTCTTCCGGGGCCTCGGCTGGTTCTCGACGCTCTATTGCTAGTCCCATGATGGCCATCACTTCTTCGCACAAGGGAGGCTCTTCCTCGATGATTTCATATTTTCTCTCTTTTTTCGGGGAGATGCTCGACGCCTTCCTTGAGGGAGCGAGAGGCGTCTCGAGGGCTCTCAATGGCCGTCTTTAATGAGGCCAAGTGGTCCTCGACTATCCCGGACGTTTTCCTCTCGCTAACCACCTTCGTCTTATCCTTCTCTATTTCGGACGTTTTCCTTTCACCAAAGAACCTCGCGCTCGATCTTCATTGCACATCTTCCATGATGACGGCTGAGGGTAGTCGGATAACACTCCCCAGCCACTGCTGTCGGTCCCCATATAATGAGCCAATCTTGCCATCATCACACTCATACTTCATCAACATCAGGTGGGTAACTATAACGGCTTTGACGTGATTCGTAGTTGGTCGCCCGAGAATGACATTGTAGGTCGTCCAAATCTCGGACTACCAAGAACTTGATAAACAAAGTTCTAGCGGCATCCTTTTCTCCCACTCGAACAGGCAAAGTAACAGTTCCCATTGGGTGGATGACTCCTCCCCCAAACCCTATGATGGGATGGTGAACGGGAACCAAGTCCTTCTCATCAAATTTTAATCTGACAAGCAAACAAGATCGATGATGTCCGTCGAGCTTCCAAGTGTCGATCGAATTCTTCTTACTCTCAAGTTTGCTATTTTCATCTCTACAACCAAAGGATCGTCATGGGGAGTCCTCAACCCTGCCCCGATCTTGCTCACTAACTACCACCCTTGGGAAGGGCTCGACCTTTGTTTGATCACCTAACAAAACTTGGCCAAGCTCCCTAAGGTAGTTTTTGTGTCCTCTATTGGTTGGTCCTCCAAAGAAATAACCCTCCGTAAATTACGAGTACAACATCCTCGTTTGTGCTCTCACTTTCCTTCTTCTTAGTCTGCCAATTGTCTTTTCTTTGAAACTTCCTTCCCCCTTGAGGCATATAGAAGTTCATCTTTCCCTTTCGAGCTAGCTCCTCCAAAGGCTTCTTGAGGTGCTTACATTCATTAGTTTCGTGACCGCAATCCTTGTGGAAGTGGCAATACTTGCTCTTATCCCTATTTCTATAAGGGGTTTTCATTTCAGCTGGGGCCTTCAACTCATATTGATCCTTAATCTCTATGAGAATGGAGTATTGGTCCTTGTTAAATTCAATAGGATTGGATGAGGATGGCTCACCCTCTTTTCTCTTGCTCCTTCTAGATGAAGTAGTGGAGGTTATAGCCCAAGTCTCGGCCTTCTTGGGGTTGCTCTTCTTTGGTCGAGCAACCTCTTCGAGCTTCTTAGACTCGGGATGCTTTGCCTCAAGACACACTTCGGTAGCGTGAATAAACGCTTCGCCTTCCCTTAAGGCTTCGGCAAGAGTGGAGATTTTCTTTTTAACAAGATCAAACTTAAAGCTTCCCGGCCTTAGACCCCTTATGAAGGCGTCAAAGGCCACTCCAAAGATTAAGATCTTGGATTTGAAGGGCTTCAAGGTTGAATCTCTTAACGAAACTTCTAAGAGCCTCCTTAGGTCCCCCGGACAACCTCGCCTAGGTGCATGCTTGTTTTTTGTTCTTGCTTGTTGGCAACAAAGTGACTAGTGAATAAGAAACCGAGTTCCGTGAAATTATTGATCGAATTAGGTGGAAGATTGTTAAACCACTTCGAGCTACTCCCTTCGAGTCGTTGGGAAGTTCTTACACCGTGTAGCATCATCTACTCCTTGGACGTACATCCGATGTTTGTAAGCGTACAAGTGATCATCGGGATCTCGTTGTTCCATCAAAAGGTTCTATAGTAGGGAGTTTAACCTTTGGGAAGGGGGCGCCTCCATTATCCTGGCCGAGAATGGAGTGGGCCGCTGATCCGGGAGGGCTCCCATCTCGTCCCTCAATGGGTATGTACTCCTTACGATATTCCTTTAACACCGGTCGACGATGTGTTTGCAGCAATGGACGCCTATAGGCCATGGGTTGAGCCACCGTCTTCTCTTGTCGTGGATGAACAAGAGAGTGACTTAAACTTCGTCCCTCCCCTCTCGGACGACAACCTCAAAGGAGGGTCTCTCGGGTATGATGTAGAACCCGTCGCCGATCGTTGTATTCTTCGCCGCTCTCTTTGCTTCTAGATATTCTCCGGCATCTGTTTCCATTCGGTGCCCGCTTGGACGAACATGGTCCCGGGTCCTTACCACTGGGTTCCAGTCCATCTTCCTTCGCCGACCCTTATCCTCTCGGTTGCTTTCCTCCCCGCCGTTCTCCTAGAGGGTTCCCGACGAACAGTCGACTAGGACCCGGACGATCGTCTTGGGAACGCCCCTGGGGGGAGGTGGATTGTTAGCACTGCTCGTGGTTAAGCCTAAAAACAACATATTGCTCTTGATCTGCTTCTCGGACGATCACGCGCCATCTTTGCCCCGGAAATCATTCAAGGCGTTCTCTAGATGGGCTAGCACACGGACGTTCAAGATTCTCTTGAATGACAGAGTTCGGCGGCTTGGTCCAAGAACCCGGACGATGGACGGGGTCCATCCCTTCCTCGAGGTGGTCTCTCGTGCTCTACCGTGTCTTCGACATTAACCCGAAGACTTCGGTTTCCGCAAGGTTGGACGATTGACAATCGGTCATCGCTGCGTCTCCCCACGTAGACGGCGCCAAATGTTTAGTCCGCTTGTCCAACAAGTAAGTTTGTAGATGGTGCTTTCTTGTCGAGCAAGTAAACTAGTATCCCTTAGATGTTCTTCTTTGGAGACTTGTGCAACAATGTCTCGAATCAACCAAGTCCAAGCTCGAGCTTCGTTCCCGAACTCCGCAAAAAGGGACCCACCCCGGAGGTTTGGGTGGTGGTTCCCCCTCCGAAGCTTAAGTCGGTATCGTGGAGAGTAAGAGAAATGTAGAGATAGAGAGAGAAAGTGAGAGAATAGTTTTTCAGAGTAACTTTACACTGTTTGCCTTCAAATTATGTGTCTCCTGATTTTAGGGGTATTTATAGTGATAGCAAGTTGACAGCTATCCTTAATACCTGCCCTAGAAAAGTGGCTTCTGATTGGGTGAGAAATCAAAACATGACACGTGGCAGATCATGACTAGTGGATATCTATTAACCAATCTCCTTCAACCACCTTACATTGTTGGGCTCGACCGCCTGGGCCGTAATCTAGACCATTTAACTCTCCTGAGGGTAGCCCAAAGATGCAAGGCATTTCTTCTCTTTAACTCAGGTGACACGTGTACGGCTCTGATAAGCCCAAGTGTCTCAAAAAGAGCCGTAGATGTTAGACTACAACAGATGGTGTGGATGGAGTTTTGGGTCGCGAGTGATGGGGCGGATGGAGCTCCACCCGACCCATCACCGATCCATTGCCATCCCTATTTAGGATTAGTCATTAGTATAGATGGTTTTGATATATAAGCAATCATAACAAGAGATATGGGTCCAGGACCCTAACCAGACACGTCCAAACCCTACCCTAATTTAAGGGTATGGGTCTTAATTTTTTGGACCCTATGGGTAAGGGTATGGGTCTTGAGTCTTGACTCTTGATTCTATCAGGTAAGGGTAGGGTAAGAGTTCACTTCTCAAATATACATACCCTAGCCATAAACCTGCCTAAACTAAAATATATATTTTTTCTTTTTTTTAATTTAATATATATAACAGATATAAGAAACCCTATCCATCTACAATAGGTGGGTAGTTATTCAAAATGAAAATTCAATCATGTCTTTCCTAGATATAAGAAACCCTTCCAGTCAAAATAAAACCCTCAATCCTTCACCCTAGCCGCACTCTCACAATCTCATGTTACCAGTATCTCACTCTCTCGCTCTAATTCTTTATTCATATTTGGATATATGAGACTTTTGTGATGTGGATAAACTATGTATTCCTATGTAATATGATATTTTTTGTGGAATTGTGCTCAACAATTATGTATACACGTGAAAATATAAGCGGAATTTTTTTTTATTGTATTCATTTTAGACCCTAGACCCTATCCATACCCTACTGGACCCTACGGGTACGGGTAAGGGTCCTAAAAATTTTGACCCTATGGGTATGGGTAGGGTATGGGTCTACATCCAAAAATTAGGGTATGAGTAAGGGTCTTGCCTTACCATACCCAGACCCTACCCATTGCCATCCCTAGCCATGACGGCTATCAAACTACCAGTCAGGTATGGTAAAAAAAGAAATTGTACTTAGTGCTTTTTCTTTATCGTTAATCATTACGGTTATATATATCAAAATTGTTTATACTGATATAGCTAATAATCTCCTAGTTTTTTTTAACTATCTGGTGATTTATGAAATAGAGTCATGGTATGATTAGGTTTCGCCAAAAAATTTCAGATTTTAGAATAAACACAAAAAATAAAATAAATCAAGACCACGACAGACTACATAAAAAGGTGGTCAAAAAGACGAGTCAGGGCAACTTTGATCCTCATATTATAAGTGAAAGGGAAGTAACTCATAATCATATTTGTAAAAGGTGAGAAGCAAACTCCTTGTCACAGGAGTGGAAGGAGGGTCTTACACCATTAGGACCATTAGGCAACCTTAATCCTCATATTATTATGAAGATAGTGGGTTTTATAGACGACAAAGTCATAAGTCATAACATTTGTAATTTACCATTTCCTATTGTTATTACTTATTTGGAGTGTTTCATATTGGTATTGTCTCACCTATTTGTAACTGAGAGATCATCTTAGATGAGTTTATCTGAAATATGGCATAGGCTATCATCTACAGATCCATATAAATTTTTATCATTTGTTACAAAGAATAAACTGTTGTATTTACTTTTTTAAAATGTTATTATATGGACCAAATTATATATTTGTTCGAAATATAAAAATATACGGTTTTTTCACCATATACCCTTGACAAATTTTTTTTTGCACCATATACCCTTTCAACTTTTGAAATGCACCATACCTTTACAAAAATACATCGACATACCCTTTTTGTCGACGGACGTTAGGCCCCCGTTAGTGGCAAACTTATTTCATGATGTACCCCTAATATGGAACTTAATGCACCATATACCCCTAAATTATGTTTCAGTTATAACGGCTACTTTTCCAGTTAAACTAGCCGTTAGGAAGATTAAAGGCCAGCCAGGGTTCTTTATAAAGCCATTCCTATGTAAACTGAATCCCTTAACATGAAGTATGAGTTCTCATTCAAATACATGCTCTTCAAACTACGATTCTTCATATATTAGGGTCCCTAACTCTTATTGCATTTGTGGGAGAAAATATGCAATAAGAAGTTCTGAAACTGCAACAAATCCTCAGAGACTGTACTACAAATGTGATTCATGCAATAGTTTCAGATGGTGCAAAGGAAGTTATGACCAAAGTAGCAGCAGCCATGGAAGGGGATTCAAGCACAATGAAGGCAAGAGAGAAGAGGGGGGAAAGCTCGACAACAAAGAAATGAAGGAAGAACTAAAGCAATTGAAGAAAAAATTGAAGAGGCAACAAAAATTAGTTAATGCAGCAATAAAAGTAGGAGTACTCATGTTTGTGATCCTAATGTTTGTAATATTTAACTACTAATGTAGCTTATCTACTAATGTAGCTTTACAAAAACTATCTTCTTAATGATGATATAACTGTGTTTGACAAAAACAGTGGCTTTCAGATGACAAAGTAGCTTTACAAAAAATAGTGCCCCAATTCACAAAAAAAAGGCATGCAAGGAGCATCTTGGAACCCTTCAATCTTCAGTTCTTCTTACTCTTCTTCCCTTCTGGTTGCTGCTTTGAGGTAGTGGTAGCTTGAGTTGCCTTTCTTTTCTTCTGTGTAGGCTGAGATCCTTGCTTCTTCTGAGATGCTTGGCCAGTTGAAGTAGAGGCTTTGTCCTTCTTCTGAGATCCCTGCTTCTTCTGAGATGCTTGGCCAGTTGAAGTAGAGGCTTTGTCCTTCTTCTGAGATCCCTGCTTCTTCTAAGCTCCTTGGGCAGTTGAAGTAGAGGCTTTATCCTTCTTAGCTTTTTTAGTGGCACCACCTCCACATGTCCTAGCATTATGTCCCACCTCTTTGCACTTGCTGCACTTAACACCGCCGTGTCTCGACCCTTCTTAGCTTCATTTGACCCTCTCTTCCCTCTCGTTTAGCAGCCTCCCAAAGACCTCTCTTCATAGATGGGGGTTAATGACCGGCGATTGTAATCGGCCAATGGCTTGGGTCGGACATAGGGTGAATGTGCTCCCCATATGTGTGCTTGTAAGCCTCACCCTTGAAGTAAGGGGACACAAAATCAGAGGGCTCAAGCCTCTCATTAAACATAACCCTCAATGCATGTTTGCAAGGAATGCCACACCCTTGCCATTTACCACACTCACATGTCATGTCTGTGAGCTTGCAAGGAAAGTAAACATGACCATCTCTGACCTCAAACTCACCACCCCCACAACTTGTTGCATAACGTAACTTGGATTCATCGCCCCTAATTGCTAAAAAATTTTCGCATACTCGCCAACCGTGTTGCTTCCATATCGCCAGCCTTAGCAAATCTAGCCCCAAGTCTCTTCATTGACCAATGCCTTATAGCTACAATGAAACAGACATCGTGATTAGTTATGTGGTTCATGAATGAAAAGACAATGAAGAAACATGAGGAGAAAACACAAACCTTCAAGTAATGTAAGCACGGGAAGATCTCTATAAGGCTTGGTGCATGCATTGAAGCTCTCCACAAAGTTTGTTGTATTATGGTCACAACAAACTTGTGGGTCAAACACATGCCTACTCCATTGTTCTGTGGTGGAATCCAAATACTCCACAGCTTTGGCATCATAGGCTTGTATTTCCTTCATGGCCTTGTTAAAAACATACTTGTTGTATGCATTTCTTTGCAATTCAAAAGAGCTTGTGGAATGCTGTGCCACTGTAGCCAGCATTCTTGCAATTCATGTATAAATGTTGGCAACACACTCTTCTTGTTGCCCTAGGGAAGACATAATGCAAAGAGGCTTCAACACCCTGACCAATGAAATCAGTAACTAATTAGCAAATTAGTAAAAATGCAATGATTGAAATACACACAAAAGCTAAACAAAAAAATACTCACCCTCATCCTGTCACTGATGAAGGTCCAATCATCTCTTTCACAGCCTTCTTGTTGAAACACAATTTGGAGGTTTCTGAAGAAGTAAGTCCAGCTTTCAATGCTCTCAGTGTCCACAATGCCATAGGCAATCAAGAAGATCTCATTATTTCCATCAATCCCTAAGGCTGACAGTAGAATACCCTTGTAATACCCACTTAGGTGGGCCCCGGCCATCTATGCCTATAATAGGCCTACACCCTTTTATAAAGCCCCTAAACTGTGCTGCAAAAGAGAAGAAACATGCCACAAACTTAGGGGCAACACTTGCAGTGTTCCCAGTCCAAGTGACAAGGGCATAAGAGCCAGGGTTGGTCTCTTTGATCAGCTCTGCATACCTTGGCAACAGTCCATAAGACTCCCCAAACCCCCCATATATAAACTCTTTTGACATGACTTTAACCTTGTACAGAAGCCTGCTTTTGACCCTCAGCCTAAACCTCTCCAAAGCCAATTTCTGCAGCCCCTCCACTGGTACATCAGGGTTTGCAGAAATGTGGTCAGCAAGGTGTTTGCAGAGCCACACACAGCTCACCATAGGATTATCCTCCAATCTCCCACATGCTTTGTGCTCCCCCTTCAATGTCTTGATTGCCCAACTGATTTTATCAGCAATCATAGAGGCATGTATCCTCCAACTGCATCCATCCATTGAACAAGAGGCAGTGAACCTCTTAGTGTCAGCCTTTTCAACAGCTTATTGCAAACCCCCTCCGGATGCAATAATCCCTCAAAGACTTCCAAAAACACTACCTTGGTTGGAAAAATCAACCATTCTTCAAGCTTCGATAGACCCAAAAGGAGTTTCATCTCAAACCCTCCCATTCTTTGTACACTCGGTCCAAGCTAGAACTACCATCAAGGCAATCCTCAAAGGTCTTCGAAGGTAACAAGTCCTCAACTTCAATCTCATCCTCCCGAACTACAAAATCGAGCCATCAAAATGTCATCATCATCGGTCTCTCCCTCACCCGAATCACAATAGGTCCCATCGGATGAGGCATCACCCTCTAAATCACCATACTCCGCATCTAAACACACGAGAAGTGTGACCTTCTTCCTCCCCGTACCCTCCCTTCCACGGTGCCTCGTTTTTTGGTACATAGGTCCCAAATTTCTTGGTTGTGCTCTTAGGCACCCTAAATCCCTCGAGTCTAGTCCTTGCCGTTTTTTTTGGTTTTAAAGAAGATGGAATGTTAGTTTCGGGGAAGGAAGGTGTAGGTTGTGTGCCTTGCCTAGAAACCGGGAGGAAGGGGTTTCTTGCTCGGGAATTGGAGGTGAAAAGGGTGGTTTCTGTGTGTGTGATACGGGGCTTTGTGTTTGGTTTCTTGTTCTAGGTCTCCTAACCGGGGTGGTTTTAACCCTTTTTTTTTTTTGGGACTCGAGGTGGTGGTGTAGGCTCTCCGGGTAGGAGAAGGAGGTGGTGGTGTGTGTTGTTTGGGAGGTGAAGGTGGTGGTGTAGGCTCGTAGGAGGTGAAGGAGGTGGTGGTGTGTGTTGTTTGGGAGGTGAAGGTGGTAGTGGTGTGTGTTGTTTGGGAGGTGAAGGTGGTGGTGTAGGCTCTAGGAGGTGAAGGAGGTGGTGGTGTGTGTTGTTTACTAGGTGAGGCAAGTGGGTTGAGAAGGCCCCGGACAACACTCATCGCCCCCGACTTGAGTACACCCTCATGTACTCAACTACCCGCACATCATCCACAAATAGGACAGGCACCTCAATGGCAACACAAAAACTCCTTGCCAATTCGGCTTCCCTCTCCTCCTCTTCTTCTTTCATTCTTCTCTCCTCTTCTTCTTTCATTCTTCTATCCTCTTCCTCCCCGCTCCTTCCTTAGAATCTCTTGCACTCTCCTTATATTCTCCAGTTTTTCCTTCTCGCCTTGTTCCCTTAATCGAACATATGACCTAAATACTATCCCGGGGTTGTTTGTTTCCTCCACCCACATCTCAATGGTGTCTGTGCCCCTTCCAAAAGACCAAACCCTGCCCAAGTCCTTGTCACTCTCAATCTCCATTTTCCTATTAGTCCTAGGATTATGGACAAGTAGCCTAAATGCCTTAGGGAGATACACATCTTGTTTAACTGCCTCCTCCATTACATCCTCATACAAACCCATTAAGTGACACATGTCAGTGTCTTCAACCCTCACATCAAAATCCTTACTGTCATAGTGCAAAAGTAACCAAACAAAGACCATCCTAACCAAATCAACAACAACAACAAATTTCCAACACAAATGAGCATACTACATTTGAATGCAAGGAAAAAAATGCAAAATTTTGCTATGATTAACTAAAGAAAAACTTCCATAAAAACCGAAAGAAACTAAACCCTAAAACGCATAAAACCCTAACCAACAAAATTCCAAAAGCATAAATTATCAACAACACAAACAAAGGGATAAAGAACTTACTTGGAACGAAAAGGACCCTTGAAATTTTTGAACTTCAAACCAACTTTCGCAACTCACCAACTCCGCGTTTTTTCCCCTCCTGAAGAAGACCCAAGCCAAATTTTGCACCAGCTATGAACCTCTTACAATTGCGCACAAACCAGTGTCTAGATTTCTCAAAATGGGTTACAGATTTTTGGATTCCATGGATGCCTAAGCTCTAGTAAAACAGAGGGTTAGAGAAGGTGAAAATGAATGGGCGTGGTTTTTTTGGAAAACTGATCATTTACTCCAACCATAATGGCGCCCAAACTTAATGGCAATCTTGTAATAAAACACTAACGGCAACTTCACGTCTGTTAACAAAAAGGGTATGTCGATGTATTTTTGTAAAGGTGGGGGGTATATGGTGCATTTCAAAAGTTGAAAGGGTATATGGTGCAAAAAAAAATTTGTCAGGGGTATATGGTGAAAAACCCGTTAATATTATCCGAATTTTTAACTTTCCCACAATAGTTTATGGAAAAATTGACAGGAACAATCCCAATTATGGGCGTTCCGCTATTTTCAATCCCAACTAAGGATTATTTCTGAGCAGTCTCAACTGTGCATCATTTTTTACAAAATTAATCCCAGCATGTCAATGACCTGCTACAACAGGTAAAATAAAATTTTTTCCCACCTCTCATTTTCTCTCTACTCTGGTGGGTTGTTAGTCATAATTTCTCTCCAATCTAATCTGTCTGATTGCTGATACTGTTGCCTTGTGATTGCCGCGCTGCGGGCTCGCCGCGCTCGAGCGAGTCTTCCTCTCGGCCACCACCCTGGATGTTCCCCTTACTTAAGTTGGAATGTCCTAAACTGATATTTGCATTATTCTGGTTTCAGATTTCTGTAAATTTTCTTCACCTTCTGCTGATGTTTTAGATTTGTTACAATTTATTTGATTTTTCGATTCTTGTGTTTGTTGGGTTAATTTAATTCATTGATGTGGCTGCTTTACTAGGGAAGATTGAAATTGAATTTCTCTCAAAGCTTTGCAAGTTATCGAGCAAGCTTTTTAAGGTATGTTTTGTCCACTCTTTTCCATTTATCCAGCCTGATGACTAGCCGAGTGGAGTGGCAAATGAAAACTAATCCCTCCGTCCCATAATATAGTGCTCACATTCCTTTTTTGGTGTCTCAAAATATTATGCCTATTTTCTTTTTTATCAATTTATCTGGACTAAATTATCCTTAATTTCTACACAAACTTTCCAAAATACCCCTACTTTTCTCTCAAAACATGTGACCCCATTTATTGATTTACACCATTTCAAGGAACATTTATTGCCTTTTGATTTTGTTAAAGGAAAAAGAAAATAAATAACTAGTTTCAATACAAAAGTATCAAAAAAGCACTTCATTAAATTTTTTTTTTTGGAAATCCTACCACTCATTCCATTTTCCTTAATTCCCGTGAAAAATGAGAAGTGAGCACTATATTATGGGACGTAGGGAATATAATATTAATTTAGAGGTTAAGAAGTAGGAATTATATTTGCTTGCCAAAAACTGTCGTTTTAATGGAAATCTTTTAATGTCCTTCTCTAATACTAACGGGAAAATGCTTTTTACAAATATTCATGATTAATTGCTAAGTTAGCCATTGTTATATGATAGTTATGTTTGCTAGATC
Source organism: Beta corolliflora (assembly GCA_947648045.1). Taxonomy (NCBI): domain Eukaryota; kingdom Viridiplantae; phylum Streptophyta; class Magnoliopsida; order Caryophyllales; family Amaranthaceae; genus Beta; species Beta corolliflora. Next base: position 266,789 of record CANSZD010003972.1, read on the forward strand.
ATTAAGCATTGGTTGGTTCAAACTCAAATGAGCAACACTTAGACCAGCTATCTCAGTTTGATTAATCGTTTACAACATTTCGTCCCAAATTACTACACTCTACAACCATTATATTATGGGGGAAAGTGTTGTGCATGTCATTTTTCTTCTATCGATGTGTGTTATGAGTTGCACTCTTTGCTCCAGGGCGACAGAGGAGAAGGAGGGTGGCTGGGGAGAAGGAGAGTGCAGGGAAGGGGCATAGCATAGGAGGAAGAATGGCAGCAGGAGAGGGGGAGGTAAAGGAGGGGGAGGCAAAGGGGTGGTAGAGGAGGGAGGAGGGAGGAGGGAGGAGAGAGAAAGATGATCAGGATAATCGCTTTTAAAAAAAATTAACATGTTGAATAAGTAACCGGTCAACTAGGACCGTTCTCATAAAACATACCCCAAAGTTGGGACTGCTTAGTAATAGTCCTTATTTGGGATTGAAAATGGTGGGACTCCCATAATTGGGATTGTTCCTATCAATTTTTCCATAGTTTATCTTAATTATGGCATATGCTAACATTTGTGTTTGGAGTGAGTCTTGGATGTAACATATTACACCATAATTCATTGTGTAACATACATAATGACATAGACTCCAACAAGAATGACATGAATCTCATGTCATTATGTCATTTATTCCATGTCATTTGAGTTCTTTTACAAAAGCAGTGGTGGTTTGTGGGTTGTTACAACAAAAATTATGGTGTAATAGTTACACCCAAGAATTTGTGTTTGTAAAATGAACAACCTCTTAAAAAGCATAAGAATCGTGAAATTTTCACCATATAGGACTACTGACTTTTAATACTAACGTATAGACACTTTTTACAAATTTTGGAAAGAACAAGTTAGATTAATAAGAAGCATTCATCCAAAAGGTTGTGCATTACCAAGGTAATCAGCAAAAATTAGTACTTAATAGTTAACACATGTGTCATGACACTTCAAATCAACTTCAGTGTTAAGAGGACAAATTCAACCAAAATCTTTTAAACTGATTGTTAAATTCCAAGGGATAGTTTATACGAGAGCCCTTTGGGATTATTGAAGTGTAGATGTAGCACAGACCTCCCTCATACCTGTCGGTAAATATTGCACTTTATTAGAAAGGAGGAGTGGGTGAGATTTGAACCCGTGACCAACTACACCAAAATCTTAAACTGATGGTTGAAGCGCAAGGAATAGTTTAGCTATATCATGCACAAATAAAACCCTAATCAAATTGGTAAAAAAATTCTCTATTTTTTTTTTTGACATCGAGAAAATTTGCATTAATTAAAATTGGAGTACAGCCTAATGCTAATACATCCAAACACACATAAGCTAATAGTAACAGGAGCGCTATTAGCTCTTACATACTTTAGAAAGAAAAAACTAACTATTCCATGTCCAGTCCAAAAGTAGTTTGTCTTGAGCGATGACGGGTGAGGTTGGATGATATGTCTTGATGAAAAAGACCTGATATGAGAGGGAGCTTGTTGTGATACGAAACTCTGACGATCTTCTGAAAGAGACTGTTGCACTAGAGCTAGTGGACCCCAATGTCCACTAGACGTTAAATCCCAAGGTCCGTGAAGAGAAACAACCTCCTGGGATTCTACTGAAGCAACTAACAATGAAGTCACTTCCCTTGGTGACTTCTGACCCTGCTGCGAGGGTACCCAGAGTTTAGTCACACTGGACCGAAACTCGGAAGAGGTGGAGGTCTTAACGTGCTCCAAATCAAATTGGAGGACCTCCCACAAGATGCATTTTTTAGGAGTGATGGCACTTGAAGCCATCGCGAGAAATTGGGGCGAGTTAAATTGATGAACTTCGCCCCACTTAATGATCCGAAGATCCAACTTCACAACCTCCAACCTTGAAGAACGACGCACAACAGATCTAAATTGAGATCCGCCTCTCATCTTAATCAACACTCGAAGTCCTAAAGCGGCATAAACCTTACGACCAACTCCAGGAGCATTAGCTCTATTCACCAGGTTTCCTAGATCCTTCTTTGTCATAGAAAACCAAGAGCCTTTCACTACCCACCAAACACTATCGACGAACACCCAAGCACATCCAAACGCAAAAAGGCAAGGGATATTGGATCTGGAAGATACTGAATTAAAACGGAAACATAAACCCAACAATAAACAAACTAAAACTTCAAATACTAAATTCATATTAGCACTGACGCAAACCGGGGAGGGGAAAAGGGCTAGGAAACACGGGGAGGGGAATTAAAACTAAGAAACGCAAGAACCTAACGGGGAGGGGGACGCGACGGGATTGGATCTACTGCTACGAACTCGACCTACGAACACGAACACAACAGGGGAAGGGGAGAGGGATGCCCTAGACACGCAACAGGGGAGGGGGAAAGGGAGGTCGCCGACCGAACAAAGGAGAGAGGGAGGGCGGAGAACCGGAAGGGGAGCCCGACCTACCTGCGACGACAAAGCCCGACAAGACTAACGACGAAGACGACAAAGAAACTGGGGAAGGGGACGACAGGGAGGGGGAAGACGATAAAGAAGCTGCAAAAAGTACTAGGGGACTAGGCTCGCCGACGAGGCTGAAAAGCCAGCCACCAGCGAGCCTAGGGAGGCGGCTGTAGAGGGGTTGTTGTTTTTAGGGTTTGGCTGAGAGAACTAAAAATTCTCTAAGAGATTAACTAAAACTCCTCAGTTGAAAGCAAAGATATTTAACTATTACCTAACTATAGCAGCACCCAAAAGCGATTTTTTATTTATTTATGTAAAAGCAATTCAACATGCAGCACTTTTTCTGTCACTAGAACATTAAAAAAATTAAGTAAACACTATACCAAGAATATAAACAAAAAGTGCCAACTAGTTTCTTAAATTGGAATTGTTCTGTTTCCAATCCTAGATGGCTGACTTTCTTCCGCTTCATCCTCATTTTCACCCGACATTTCTTCCAATGATTTCCCATTAGCTTCAGGCACAAGGAAGGTACAGAAAAATCCAAGACCACAAATTCCGCCCAATATCATAAGTGAATTTCTAACTCCGATACCAATGGGATATCCAAAGACGGCCTTTACTTGGATCGAGTGGGGCCGCGCCAAGTACAAGAACCCGAATGCCCCAATGATGGCCCCAGCTTTCCCTGCAGCGGACGATATCCCATGGCAAGTGGACCTGAAACGAGCTGGGAAGATCTCGGCAGGCACCACAAAAGTGGTGGAATTTGGTCCAAAGTTGGCAAAAAAGAAGGTGAAAGCATACATAACTACAAAACCGATGTGGTTCCCTGGGGTGGTCCAATGGTTATATGGGATAGCGAGTCCAAACATGAATGCTGTCATAAGGAAAAAGCCCATCAATTGAATAATGAAGCGACCCACAATGTCGATGAAGAATACTGTGAACCAATACCCTGGAACAGGTTCCACAAAGGGATACTAAGGTTTGGGCTCGAGCAACCATGTAGACTTCCCGAAGAGCACTCATAGTTTCGGCTTTTGGAAGCCGACCTCTTTTACCGCACTAAAGATGTCTTTTTGGAAGAGGTTGTTCTTTGTAAAACGCAATGTCTAGTAAGAACCAGCATGTGGCGGTTCCGAACAAGTGAAGGCCATGTCTCTTTAGGAATCGTTTAGAGAATAAACCAAATTGCTTTTTACTCCTTTCTTGTAGTTTTTGTGCCCTTTGTTGGTCCTCTTGGATCTCAACTTGTAACACCTTTTAACAAAAAGAAAAACATTTCCATTAGATTCTCAGAAGCAGTTTAGGTGCATTTTCCTCTCCTTAGTTATAAAATATTCATTAATCAAGGTAAATGCCTCATGTAAGAGCTTGTATCAGACACAAGTATATGTCTAATTGTTGGACTTGATTCTTTTCGTTGAAGTGATTTTCCTAACAATGAGAAGCCTAAGCAACATAATCTAAACAACTCTATAAAAGTAATAATAAGACTTGTATTACCTTGGACATGTCAGAGGTGGCTTGCTTAGTATTTTTGGCAACAAGAGCAGTGTAACGAGCAGTTTCAGGCATCTTCATACGCCAGTAGTAAGTTAGCAAGTGCGAGAACAAAGACCAAACATGAGGATTATTCTCCATACATAATCAGCTTGTGGAACCAACGAGGCGATGGCATTGTCCTGAAAAGCTGGAGCCGGGTATGCTGCCTTGAAGGCAGTCGAAATTATAAGGGTGACAATACCACCAGTCAAGTTCCCAAATCCTTGCATAGCAAAAACTGCGGCGATGAAGGCACCACGAGTTTTCTTATTGGAGTATTCAGACATGATAGTGGCAGAAAGTGGGTAGTCACCTCCAATCCCAAAGCCGAGCCAAAATCGAAAGAAGCAAAGAGTTGCCATGACACTCTTTGCATCATGGCCAAATGAAAGGCCCGAAGCAAAGGAACATAGGACCATCATCATTAGGGTCATACCGTAGACCTTCTTTCGACCTAATTTGTCCCCAAGCCACCCAAAGAAGAGTTGTCCTGAAAGGGTTCCACAGAAGGCAACACCATTAACCGCAGATGAGACATTGGGAGGTAAATTCCCTGGCTTAAGTGAACCTGGTTCAGTGTAATATATGCGGCCGAGGAGCTTTGTGACTAAAGAAATGGTAAAGAGATCATAAGCATCAGTGAAAAAACCCATCCCAGCAACGATAATAGCAGTGAAATGATACCATTGTGTCTTTGCAACATCTAGTGCATTTAGCACTTTTAGCTGATCTTGTGCCATTTTTTTGGGTGGGTTATATCACACCCGAAACAAAGGGAAAAAGAAATAAGGGAGACCTAGATCAGTTTTGATCAATGGATTTATATATTAACATTAGGACTCACTTCACATATTCATATATAGGAGCCGAACATAGAAAATAATGCAATCTTTTAGGAACAAACAAAATATTTTTTTTCTGTGGTTATAGAGAATCACAAAGAGAAATAGCATAGATTTTATTGAATCACATGTATTTCGTTTAGTTAATCAACTTAATAAATGGACAATGGACCCCACAATAAAATAGAGTGATCGATCAAAACGCTCACATAACATATTGATAAATGAGCAAATATGTAATATGGTAGAGTTTCGTATGAGTAGAAAACCTTCAATATACAAGGCTAGATACAATATGGTGTAACATCAACACGTTGAAAACACAAAATCATTTAAACAAAGAACATTTAAGTCTATTTTAACTAACTGAAATTCCATATGTAAGCCAAAAATGTATAGTCTCTCTAAAATGCCAAAGAAAACAAATGTAGAAATTTTAGCAAACTAGACAGAAAAGCAGTCTATAAAGTGAACTTCACTCCTAAAAACTACCAACATAACTACATAAGGAGGTAAAAGACAAAAAGGAAGTGGAGGAACCGAGGAAACCTCCCAAAAAACTTCTCTCAGTTATAGGAAAAATAAGTTAACTGGGTTTTCAGTCGTTCATATGTGTACTCCATAATTTTACAAGAATTCTTTCATTAAGCTTAGTGAAGAATAATGTATGACAAAATTTAATCCCCCGGCCCGGAAAAAAAAAAGGAAAAAGATTATAAGATAACATAAATTTTGATCGCAGCATGTGAGAGATAATGACACATTGTACTTGCACATATATAAAAGGATTTTTTGATTTTAATAATGCAACTTTTTGCCCATTCGCAACGAGTAAGCTAACATTTTAATTATTCCTGAATAAAGCAACCTTTAACATAAAGTTCTTTAAATGGGTAAAAACCGGATGCAACTTATTCAGCAGGTAAAAAGGCACACGTGTCAAACAATAAGTGGTCACTTTATTCTTTCTCCCTCCTCCCCTCACCCTCCACCCACCTGAGCCACCCAGCTCCTGCCCCAACCCTCACCCAGCCCCTCCCCTAACCAGATGCAATCCGCGACCACCACGAAACCCCTCCCCAACCCCGCAGCCACCACCGATTCCACTCCCCAACCTCGCGGCCACGACCGAAACCACCCCTAGACCTCTTCCCAACCCCCGAAATAACCCCCACATGGATTTGGAAATAACCCCTAACTGTCACTTTCTCTCACTAATCCCTGAAAAAAGCCCTAGCTTTTTGGAGCCTAAAATGGCGTCATTCAAGGTGATGCCGTCGACCTCAATTCTCTCTCCTCCTCATCATCATCACCATCATCATCTTCGTCATCATCATCAACATCATCGTAATCATCCTTCTTCTTCTTCTCAAATGATCTCAGATTTCACCTCTACAATTTCCGATCTTCAACAGCTTTTAATGAACATCGACGGAATTCTACGCGACGTCGTTTACGCTGAAAATGCGGCGGAATCGGGGACGAATACCTTACTTGATGTTGAGATTACCCTAATTGATGCGGGAGGAAGACGGCAGAGGAGGTTTGGAGAGAGATTGTGTCGGGGAAGAATGAGAGGAAAGAGTGTAAGGGGTCGGTTTGGTGGTTTTTAGGGGTGGGGGAGGGAAAGGGGTGGTGATTTCGGGGAAGGAGGAGGGGAAAGGGGTGGTTTTTGGGGTGGGAGAGGGGGAGGAGGATGGGAAATACCTTCCTGATTTCGGGGAAGGAGGAGGGGAAAGGGGTGGGTGGGTTTTGGTGGTTCCATGGATGGGGTGGGTGGTTAGATGAGTGGTCAAAAGTGTGGGGATTGCCAAGGGTGTAAAAAGGAAAGTAAATTACCATTTGTTCAAGTAGCCGGTTATTTAGCTTACTCTAGCAAGCTTTGGGTGTAAAGGTTGTATTATTCAGTAATAATTAAAATGTTAGCTTATTTGTTGCGAACGGCTAAAAGGTTGCATTATTAAAATCAAAAAATCCTATATAAAATCCACAACTACCACTCCAAAATTCAAAATGAAATCATCTGTTTGACTACTAATAATAAAATAACATACAAATTATTATCGAAATTTTTTGTCCATCTAATGGGTAATCCATGTTAGATATCCAGAAGGCAGATGTATCGATCTTTAATTGTCATTTTTTTGCTAAAACTAAAACCAAAGTAACATTGAATCAACTAAAATTCACAAACCATACCTTTTAATTACACTTGTTGCTTTAAACCTTTTCTTTTAGTTGTGTCTCTGAGATAATTTTTTTTTATCCCAGATTAATATTAAATGAGAGAAAGTTAGGATGAAGGTAAAAACTGAGGGAGAGAAGAGAGTTAATTAAGGTGGCGTATTTAAAGTGCACCCTCACCCTATTTTAATTTTTTTTGTTTCCTTTTTTTAATCTATATTATTGCAGATTTACAGTTCAAAGTTCAAACGTTTATTACTGCTACAAAAAGGTATGAAAAGTCGGTAGCTCCACAATTTTGAAACATGGGGAAAGGTATCTTTTACTTATTAAGGTATATTCCATTAGTTGTTCTTTTCTTCTGTTTCCGTCCTGCTTCACAAATCCAAATCCTAACCAATTTCCTCTTTTCACATCCTATCAATTAGTTTGTTTTTGTTCATATCTGATATTTTATTTTTGATTTTTCCTATAAAAAAATGTATAATTTGTTAGGACCAGGTTCATTTTTCAATATTACTAGAATCTAACTTCTATTTAAAATCCGTTACCTATTAAATTCGTTCCGAGCTCGAAGATACCTTAAAGAAACATATACAACAGCAATATAAAAAATTTAAAGCACATAATATCAAATACATAGCTCGAAAAGATATATATAGTCATAAAAATTAAATTATGATTAAATTATACAGCAATTTTTTTCCCTAAATTTTAATGTCTTTTAGAGCAGATTGTTTATAAAAAGTGTAGTTTTTCTTTAATGTGTTATTGTAAGTGTAGTTTTTTTTTCCAATTCTTTTTGAGAGGTTATCTATAAGTGTAGTTTATAGTAGTTTCGTTAAATTTTTAAAGAAATACTCTCAACTATATAGTAGTTTCGTTTACCTATAAGTGGTGGGTAACTATTTCAAAATTGAATCATAGACTACTTTTTATCTAGAGCCATTAAACGGGTCATATTGTGTCAAATTTGTGTTGTGTTCTTCGGAAAGGGGTTGAATTCTCTCAACTCTAACTCCAACCCGTTTATTTAACAGGTTGTGTCGGGTTAATCACTTACTTAAACATGTTGAAAGCTTCAAATCAAACCCGCTAATTTCGTGTCAGGTTCCGGTCGAGTAAAAGAATGTATTCAAATTATTACAAGAAAACTAATAACATTGATATTAGCATAGAAATTTAACTATTAAACGAGTTGTCGTGCTGAATTTGGGTTATATAGTTTAACTTTAACCTAACTCATTTAATAAATGGGTCGTGTCGGGTCAATCCGCTTAGTTGAAAACCTTAACCCAAACCCACTAACTTCGTGTCAAGCTCATGTCGAGTTCAAATGTCGTTTCACTTTTTACCATCTCTATTTTTACCTATATGCTAGTCAACGCCTACTCCCACAGTTAAATCGTTTTATAATGTTTAATATCCTCTCACATCTCACTTGATTTGACTTGCAGTTCTTTTTTAAGAGATAGTTTGACATGCATTTCTTTTATTGCTCTCATATTTTGATTTTGCACTTATTTATTTTGCTTTAGCGCTTCATGCCCATTGCCCAGGTGGCAGTTTTATTTCCCTTGGCACTTTGGTGCAAAGGCCTTTGATAAATAATGAAAAAATAACAAATTATCAAAATAAAATTAGACTATATTTGCTTGACTTAACTTATATTTGATGAACTTATTTTGCTGAAGTTATAAGAATTGAACTCAATTTTTTACGAGACTTAGAGTAGATTTTTGTTGAACTTAATTTATTTTTGCTGAACTAATTTTTACAGAACTTATTTTTGTTGAACTTAACTTATTTTTGCTGAATTTAATTTATTTTTACTGAACTTATTTTTGCTGAAGTGAACTTTTTTTACTGAATTAAATATATTTTTACTAAAACTTATTTTAATAAGCTAAGGAGGACAGAGTTCATTAGGGGTTAAAAAAATTACTGAACTTCTGAATAACTTTATAGTTTGTTGGAGAAGAAAAGAATAAAGGGAATTTACTAACACCCGATCACGAGCATGTGAACGGCCAAAAAATTATGCAAATAAAATCAAGAAAGTAAAACAATTGTAGAAATAAAAAATTATACAAGTAAAATTAACAATCTTTGAGAATTGAGCAGCGAGCTCCTGATGACTTTTTTTTTACAGTGAAAATTCATTCATTAGTATGAAGTCATACGACATCTACATAAGAAGTCAGAAACTAAAAAAAATACAGATCAAATTGAAAGAAACTTAATTCTAATCTTGCAAAACCTCGATCGTTAAGCAGACTTAACCTTTCTAAATACCTTATTTCACATCGCTGTCTGATACAACCTTCTACGAGGGGTCTAACGATCTGAAGTAGTTTTGATGTAGAACTAAAGTTAATTCAACTGATTGTACGCGAAGTACTGACCGCCGTTTCAATCCCGCACAAAATCCTATCAACAAGGCAACCTTCAGCAGGAGCCAGGGTCCAAAGCCCACTGACAAACAAAGAAACCAAACTAATACACCCACCGTGAAGGGACTGACTACAAAAGCCATCAAGGGGGGACTAAAGCCATCACACATATGGGACTTATTGAAAGCAGTGAAAAAGCGAAAAAAATAAGAAAATAAACTAGGAACAACAAAAAGGAGATAAAGAGAGGCTTATCATGGACGAAAATATCTATGGCAACCCCTTTAGAGGATTTTCAATGAAAAGAGGAGGGAGAAAAGAGAGGAGGAGATAGCAGCTAGGGTTTTTTTTGAGTGGCCAACTATAACTTCTTAGTTGAGCTCCTGATGACTCCGTTACTTCAAAAATGATCATTTGGGCATTTGATGAGTCGACCTTCGTCATTTACATTTTATTTTCTTTTAATTGATGTTAAGGTGGGTATTTTTAGTAATTGAAAATATTAAACGACAATTGTTCAAATTTTTCGAGATTTTGTGATTTCTTCCTTATTTTTTGCACAATTTCCTTGGTTCTTCCGGCCCCTAAAGTGAAGTGTAACAATAAAAAAAAACGAAGGGAGTATATTCTTAGGAGTTTAGTGATGTGATACCCCTTGACATCTTGGATGACTTACTACTCTCTAAACTTACTTGCGTTCGCATGCCCCGATTTCAAATCCTTCTAGTTATTTAATTTCTATGTTATTTTAGTGGCAGAAGCAATTTATTAGTCAAAAGAGAGAAAATTAGAACGGTTTCATATTTTATTTTAACCATTAAAAATTAGCTAGGTAGAGTTTGAGATGGTAGTTGTTGTTTGTTTATTTTTTTTTTCCAGTTGCAAACTGATTGCAATTTCCATTTGCAAAAATGTGGGCGTACGATATGTGGGGTTGCTAAGTAGACTATTTGTCTTTTGTAACTTATAATTCGGGTGACACACACACATATAGAAAGCCGTGATCGAGTGCGAAGGGCTTGTTCACCCGCACCAGGTCCCCCGAACATCCGTTGACGGTAAGTAACCGGTATGTGATCTTTAGAAAGCCGTGCAAGCGGTTAGTAAAGGGTTTGCCTTTCGAAAACCGTGTCTCGGCGCAAAGGAGGCCAGGTGTATTAGTGGATGGTAACCCCACGAACATCGGTTCATGGTAAGTAATGGGTATGCCTTTCGAAAGTCGCGCAAGCGGTCGGTAGGGGGCTTGCCTTTCGAAAGCCGTGTTCGATCCGAGTTCTTGGAATTGCTCATTTATATATATATAGTTATATATATAGTTTTGTGATGGTAAAGTGGACCATTCGATACACAAAATAATAAATTGACTGGAGTGTCTATATATGTATATATTTTTGGGGGGGCGGAGGGGAGATTACAAGCTATTTATATATATATAGTTATATATATAGTTTTGTGATGGTAAAGTGGACCATTCGATACACAAAATAATAAATTGACTGGAGTGTCTATATATATGTATATATTTTTTTTGGGGGGAGGGGCGGAGGGGAGATTACAAGCTAGTCAGTTTTTGTGACAAAAGGGGGAGTACATGTGTAGTTAGAGGAAAAAGAAGTTGCAACCAAAGTCGAAGGTATAGAATTTAAATTATTATGTCCTCTCTTGAATTTAAGTAGTTGGGTAAATATTAGGTTTCTCGTACATTGGTCGATAGTTTGTTGAGTATGCACACAAATGTATGATCATGCTAGCTTGTGTTACTCGGAAGATGATCATTTTGAGCATTTTATGAATTGACATTCTTAATTCATTTGTATTCTATATTATTAGCTATCTAGAAATTGTAGAAATTGTTTATGCCGATTTTTGACCAAACGACAAGAGTTGTTATGGGTCCCGACAACCAGATTGATGCAATGCACTCTAAGTAAATCAGAGAAAAACAAGAGAGAAACAGAGAAACACAAAAGAATGTTGACGCGGAAAAACCCCAATGAAGATGGGTAAAAAACCGCGGGTGGATGTGAGTCCACCAATCCACTATATGCAATCGTCAATCTGAGTGATCAACGATCAATACAAACTAATAACTTTTGTTCTAAAGACAATGTAATCACTATATCAAAAGAGAATAATCAAGCAGTATCCTGAACACTTTGTAAGTATGAGTTCAAAAACGTGTCCCTTGTATAAGAGCTCTTCCTCCTTTTATATCTCCTTTCCTGTTTAAACGAACCTCCCGAAATGTAGGGAACAGTTAGCTGAAATCCAGCTCCCTTGCACTGAGATCTCGGCCAAATACTTCAACGTCTCTGAGACCCATTAACCTCCTTGGAATATTCTTTGACTCTGTCCTCCTTATTCTTAGGTAGTCGGTTACTCCTTGACCGGGTCTATGCGTCACGACTTCCTTAGCAACGTCAGCGTCAGAAATCTTTAGCGTCAACGTTTGACCTGAAAAAATCAGCAATAACAATTTGCCCCCAATTGTCGTAGTGGTGATAACATTAGAGTCATAAGACAATTGGAGAATAGCTATCTCATCATGCTAAGAATACAAAAGATAACTTTTCTTCGAAAGATAACCAAGAGTCACTAGCTAAAAGATAAGAAATAAAGGCTTGCAATTAAGCCAAAACATATCCGTTGGCCATAGTAAAAACAGGGGTATAAAAAGCCGTGCCAATTAAACCAAAATCACACGCAACATTCTCTCTCTAAAAACAACTCTTGAATTTTCTTCTCACTGTTCTGGAGTTTTCTGAAGATCTTCGTTCGAGCTACTCTTCTGTACAGGTAAATTTCGCCCCTTCAATCTCAAAGCGTTCTTGTTTTCTTTCAAATCCATGGCTCCAAGTAGACGAAGCATTAGGAATTTCATCAAAAATCATGAGAAAAATAAATCGAAAGAAAAAATCGAAGAGAAAAAAGAAATTGATGACGAACAATCGACCATGTCGGAGGATGATTTAATGAAATTACTAGACATAGGCGATTTGTCAACCGACACAATTTTAAGAAACGCTGAGCCTCACGAGCGTCCAGTGGACTGTCCTTATGGTTGGGTAGTTCTTTATGAATACCCTTTTAAAATAGGTCTTAGGTTACCTTTCCCAACCATTGCTAGGGAACTTCTGCAGGCGTTTCAAATTAGCCCTGGCCAAATTATGCCCCGAGTTTGGAGAGTCTTTATCGTTATTGATCGGGTTACATCCAACTGGGATATACCCTTCACTCTTCAAGATTTGCTATACTGTTACGAAGTTAGGGTTAAAGGGAACAATAGGATAGCTTTGCATGTCGAGCGAGAAGGAACGCACTGGGTCGAAGGGGTTCCATCAAATGACGAGAGGATGGAAGAGTCGCTATGTCTTTGTGAAAAGGTCGTCTCTTGGAGATTTAGGGAAATTCCTGATCGAGGGCTGGAACACGGAAGGTTCGTGAATTTTGTTTATACCTTTCTTAATACCACGTCGTTAACACCGTCCTTACGTCATTTTTTTCGCAGGTCTGGATCCAAGATTGTTCGGCCATAAAAAAGAGTCGGAAACAACGGCGCTAAGTTCCCGGAACACGGCGTCGAGAATCGGTCGTTCAAGAAGATATCAAGCGTCGACCAAGGCAATGTTCTCGTCAATGGCTTCCGGTAAGCACTGCCGCGCTTTGTGTCATTACGTGACGCTTTCATAAACACTTTCTAACGCGTCTTAATCTAATATGACAGAATCATCGCGATCTCGTCGGAGAGGTTCTCTCGGATAGTAATGCTCGGCCGACCTTCCGAAGAAGAGAAAGAGGGATACGGATCGCTCGCTACTTCGTCTACTACGTCGTCGGGCAAACATCTTCTCCACGACGTCGTTAACGTTGATGACGAAGATCTTTGCGGTACCTCCAAAAGTTCATAAGCCTCGAATTTTTCGTTCCTCCCGACAAGGGAGGACCTTCGTACTCGTGTGTCTTTTCCTAACGATTTTATGTCGTCGAATAAGCCGCTCTGACCTGAAGCGGATAAACTTCTCTTTCCCACAGCTGAGGATCGCTTAAAGGATCGCCCTATGCCAAGTCTTATGTCGGACGGATTGGAGATGGTTTTCCAGGTATGAACATGACTTCGTACTACTTTATCCTTTCATGGTTCTTACCTGACCTCAAAAATTTTTACCAGGCGTCGCAACATTTCCTGATGGTTAAAAAGGAGTTATCAAACTTGTACCGAAGTCACCAGGTGATGAGGGCAAGGTTAGAGAAGAACGAGACGATGATGAAAGACAAAGACGCAGAAATCAAAAAGATAAGTCTCGAGAAGCTGGGAATGACCGAAGTTTTGAAGAAGAACGGAGAAGAGTTGGAAAATCTGAAGAAGCAGTTTACAGACGTCGAGGAAGCGTCGAAAGTTGAAATTAAGGCGCTAGAAGCGCAAATCGTGGCTCAGAAGAACGAGATGGATACGATAAAGGCTGAGGTGACTACTACAGTTAAGGCCAAACTCATGTATCAATACATGATGAAGCGTACTGACTCGTGGGAGCCTCAAAAAGACATCGATTTATACCTCCAATGGGTAGGCTCCATGAAAGATTTAGCTGATCCAGGCGACGCGATCTTGGCAACGGCAGAGTCTGCCGCGAACGTTGATATTCGAGAGGGTGACGTCTTTGCCACCAGCGCTGCGTTACTGACATCCGACTTACCTTTGGATGGCAACGTCGAGAAGGACGCCCTTCCCGAAGTCCCTTTTCCGGGGAAGCCTGCTGGTGACAACGTTGTTAGCGACCATGTCGTGTGATTACTCCTAGTTTTACCTTTTCGTTTTTTTTTTTTGAAACAGTTGATAGTTTAATAATTTCTATGGACATCTTGTTGTTTATTTTGAATCGTTCGTAGGGACGATTGCTACTTATGTACCTTTTGGACCATTCATGGGAATGGTCATGACATTTGTGTTTAGCGCTTGTGGGAACTTCGTTTACTTGGTAATTTTCTGCCGTTTTTCTGGCGTCTAAGTTCGTTGGTCGGGCGCTTTGAAAGCCTTTCTTTTAACTCGTAGGTTAGGCTTTAGAAGAGAAAGAAAAAGAAGAAAAAGCAAAAGAGTTAATACGCATCAAACAAGTTTACTTACTTATTATAAATATGTATGCCAAATGTTTGCAACACTGCTGAGCGGCCGTTTTACGTTTGTAATGGCGCAATGCGCTTATTGTTTCCTTTTGATGTTATGATCCTACTCCTTATTCAAACGATAGCTGTTGGTCGCATCGTAGAAACGTCGCGATTTTATTGAAAGCAGAACCTGAAGAACACAACAACCGGTAATGCTTTGTCGTTGACGTTTCAACGACTTTATTATGACATATTCATTACTTATTAGATGAAAGGAAAAAGAAAAGAAGCGAAATATAAAACAAAATACATGAAATGAAATGCCACTTAGCGTGCGTCTAGAAAAAATATCTTTTGAGATTGATAGCATTCCAGCTACGTGGAACCAAAGTGCCGTCGCGTCGGATTAATCGGTAAGCGCCATTGCCAACGACCTTGCTGATTTGATAGGGACCTTCCCATTTTGGACCTAGCTTACCTGCATTAGGATCTTGTGTATTTTGGAACACCTTACTTAACACCCAATCTCCTTCCGCGAACGATTTGGCTTGTACGGTCTTGTTGAAGCTCTTTACGACGATTTGTTGTTGAGCTGCCATGCGCACCATCGCTGCATCGCGCAGCTCTTCTATGGTATCTAGGTCGCTGATTAATTCGTCGTAGTTGCGCTGCTCCGTCATTAAGCCGTACCTGGCGGTTGGAATACTTACCTCAGCTGGTAGAATTGCTTCGCAGCCATAGACCAGTGAAAAAGGTGTTTGTCCAGTCGCAACGCGAGGTGTCGTACGATTTGCCCACAATATAGCTGGCAGTGCTTCTGCCCACTTGCCTTTCTTAGTGGTAAGGCGCTTCTTCAATGTGTCTATGACGGTCTTATTGCTGGACTCAGCTTGTCCGTTGACTTGCGGATATCTGGGCGTTGATGTTAGTAACGTGATGTTCCATTCGTCGCAGAAGTGCTTAGTTTTGTCGCTAATAAATTGCGACCCATTGTCGCACCTGATTTCTGACGGAACACCAAACCTGCATATAATGTTAGTATGTATAAACGTAATTACCTCTTTGTCGCGTACCTGTTGGAAGGAATCTGCTTCTATCCATTTTGAAAAGTAATCCGTTAGTGCTAACATAAAGACCTTCTGTCCTGGGGCTGGAGGTAGCTTACCAACTATGTCCATTCCCCATTTCATAAAAGGCCATGGAGTTAAAGTTGGATGTAGAATTTCGCAGGGTTTGTGTGTCATACCTGCGTGTCGCTGACAACTATCGCATCTGGTGACATACCTGATCGCATCTTGCTTCATAGTTGGCCAATAGTAGCCCATCCTTACGCTCTATTGGATAGGCTGCGTCCTCCGGAATGATTTCCGCATGCTCCTTCATGCAGATCTTGCAAAACTTGCTCCCACCGGCTCTTTTCTAGGCATCGCATATACGGTCCGACGATGGACTTTTTGAACAGTACTCCTTGGATGACGACATACCTAGACGCCTTGAAGCGGATCTGTCGTGCTTCTGCTTTGTCCTCTGGGAGTATATCGTTAGTTAAATAATCATAAAGAGGTTTCGTCCAACTAACCTGTACTTCATCGTTTGCGAGAACTCCATCGTTAGTTGCGTCGGTGTCGTTGCACCCTGGCTCGCCGTCATCTTTTGGCGGGACGTCATCATTGCTTACTTCATTATCTTTTTCGACTGTCTTAACGACGTTGGCGACGTCTTTGCATTTGCTTATCGCGGGTGCTGTGACATGGACTATAGGGACGGAGGTGAATGATACGTCTCTCAGCGACGATCCTAGGTTGGCCAACGCGTCTGCTTGTGTATTCTGATCTCTTGGTATCTGCACGATGTCGAAAGGGTTAAACATTTTACTTTTACCTTGTGCAACTTCTAAATAGAGCGCCATTTTGGAATCCTTGGCAGCAAATTCGCCTTTGACTTGACTGACTATTAGCAAAGAATCGCTGTAAATCTTTAACGCTTGTGCCCCCAAGTCGTTCGCGAGAGTCATTCGTGCGATTAATGCTTCATATTCAGCTTCATTATTGGTCGCTTTGAATTCACAGCATATAGCTCGCACTATCTTGTCCCCTTGTGGTGACTTTAGGACAATACCAAGACCTGCACCACGAAAATTAGAAGATCCGTCAACAAATAAAGTCCATGCGTCATGGTCGACGTGGTTGATCCGAGCAACTTCATCGGCGGCGATCTTTTCCAATTCTGGACTAAAGTCGGCCACAAAGTCAGCCAGAGCTTGCGACTTGATTGCGGTTCGTGGTAAGTATTTGAGGTCGTAGCCGCTAAGCGCGATCACCCACTTCCCCATGCGACCTGTCAACTCTGGTCTACGCAAAACACTTTTGATAGGATAGTTAGTCATGACAACAACAGTATGAGTTTCGAAGTAATGTCGGAGTTTTTTCACGGCAGTGACTAAGGCGAGTACCAGTTTTTCGAGAGAGGAATACCTGGTTTCTGCGTCTAACAGAGACTTACTGATGTAGTAGATGGGGAGTTGCTGGCTTTCCGCTTCGCGCGTCAAAACGGCGCTAACTGAGATGTTGCTAACTGCTAAGTACAACTGGAGGGTTTCCCCTTCGCTGGGCTTGGACAACAATGGGGGAGTAGCTAGGTAACGTTTCAACGCTTGCAGGGCGTCCTCGTGCCTCGGGGACCAATCAAATCCTTTGTTTTTGCGCAGCACGTCGTAGAATAGATGACACTTTTCGGATGACCTGGATATGAAACGGTTAAGAGCAGCGACGCGTCCTGTTAATTTTTGTACCTCTTTGACGTTTCGGGGTGATTGGATATTGATCAATGCCTTGATCTGATCTGGGCTGGCCTCGATACCTCGTTGTGTCACGACGTAGCCTAAGAATTTTCCTGCGGCAACTCCAAACGTGCACTTAGTAGGGTTTAGTTTCATACCGTATTGTCGTAGGACGCCGAATGCTTCGGAAAGGTGTTGAACATGAACGCTCGCTTGCTTAGACTTTACCAGCATATCGTCGATATAGACTTCCATTGTGTCACCTAGTTGTTCTTTGAACATGTGGTTGACTAGACGTTGATACGTCGCACCTGCATTTTTCAATCCGAAAGGCATAACCTTATAACAGTAAATACCTTTGTCGGTAACAAACGCTGTCTTTTCTTGATCGTCGGGGTGCATGAGGATTTGGTTATATCCAGAGTACGCGTCCATGAATGTTAAGAGTTCGTGTCCTGCCGTTGCGTCGACCATAGCGTCAATGTGGGGGAGTGGGAATGGATCTTTGGGACAAGCCTTATTGAGGTCGGTAAAGTCAATGCATACTCTCCACTTGCCATTCTTCTTGCTGACAACAACGACATTAGCCAACCAATCAGGGTATTTAACTTCACGCACCTTACCTGTGTCAATTAGTCTTTGAACTTCATCGTTTATAATTTGGTTGCGCTCAGGAGCGAACTTGCGTCGTTTTTGCTTGACCGGCTTGTGTTCTGGATCGACGTTCAACTTATGGGTAATGACGTCTTGGCTGATACCTGTCATGTCCTCATGCGACCAAGCAAAACAATCTTGGTTAGTCTTTAGGAAATCAATTACCTGGGTACGAAGCTCTGGTGGCAATGTCGCCCCAATGCGCACGACGCGATCAGGATAGGATGGATCTAGCGCCACTTCATCAACGTTATCTTCGTTAGGCGCGTCGGGCGCTGATCCGGTTTTTAATTGCTAGATGACCTTTTTAGCAGGCTTTAGCGACGAGCTGTAACATTCCCGAGCGGCTTTTTGCTCGCCTTTAATCTCCTGAACGCCCCATTTGGTGGGGAACTTGAGCGTCGATGGTACGTTGAAGGTACCGCTTTCATCTTGTGGATCCAAGGCGTTCCCGGGGATGACATTGTAGGCGGAAGGACAATCTACGACGTTGAATCTGGTCGGTAAGTTGACTCCCTTGGCAAGAGTTGGTAGAACGATTTCGCCGATAGTTTGCTGTGCTTCTCCGCTGAAACCAACTAAGACAGTAGATTTTTTAGTTACGTCCTGATCACAGAGACACATACCTTCGAGAGCGTTTTTGAAGATGATGTTAGCGGAACTGCCGCCGTCAATTAGCACTCGCCGCAATAGGCAATTGCTGATAGTCAAAGATATGACTAATCCGTCATGATGATCTTCGTCGCACACGTCATCGTCGTCGAAGGTAATTGACATCGCCTCCAGTGCACGTTCTTCGTCTGACCTGTAAGGTTTAGGAACAATAGACGAGGGGGATCCCTCTCTAGCTAGCCTTTTGGCTGCTGAATATGTTAGTCCACAAACATCCGAACCACCAGAAATTACGTTGATTACCTTGACATGAGTAGGGGAGGCCGGTGGATTTGATTTGGAAGGGTTTTTGTCGAAGGACGCCTTCCCCTTGTCACTGAGGAGATCTTGGAGGTGCCCTTTGTTCAACATGAACGCGACTTCTCTTCGGAGTGCAATGCAATCTTCCGTCTTGTGACCGTGGTCGTGATGGAATTGGAACCACTTAGTTTGATCCTTTTGAGCGTCAGGGCGGTCGCTCTTTCTCGGCCAGCGGACGGGGGCTCCGATCTTTGCCAGTGCATTGACGACTCCTCCGACGTCGACTGAGAATCCATAGGATCCTACGTCGGGATATGACGGTTGTTCTGCCTTGCTCTCAATACCTGCATTATCAATTGTATCGTTAACAATGTGTACCTGGTTGGGACGACTATACGGGTGATTCCGCCAGTTGGTCTTTTTAGGGATGACGACTTTGCGATCGTTGGTGCTTTCCGGCGCATGGCGTGTAGAGATGGTGTTGAGGATGGTATCGTCTTCCTCCAATCGCATTTGGGCTAGCGCTCTTGACTTTACTTCTTCAAACGTAGAGCAAGGATATTTTGTCAGACGATTGTATAGCTTGGACCGGAGGATGAGACCCTTCCTGAAACATTCAATAGCAGTCTTAGTGTCAAGGTCTTTAATGCTAATCATTTCTTTGTTAAAGCGGTTGTAGTAATCGCGAACAGATTCATTTGGCCTCTGGACGATGCCATAGAGGTCACTTGTCTGTTTATCTAAACTACGACTGCCTTCAAATTTATCATAAAATTTATTGACTAGAGTAGAGAAATTGGCTATTGCCGCTGTGCTTAAGAGATCCAAGCCATTTTAAAGCTGGTCCAGTCAAGGTCGCTCCGAAGGATTTGCACATGCATGCTTCGACGAGATGCCATGGAATGGACGCTTGCCACATCCTCTGCTTGTACTGAGCGACGTGCTCGGTAGGGTCAGTTGATCCGTCATAAGTGGCAGTCAGGGTAGGCAGATTCAGCTTCTTTGGCAGCGACGCCTTAGAGATTTTTTCAACGAACGGAGAGGCTGCATATCCGTCTCGATGCTCGACGATGCTGGGCGTGGGCGCTCCAGGGGAGTTGAGACATGAGCTTCATCGGCCCGTCGGTTACGCTTCTTGATCAGGATCATTCGCTTCGCCATGGGATCTTCGTCTCCATCCAGGGGAGTCTTCTCTATTGGATCCCCGCCTTGGTCGTTGAAAGGGGACCCGCCAAGGAAGCCTTCATCGTCTTCCGACTCGCGCTCTCGGAATCGGTGGAGAGGTCGCATGATAGAAACGTCATCTCCACTGAAGCGACGTCGGGTCTTGGATGCTTTCGTTGAGGCCAACTCCTCTTGCAATATTTGAATTTTCGCTTGCGACGACGAGAAATTGGAGGATAATTGCTCATTGGCCTTTTTCATTTCGGCCATTTCCGTTTTCATTTGAT
The DNA here is from genome assembly GCA_947648045.1 of Beta corolliflora. Lineage (NCBI taxonomy): Eukaryota > Viridiplantae > Streptophyta > Magnoliopsida > Caryophyllales > Amaranthaceae > Beta > Beta corolliflora. Next base: position 287,111 of record CANSZD010003972.1, read on the forward strand.
CATAGAGCTTCTGCATTTCGTCGGCGCTGATTGGTGCGGCCATTTTGAAAGAATGAGAAAGAAAGTGATTGATTCGGCTGTGGCCCCACGGTGGGCGCCAAATTGTTTATGCCGATTTTTGACCAAACGACAAGAGTTGTTATGGGTCCCGACAACCAGATTGATGCAATGCACTCTAAGTAAATCAGAGAAAAACAAGAGAGAAACAGAGAAACACAAAAGAATGTTGACGCGGAAAAACCCCAATGAAGATGGGTAAAAAACCGCGGGTGGATGTGAGTCCACCAATCCACTATATGCAATCGTCAATCTGAGTGATCAACGATCAATACAAACTAATAACTTTTGTTCTAAAGACAATGTAATCACTATATCAAAAGAGAATAATCAAGCAGTATCCTGAACACTTTGTAAGTATGAGTTCAAAAACGTGTCCCTTGTATAAGAGCTCTTCCTCCTTTTATATCTCCTTTCCTGTTTAAACGAACCTCCCGAAATGTAGGGAACAGTTAGCTGAAATCCAGCTCCCTTGCACTGAGATCTCGGTCAAATACTTCAACGTCTCTGAGACCCATTAACCTCCTTGGAATATTCTTTGACTCTGTCCTCCTTATTCTTAGGTAGTCGGTTACTCCTTGACCGGGTCTATGCGTCACGACTTCCTTAGTAACGTCAGCGTCAGAAATCTTTAGCGTCAACGTTTGACCTGAAAAAATCAGCAATAACAGAAATCATAAAAAAAAGTAATCTACTTGATGTAGGACTAATTATGGGTTGAATTGACGTTAGGGCATTACCGCATTAATAATGATAAAGTTATAGAGGTATTAATAGTGTAGACATTTTCCCCTTTGTGTCCCAAATCTGACCCAAAGCCCAATTCAGCCCGGCCCAACGCTATTCGACCCGAAGTCCCATTTTAGCTTGACCCAACTCTATCTATCTTCCTAGTCCTAAATACCTATTTTTTTGGCCTGAAACTCGACCTGCCCATTGAACCACTATATAATACTTTTATATTAGCTTTTTATAGTCATCAGGACTACGTACAATTAACAAATTGCTTATAAGATTTTATGAAGTATATTATATACGACACCATGTACAAATGCATCACCTTACGTACTTACCACTTGATTTGGGAAAATGAGAAAAGAAGTTTACATAGAATATCATGACCGCATAAATCAGAAATCAGAAATCAGAATGCCGATCATTGCATCGGAAGAAGAATTTGTAAACATCTCGATAAGTGCAAATTATAGTCAAATTATAGAAATAAGTATAAGGGAACTGGGTCGAGGGAACACAGTATCGGCATGGTCTCAATATTTAATGCCTAATTAGTCATCAACAAGACGTTGTAAACAACTAAACATGGAGCCATTGTAGGCATTGTAGCACTTGAATATGGAGTTATAAATACCGAAGACAAATTATGCTAGCGTATATGACGTGACACATGATGTAACTATGTAAGTAACGCAATGCGTTGTTGTATATGCTTCTCAGTTCTCTGTTCTATTTTATTTTAAGATATGGAAAACGGTATACTTGACAGATCCACAATATTTAATATTCCAAAAATCCCAAATGTTCAAAAATAATAATAAAGCAAAACTTGATTTCACTAACATTTTAAATTCTTGGAGGATGTGAGGGAATTAAGTTTAGGTTCATTTTAATATTGCGTATAGAATTCTAGCTAGCTTAAATTTGAGCACGGTCAGTTTCTTTTTTGGGCAAACTAAACCGAACCGAATTTATCCGAATTGAACTTAATTTTGTCGAACCGAACTAAAGCGAAGTGAATGAAAACAAGTGAGAGAAACTAATTGAACCGAACCAACCGAAGCCCGATTTGTTCAACCGAATTGAAGCGAATCAAGCTTTTTATTAATTCGATCAAAAGAAAAGAACACTTCAAACGTTTAGTTATTTCCCCTCAAAGAAAAACAAGATTGCTAAATGATATGGCAATATGCCAATTCTTTGACCTGATGCGGTAGGCTTATAATGTGATTGCCTGGCTGTTTTTTTTTTTTGTATTTGGCTAATAATTGACAGTAGATTGTGAATGATCAGGCAATAATGATCCTAGCTAGTCAATTCCACTAAGATTAGGTCTTAAAATATCACTTAATACAAAGTATATCCTTTGAAGTCTATGATTCTTAATTAGTAGTATTTCTTAATTAGAGTTGATATGTAATTTATTCCCTGATTATACCTAGGGTGTTCACTATGAGTTCTAAATTGCAAAACGAACCGCTCTATACAAATTATTAGCAAATTTTTATGGTTTGCAGTTTGCAAATAGTTGCTTTCTCAATATCAATATGACTTATGCCATAAAAAAAGAAAGACTTATAGGCTAAGATAAAATTACATACCGAAAGAATGTGGGAAATTTCTCAATTCATATATTATTGACTTTTGGTGGGTGTTTGTTAGATATTATTATATTAGGGTTAACTTACACTTAACATTAATTTTTTAAGAATAATTGATTTGCTATACCTGTCACTTTACGAGAAGAATCCTAAACCGTTTTAAACAATGCGGTATGGTATATAATGCCGTTTGTATACCTTACATATTTACATTTAACAATTTTGTGTTGATAATTGATTTAGTATATAATAACGCGGTTTGTATATTTCACATTTTGGTTTGGTATTCGTCAAAGTAACCACACCGGCCAAAACGCAACCTTAGGGCTTAGATGTTAGCTCTACCTTTCGACTAGATTTGGTAATAGGCAATGTAGTGTGGATTGTATGTAGGTCTTGATAATAAATGAGTTAGGCCCTATTCTTTTGAACTTATTTTGGCTGAAATTAAATTAAATTAACTGAACTGAAATTAAATTAACTGAACTGAAATTAAATTAAATTAAATTAACTAAAATTAAATTAACTGAAATTAAATTAACTGAACTGAAATTAAATTAGCTGAACTGAAATTAACTGAAAATTGGTCCAAAAGAACAGGGCCTTAGAAAGTTTCTCAGCCAAACTCATAATTATTTTCAATAATTCTTACCTAATGTACTCATAAGTTGTCTGAATATGACATTTAACCAATAATTTTCGTACTTATTATTTGGATAATAATAATAATGTGAAAAGCCTTGATTGAAAAAGTTATTAATTAATAATACGCAGGTTCAATACTATTTTTTTTTCTCAAATTAGAGGTGTATGTTATAAAATTATGGTCCATGTTTAGAATATCTTTTCTTTTACCACAATTGACATATATATACAAATTACAATAAGTTATAGCCTTAGGGCCTGTTCTCTTTGGCATAAAACAACTGAACTGAACTAAACTGAATTGAACTGAACTGAACTAAAGCGACCGATTGAACCGAGCGAATGGCGCGGCAATCAACCGAATTAAATTATAACTAATTAATAGTAATGATTATCATTTAGGAATGAACCGAATCGACCGAACGAATTGAATGGCGGGGAACCGAACTAAACCGAAAATATTGGGGGAGACCATGCCCTAAGCCCATTTTTCTAAAGTTTAAAATATATATTAACCCTAACTTTAATCTTAACTAGATGCATGGATTTCCTTTGTCGATTCATGCAATTAAAGGCATAAAAGTTTTATCTTCAAACTAAGCTTGCGTCTATCGTCATATCATGTTTCTTTGTGCTAGTTTTACATACTTATTATACTATGCTATTTTTAGGTGATTTGTACTCTTAGCTTAGACAATACGTAAAGTTAAAATAAAATGGAAGGGATACAAGTCATACAACCGAACAAACATGACCAAGATAAAGACGTTAAAAAATCGATTAGCAATTTAGCATCATGTGAACCAAAATTAAACTATGCTCCGCAATTTCTTGATGTTATCAACTCAAACAAGATAGCAAATTGACCAAAGTTTTTAATAGCAATTATTAGCTATAATACATTTCAATTTTGAAGCAATATAAATAGTAGTATTTGCTACCTGACGCAGTTCTAGAATATTATGCCAGTGTTGTCATTATACGAACTTGCGACGGCCAGGTGTTCCAATGTAATGCTGCATATATGGCCTGAATATTGACGCTTGAAATAGGTTAATTAAAAAGTTACAGTTCGAAATTAGCTTAATAGTATTTGCTTCCTATTCCATATTAAAATACGCATGGAACCTATTTTTTCTTAAACTACTTTCAGATTTTATTGTCCTATGTCAACTACATTAATGAAAATGTTTTAAGGAGTGGTACCCGACGAAAATTTCATATGAGACATGTATAGGATACTATATCTTCGTAACATTTTATACACCAAATGAAAATTATAATAATTTTTATAGTTTTTTTTTATGCAATCATATTCAAGTTAATGTTTGGATTATATATGATAATTAATATTTTTTTTACTTGTTATGTTTAGAACTCTTTTAACCATGAAGATGCATGTAAGATCTCTTTCCTCGCAACAGGCCTCGATGCTTGTTGAACCCTTCTCCTCGAAATAGATCGATGAAGCAGTGAACTCTTGTAACTCCCAAAAGGCGCCGGGGCCGGATGGCTTTAATTTCAGCTTTTATTAAAGCATCTTGGGAGGTCATAAAAGAAGATATTTACAATATGGTTAGAAAATTTTGGGAGTCAAGTCATCTGCCAAAGGGATCGAATGTGGCTTGGGTGGCTTTAATCCCTAAAGTCGAGATGCCAGAGGGATTTAAAGACTTTCTCCCGATCTCAATGGTTGGAGTTTGTTACAAAATTGTGGTGAAGCTTCTTGCAAGAAGGCTTCAAAGAGTTATGAACTCACTCATTGGCCCCTTCCAATCATCCTTTGTGGAAGGCCGGTAAATTCTTGATGGAGCACTTGTAGCGGGTGAACTTATAGAGACTTGCAAATGAAAGAAAATCAAATCCACCATCCTAAAGTCGGATTTTCACAAAGCTTTCGACAGCGTCTCTTGGAGCTTTTTGGATTGGACCTTAGGCAAAATGGGCTTCCCTCATCAATGGAGGGAATGGATCAAATCATGCACCATGAATGCCGCGGCCTCAATTTTGATAAATGGCACTCCTACTCCCCCTTTCAAGCTCAATCGGGGCCTTCGACAAGGGGACCTTTTGTCCCCTTTCTTGTTCGATCTTGTAGTGGAAACTCTCAGTTTAGTGATCCAAAAGGCAACTTCCTTGAATCTTTGGGAAGGTGTTGATGTGGGTGGAAGGGTGGGCTAAAAATCTCGCATTTACAATATGCGGATGATACGATTTTATTTTGCCCACCTAGCATTGATTTCCTGCTTAATATAAAGAAAGTGCTAATCTTGTTTCAAATTGCCTCAGGTTTACAAGTTAAATTTCACAAAAGTTCACTTATTGGCATAAACATTGAAGATGCACTAGTAGAATAATTGCTTATTGTTGCGGTCATTAAGTGGCCTATTGCGGCAGTTTTGGCCGCGCAGCAATAGGTAATTAACCTATTGCTGCGGTTTTTGACCGCAGCAATAAGCCAAGATATTGCTGCGGTTTCTGGTCATAACTGCAGCAATATGTATATTTTTATATTAAAAAACGTACACCTATTGCTGCGGTTCCTGGTCAAAACCGCAGCAATATGTACAGGTACAAATTAAAAAAAAAAATTTTTTTTATAGTTTGTCATCAAATCTGAGAGATAAAAATATAGAAAGAACATAAGACACTAAATACTGCAAGTAGAGAGAGAATATTTAGATGTATATATACCAAAAAATTATACAACACATAAAAAATAAATACAAAAAAAATATATAAAAAACCAAAAATCAGGAACATAACATCATATTAATTCAAAATTATAAAATTAAAATATATCGGAAAAGAAATACATCAACATCCTAAAATTAGATCTTGATAAATTTTAAGCTAAGTACAAAAGGAAAAAAAATATATAATAAATTAAGCCGATCGGAGTCTTCGTCTTCTTCAGCGCCGGAATTATATTTGAATCGCCGGAATTATATTTCAAGCTAAGTACAAAAGAAAAACCAAAAAAATAAAAATTGAATTACATAAATCAAATAACATACGTAAAGCAATTAATGCTATGATAATCAAGCATCCAACTTGAATCGCATATCGTGCGAACACTTGAATCAATGCGAATACAAGCGCAAAAGCAACGAACCAGATCTGAAAATGCGATTGCGGAAAAAATGAATTGAAAGAGAGGAGAGAGAAAGAGAAAATACCTTGATATTGAAATCAGCGCCGCCGGTGGCGAGTGGACCAGAAATGTTCGTCGGTTGCGGTTTGCTTGTGGAGCAATGACGCAGATGATGAAGATGAAGAACCAATTCGAAGTGGTCGCGACGGAGACTCGCCAACACCATCGAGCGACAAAGGACGCGAGCCACTAGCGACGAAAGACGGCGAGTGACGAACCGCAGCGACGAAGAGGGAAGTCCGGCGAAGTCCCATTAGACTTCAGCGAATGAGAGAAGAGAGAGGAGAGAGAAGAGAGAGAGAGGAGAGTGAGGAGAGAGAGAATAGTAAAACGGCTGATGAGTTGTTAAAAGGAAAGAGGAACAAAACCCTAATTGGGCCGCACAATTTTTTTTTTACTTAAAACAACCTATTGCTGCGGTTTTTAGTAGGAACCGCAGCAATAGGTTCAAATTTTAATATAAAAAAAGTAATATTTTAATATCTGGCGCAGACATATTGCTGCGGTTTCTGGTAAGAACCGCAGCAATATATTAAAATATTATTATTTTAATATATTCTTTGCGGTTTTTGCCACAAACCGCAAAGAATATGTTCTGGTCAAAAAGTCAACTTTTTTTCAAAAATTTTCCGTTGAAACCATATTGCTGCGGTTTTTGGCCGAAACCGCAGCAATATGTTTATTTTATATTTTACTTTTTCTTTCTACGTGATATATTGCTGCGTATGGGTAAAACCGCAGCAATACTACCGCAGCAATAAGCAATTATTCTACTAGTGATGCTTGGCTAAAAAATGACACGGAATGTCTCTTATGCAAGATTGGGAGCCTACCTTTTCACTTACTTGGGGCTCCCTATTGGTGGCTCTCCCTCTCGCAAAAGTCTTTGGGACCCTATCATATCTCGTATGGGCAAGAAACTCGCCCTTTGGAAGGGCAAACTTCTCTCATTAGCCGAAGGCTCACTCTAATAAAAGCGGCTTTAGTCTTCCAATCTATTTCATGTCTCTATTCCCTATTCCGAAAGGGGTTATAGAGAAAATCAATAAAATTCAGCGTGCCTTTCTATGGTGTGGCAGTGCTGAGAAGTCTTTTCTTGCTCTCGCTCCTTGGAAATCCATAGAATATCCGAAGCTTCTTGGTGGATTGGGTGTAGGGAATCTCCTACATCGGAATGTGGCTCTTCTCTTTAAATGGGTGTGGCGGTATTTCAATGAGCCTAAGGCTCTCTGGAGGAATGTTATTTGTAAAAATTCGGATATGATGCAACCTTCACAATCCACAATCTCTCACCTCTTGCAAAGGGTGGCCCATGAAAATCTCTTTGCAACTCAATTATGAAATTCCCTAGGGCTCAGGATTTTTTGAACTCAAAAATCAAAATGCGTATTGCCAGTGACGAGCAAACTCTTTTTTGGCATGAAGTGTGGCTTGGTAATCTCCCTCTCAAAATCATGTTCCCTCGTTTATTCAAATTATCCTCAAACCCGATGGCCACAGTGGCTTCTCTTGGGGCTTGGAATGGATGGCAATGGTCATGGTGCCTAACTTGGACTCGTCTCCTTAGGCCCAGGGATGTCCAAGAATATCAGGCCTTAATATCTCTGCTGGGCTCGGTTTAATTGTCAATTGATGGTGAAGACTCGTTAGTTTGGGCTCCTAAATAAGCTGGCTTATTCTCGGTGAAATCACTTTGTTTGGAGCTTGCAAAAAATGAAAATTGTAACAATATACCAATCATAAAAGGTATGTGGCGAGGTTTGATTCCTCCTCGTATTGAGCTTTTCTCATGGCTCGCGCTCCTTGGTAAGATCAATACCAAGGTAAAACTTGCTCACATTGGCATTATTCCAAGCAACGAGGTCATATGTGTTTTATGCAATTGTATGCCGGAAGATCATAACCATTTGCTCCTTCACTGCTCTCTCTCGTGGCAACTGTGGAATTGGTGGTTAAATGTTTGGGACCTCCATTGGGTTCTTCCCAAGTCTCTCCTTGAGACTTTTGAGCAATGGCGAAGTTTGCCCAAGGGACTTTTCTTTAAAAAAGTATGGATGGCCTGTTTTCATGTTATTGTGTGGACCAATGTTGTTAAAATCGGGATTCTAGTTTGAATCGAAAACGACCTTTAGAATCGAATCGTGAAATCAAATCGTAGAATCGTAAGATTCTACAAACACGTATAATCAAGATATTGCACTCAATCTTCATTGAATATGCTAAAATTATAAGCTAAAAGACCTAAAAATTGGAAAAAATGGTTGTTTACCCACTATATTGGCAATAACTAACAATATATATATATTATTTTCTTTGTTAGCAAGATTTAAATTTCCTAGGTTTTCGCTAGTCATAAAAAATGTATAGAATCGTCTAGAATCGTGAATCGAATCGTCTACCATATTTTGAATCGTAATATCGTAAGATTTTAAGATTTGAATCACGATTTTAATAACTTTGGTGTGGACTATTTGGAAGGAGCGAAATACTCGAATTTTCAGAAATATTTCTCTCAACCTCCCTCAATTGCAAGACTTGATTCTAGTTCGTCTTAGTTGGTGGATTAAAGGGTGTGGTGATCCCTTTCCTTACTCATGTGAAGAAATCTTACAAAACCCATCATGCCTTGCGTTGTCTGAGTCGACAGGTATTATTGGCGCTTCATTACAGCAGCGCCCACCTTTATTGTGGTTGCCTCCACCTTTTGGTCAGTTTAAGTGGAATGTCGACGCGTCCTTTAGTGCCAATTTTCAAATGTCAGCTATTGGAGGAGTATTGAGGGGAAATGATGTGCTCTTCAAATGTATGTTTTCATGCCCAACGCCTCCCCTTGAAATAAACTGTGCAGAAGTGTTGGCTATCTTTCGGGCAGTCCAAATTACAATCCGGAGCAACAATTTCAATACTTTCCCTATCTTGATTGAATCAGACTCGCGCAACACTGTTCAATGGTGTAATGACGATTTTGGGGGCCTTGGAACTTAAACTTCCAACTCAATTTCATCCGAAATGCTAGGAAGAAGTGGTTATCTTTAACTATTCTTCACAAGGGTAGGGAATCAAACATGGTGGCGGACTCCCTTGCAAAACAAGGTTTGCGTAGAGATGCAGATTTCATAGCGTGTATGTAACGTCTGCATTAATTTAGTCCTAGATTGATTTTCGATAATATGCTACTGTATTGGCTAATGCCTCCTGTTTGGGCTCTTAATTTGTAATCCGAGACTATTAAGCTATGAAATAAAATCCCCAAAAATTATCAAAAAAAAAAAGCAATTTAAGTCATGGTAATAAGAGAAGAAAGTGCATTTAAACATAATAATAATCCAACAATGCCCCTAGGAGAAGATCTATTTAGGAGCTAATAGGAGCCTGACCCTTTATAGGCTTTTAGCATAATAAATATAATAGAATAAATATACTCTACCAATTATCAAATATATCATATAAAAACTTCTAATATAACATGATGGTAAAGGTTAAACTTCAAAACTCTAGGTTGGAGACTTGAAACTTGCCCCTCCTAATTTTTAGGTTCAAGACCCGGCGCTAATTATTCCATTGATATATACTTCCTCCGTTCTATTTTTATTGCAATAATTGAGTTTTTACACTATTGACTCACCACCTTTTTACTATCTATTCTAATTTTTATGTAAGGAAAATTGTAGTTATGTGGGGGTCTTGTTAGATTTGTCTCGATATATACTTTTAAAATATCAATTTTTTTTTATAATTTTTAATGAAATGTAATTAAAGATATTAATAGTCAAAGTTATTGTGCATTGACAAAGTGAAAACTCAATTATTGCCATAGAAAAAGAACGGAAGAAATACTAACTCAGTGGTTGTTTGACTGTCATATAAAAACACTAGAAATACTGGAAATTCATATGGATGATAAGTTTTTCTCCTTAGAAAATTCTATTTCTCACAAAATGGGGCAATTAACTTTCGTAATCCCTTTAGGTAAGTGAAATGTTACATAAGAATTTATACTCCTCACATCCAACTAAACAACCTTTGCGTTTCTTATAAATTAATATCTCCTTGACATTAGAACTTTTTTTTTTCTTTTTTAGTGAATACATTGAGCGATTCCATTAATATTCCATTTCAAAAATAGAAACAATTGCGATTTTTTTGGAGATTGGATGCAGTTACTAATTCATGATCTGGCATGTACATAATGAAAATTAAACTTCATTCTCGATTTTACGATAATTTTTATAAAAGCCTTTCATTTGCTTCTCTTCGATGGAAGTTTGGTTTTTTCAGAATGGGATAATCAGGCTCGAACTGATGACTTACCACCACGTTGTCAAGGTGACACGCTACCTCTGAGTTATATCCCTTTACTGCTCCCATCGAGAAATAGAACTGACTAATCCAAGGCAAAGGGTCGAGAAACTCCACGCCACTATTCTACTATTCTTGTCTTAAACAACTTGAAGCCAGGACTTTTTTGCGTACTATTATGGTTTACGAATACGAAAATAATGGGGAAACTTCTTATGAAGTTATACTTCCTGGCTTCAACTAAATAATTACTATATATCTACTATAGCCGGCAAAATAGACTTGTACCCGTTGTTCACCCGAAAATATTGACCTGAAATGGAACCGAAACAATCCCACCAGGCCCGAATGTAAAATAGGCCCGAATATAACCCGAACCCGAAAGGGAACCGACTCGGAATTGACCCGATAATGATGACCCGAAAAGTTGTCATATTAGTTTTTTTAAAACAAATTTAAGGAAAAAAATTGTCATGAAATACATATATGACTTAGCCACTTCCCATTATTTATTTCCCTTAGTTTTATTAGTCTTTTATGTGTTTTATTTATTTGCTAGATTAAAAACCGGATTTAACCCGACCCGTTGTGACCCGTAATGTAGTGGACCCGATTTTGACCCGACCCGAACGTAACCCGAACACAAAGTTGGCATGATTATGACCCAACACGTATTGACCCGACCCGTATGACCCGTTTGGCACCTCTAGACTTTTGACTTTGCCAGTTGCCAACCAGGTTATTATTTGACACTAAACGGCAAATTGGGGGAAAAAGTTGAAGGCCAAGATAGTGTCTACTATCTACCAAATCGATACCTTTGACAAGTCTCAACTAGCTAACGAGACCCCTATCTTGGCCTTCAACTTTTTCCCCCAATTTGCCGTTTAGGCTCCGTTTGGTAGGGCGTAAAACATTTTCCTGGAAAACTGTTTTCCTCTATTTTCAGTTTTACATTGTTTGGTTGGTAGAGGAGTGTAAAACCATTTTCCTTGAAAGTAAAATTGCTTCCCAATGATGGAAAACCATTTTCCTTTCAAAATGAAGGGAAAACAGTTTTCCTTATCTCTCTTGTACACTCCTCTCACAACCTCTTTACTTTCCCTTTCATTTTCCTTTCATTTCATCATTTTTCTTACATGGAACCAAACAATGGAAAACTAATTTTGGAATTGTGTTTTCCATTGTAAATTGTTTTCCATGAAAATCATTTTACACTGAAAATGTTTTACGCCCTACCAAACGGAGCCTTAGTGTCAAATAATAACCTGATTGGCAACTGGCAAAGTCAAAACAAACTTGATTATCTGTGGTCTAATTGTTCAGCTCTGCGGCTGCAAACAAACCCCATTTGTTAAATTTTAAGTCAAAAGTCAGCGATACTCTCTGCCGAAGCCCGAACTCATTATTTAGGGAAGGGTTTTTCTAAGACAAGGGAAAGAGTTAGCTGAGCTCATCGTTCGTTTTCTTTTTGGTCTTTTTGGTTTTAGTCTTGGAAATTAATCAATCAGGCAAATGGGTATATCTTTACAATATTGGTATAAAAGTTGTCAATTTTGATAAATGAATATAAACTGTAGCTTCAAGTAACAAATGAATATAAAAGGTTTTGTCCAAACATTTAATCCTTATTTCTCATCGGCATGGGGCATATATGGTATAGTTTCATTCTTATCCATTATATTTGTTGATGCGTTATTTAATACTACCTTCGTTCTTTTACTATTGCAACAATGAGTTTGGACACGGTTTTTAAGGCAATGAAAAAAGTGAGTAGTTTAGCACAAAGGGATCCCTTTAATTAACTAGAGTAAGAGATAAGTCAATTTTTAATAAAGTAAAAACAACTATATGAGGGAAAGTGAGTAATTAATGATGGTTTTAGTAAGATAAAGTAAGGGCAAAATTGTCTACTAAAGTCCAAAAGTGGAATTGTTGCAATAGATGTGAAACTACCCAAAGTGGTAATTGTTGCAATAGAAAAAGAACGGATGTAGTATATAATAATACCCACTTTACTTTTTTTCTCCATGTATTCTCACCAAATTAACGATAGAAAAAGATAAAAAGATGGAACTAAAATGGCCCTGCATAGCTTTCTCTTGACGAAGATGCTACAATCATTATTAATTTACAAGCAACAATTGAAACTATTTAAAGTAGGGTAAATGATCAAATAGGGTTGCTTATAGCACGAGCAGAACCTGAACTCTAGTAGGCTTGGTTCAAGCTCATGTTACATTATGTAAGCTCGGCTCGGCTCGTGAGCTTGATGAGCCTAGAGAAGTAAAGCTCGGCGCGAGCTCGTGAACAAATCTTAGGGCTCGAGCTCGGTTTGGGAGCTCGGCTCAACTTGGTTTTGATCACGAAATCGTTTAAGAAGGAATGTATTTTCTAATCCAAAAATTTGAATAACTTGTGTTTTTTTTTTTGACGGTAGAATAACTTGTGTTTAGTAATTAACTATTTGCTCTTAAAAAGTTTAAAACAAGTTCAATATTTTCCTATAAATAGGACCCTAAACAACCATATAATTCCAATACAACAATGTAAAGGTTCCACAACAATACATATAACTGACCAAATAGAAACAACTTATCACTTAAGAAAAATAAGTCCGTTCTTTTCTCAAGGCAAAATTTCATTATTGTCATTCGCTCCGAACCTCCAATACCCCATGCTACTTACATCACCCATCAGTCCTAGCTAGGTTAAATTTACGGTTTTTTCACCATATACCCCTGACAAATTTTTTTTTGCACCATATACCCTTTCGACTTTTGAAATTCACCATATACCCCCCACTTTTGAAAAAATACATTCACTTACCCTTAATGACTAACGGCGTTAAACTATGTTAGTCATTAACCCCTAAACCCCCTCTAACCCTAATTAACTAACCCTAACCCTACCCCTAACCCTAACCCTAACCCTAACCCCTAATGTAATGCCTAACACTAACCCTAACCCTCACTAGTAGAGAAACGTCGATTTACGTCGGACCTGGGACCCGTATTTGAGTCAGACTTTGGTCCGATGGCACAGGTCTCGACGCAATTTAAGAGATACGATCTGCGTCGGATTAGACACGACGCAAATTTTGTGCTATTTGCGTCGGATGTACTAGGTAGTCCGACGCACATGGACACCATCTGCGTCGCGTATTGGTCTACGTGCGACGCAAATCATCCATTTAATATTTAATATTTAATATCTAAGAAAGAAAAAAACTAGAAAGAGGAAAAAGATTCCAAATTCGGCCGAGTCTACCTCTGACAAGTTCGCGTTTTCCTCTGTCCGCTCCCGGGTTGGGCAGTAAGGGTCGGAGTCGTTTATTGGTCTACGTGCGACGCAAAAGTGACTTTTTTTAAGAAAAAAAAATTAATTTCGTGAATCATCATCCATATTTTAGGTTACAGACCTTAAAAGAACATGAATGATTATTTGTAATTTCTTGTACAACTCGTACAAAATAAAACAACCTCACCGCAATTTGCAACTGAAAGAACGTGAACAATCGAAAGAACATGACGAATTATACAATCGTCAAAATAAAATGAAAAATTATACAAATCGTCAAAATAAAATGAACTAACCAAAAGAAATTAAATCTCCTGTACAGCCAGTAGAGAATGAAAAATACTGAATAATATGAACAGTTCAATGAAACTAAAAAACAATCGAAATATTAAAATCTGGAATTCCTAGACTAAAACAACCGAAATATAAAAATCTGAAAATCCTAAAACAATCGAAATATAAAATCTTGGTCTGCAATTTCTTTTCTTCCTAACAACTGAGTTATGGCGTTCGAAACCTCAAAAGATTGAGTACATGGTTATTATATCTCATTTTGCTCATAAAAACTGAAAATTGTAAAAAACAAGTTCTCAACTTTGTTTACCTTCCTCCTCCAGATCTGGAAATTCAATAAATTTCATTTTAATTTATACCAGAAATTAAAAAGAAAATATACCAGAAATTTATTTTTAGCAAAACAAAGAAATTCATAATTACAAGAGAATTGAAAAGAACCTGAATAAGATGAATTGTTCAGGGAGAATTTGAGAGACTTGAATTCCTATAAGAAATTGTTCAGCGACAAATTATTCTCCTCGAAAGTTTCTGATTTCCGTCGTCGAAATGCAATTCAGTGATTTAAGGTAAATTGATGAAATGATGAAATGATGAATTGCGAACAGGAGAAGAAGCGCAGGTATGAGAAAGAGAGAGGGAGAGAGAGAGAGAGGATGAGTGACGGCGTGGAGAAGCAAAATCTGTCATGTGTTGATATTAGGGTTGGCAATCGAAATAAAAAGGGAAGTGGGCCTCTTGGCCTATTTGGGAGAATAAGGACCGATATCTGCGTCGCACTTAGAATGAGGTCCGATGCAAATTGGGTCTATCCTCAACGTGCGTGTATATAGTGATTTGCGTCGGATGGGCCAAGGGGTCCGACGCAAATCAACCTTTTGCAACGCACCTTAAAGACGTGCGACGCGCGACGTGGATAGGGTCTCAAATTTTGTCACCAGGATGCAACGATGTGCGTCGAATGGCCTCAGGGTCCGACGCAGATGGGCTATATGCGTCGCACTTCATGAGGGTCCGACGCATATAGCTCGTATCTGGTGCTTGTGCATTGTTGTTTTGCGTCGCACTCTAGCTCGCATGCGACGCAAATTTCGTTTTTGCGTCGTTTTCCATTTAGTGCGACGCAATTGAGGGGACGCAAATCGTCCTTTTTCTACTAGTGCCTCCCCACCCCTTACCCTTCCCCTTCCCCTTCCCCTTCCCCCATTGCACCACCACCCCAACACCTTCCCATCACCCGCATTCTCTTCCTTCCTCCTCCCCCGCAGCCCCCTCCCTCCCCCTTTCCCCACGGCCCCCTCCACCTCCCCTCGCAGCCCCCCTTCCCAGATCCCGTAACCCCCCTCCCCTTCGAATTTCGAACTTCTCCCAATTCATTCGGCGGATGTTACTGCCCCAACATCATCCGGATCGGGTTTCGAACTCAGCAACGCTCTTTGACCACTACGGTTTTTGGTGTGACAAATCATTCAGAGAATTTAGAACCCCGATTTTTGGTTTCGAATCCGGATTTTTCGATTTCGGGTGGTTTTCGAATTCAGCATCATCCGGTTTGGTTTTTGGTTTCGAATTCAACAAGGTTTCGAATTTTTTTTAGGCTTCAGGGGTGCGATTCAAGCGGGGAAGGGCAGGGGGAGGGAGAGAGAGGGTTGGGGAGGGAGGGGGGGGAGGGGGTCACGGGGAGTTGTGGAGTGGGGGGGGGAGAGGGCGGGGTTGCGGGGGAGGGAGAGGTGGGTCATGGGGAGTGGTAAGGGGTGGGGGTGGGGGTGGTGGGGGTTAGGGTTAGTGTTTAGGGTTAGGATTTGGCTTAGGTTTAGGTTAGTTAATTAGGATTATGGGGGGATTAGGGATTAATGACTAACGGAGTTTAACGCCGTTAGTCATTAAGGGTAAGTGAATGTAATTTTTCAAAAGTAGGGGGTATATGGTGAATTTCAAAAGTCGAAAGGGTATATGGTGCAAAAAAAAAATTCTCAAGGATATATGGTGAAAAAACAGTTAAATTTATAGATGAGTCATGTTGAAAGAAAAAAGGTAATTAAGAAAGCTAATGGAAACATAACATCATGTGATTAAGAAAGCTATAGGAACAATTATGTCCTTTGATCGTTCTGCCTTTTTCTGAAAAAAGAAATACATATAATAAAGTTAGCAAAGATATATTATTAATAGAAATAATACGCCATAAGTAAATACACCAAAGTGAAAGCTCTACCTTATTCTTCCTTTTCACCTCATGAACTGATCGACGACACCAATCTCTGGTGCAAATCAACATATATATATATATATATATATATATATATATATATATATATATATATATATATATATATATATATATATATATATATATATATATATATATATATATATATATATATATATATATATATATATATATGCACAATTTATGGACACAATGAAGACCTATAAGGATCAATCATTAGATGGCCGACACTAAATGTAGCCTCAGACGCTACAGTAGTAATGGGAACAACTAAAATGTTAGCTGCGAATCTAGATAAAATATGAAATTCGCAAGCTCTATCTTTGCAACATTCCAAGATATCAAATGAAGCACCATCATCCTTTTTCCTTAGACTCACTAACAAAGCACAGTTGCTCAAGATATGACTCAACTTTGAATTTTCTATCCTCACTTATGTTTGAGACCTTGCAACTTGTATAAATTCAGTCATTCATACATACATACATATATGTATGTGTGTATGTGTGTATGTATGTATGTATGTATGTTATAAGAAAACATAGTCACACATATCTAAAATTTTAATAATTTATAATTAAAGAAATTAAAAAGATCTATATATATTTCTTTTTAATCTACACACTTTCCTTTTTGACCCCGTTTCTTTCTAATTTACACACTATTATTTTTTCTATTTTTGGTAACATCTCCTATCTATTTTTTCCGAATTTTTGCACCCATCTAATCTACTTTTTAATATAATAATCCACCTTATAATTTCTCTATCCACTTTTTAGTTTATCTCTCTCACTGTTCAGTTTCTCTCTCTCACTTTTGAATTTCCTTCTTGATTCTCCCCCATTGTGAAGTAACTAAATTTAAAAGAAACGGAAGGAGTAATATCTTTATTTAATTTGCTTCTAATGTCCCACTCCTTTAGACTTTCAAAAGTGTTATTGGCTATGTCTTTGCCTTTTTAGGAGGAGGAAGGTAAACAAAGTTGAGAACTTGTTTTTTACAATTTTCAGTTTTTATGAGCAAAATGAGATATAATAACCATGTACTCAATCTTTTGAGGTTTCGAACGCCATAACTCAGTTGTTAGAGAAATTTTCTCCACACTTTTTAGCAAATCTTTCAATTTTTTTTCCGCCTCATAAAATTTAAACTAATCATGTAGTGTGATGTCACTACAAAAAAATCACTCTATAGCGACGGACATAATCCGTCTCTAAATCGTCAAAATCCGTCGCTATATGTACTTAGAGACGGATTTAGAGACGGATTATGTCCGTTACTAAAGTCCTCGTCGCTAAACGAACTTAGAGACGGAATCCCAAATATCCGTCTCTAATTTAGCGACGGAATAATATCCGTTTCTAATTCCGTAGCAAAAAATTAGAGACGGATTTCAAAATCCGTCTCTGAGTTTAGGGACGGATTTCAAAATCCGTCTCTAAGTTTAGGGACGGATTTAAAAAATCCGTCTCCAATTTTAGAGACGGATTTCAAAAATCCGTCTCTAACTTTAGAGACGGAATTCAAAAATCCGTCTCTAACTTTAGAGACGGAATTCAAAAATCTGTCTCTAATTTTAGAGACGGATTTTTGAAATCCGTCTCTAAGTTTAGGAATGGTTTTTTAAAATCACCTATTGTTAGTTGTTCGGTTCAACCCGATCCCATTACCGGTTCACAATCTCACTCGGTTCGGAACCTCGCTCTGGTCAACCCGCCTCGGCATTGTAGGCAAGGCTCTTGGAAGCAGTGGAAATGGGTAAGGGGAATCCCCATTCTCAAGAACCGCAGTTGGTAGGAATCGAACCTGTAACCTCTAAGTCACGAGGAGAAACTCATACCAACTACACCAAGTACTACTTGTTTACTTTTACGTGTGGAATTGATAATAATTGAAAGAAATATTAGAAACACATCTTAAAAATCCGTCTCTAATTTAGAGACAAATTTGAATTTCCGTCTCTAATTTAGAGACGGATTTGAATTTCCGTCTCTAAAGTGCATTATAAAAAATATCTACTTGTCTAAATTAGAGATGGATTTTCAAATCCGTCTCTAATTTAGAGACGGAAATGAAAATCCATCTCTAATTTAGAGACGGATTTGAATTTCCGTCTCTAATTTAGAGACGAATTTGAATTTTCGTCTCTAATTTAGAGACGGATTTGAAAGTGCATTTTAAAACATATCTACTTGACTAACTTAGGGACGGAATTTGAAAATCCGTCCCTAAATTAGGGACGGAATTTGAAAATCCGTCCCTAAATTAGAGACGGAATTTGAAAATCCGTCTCTAATTTAGAGACGGAATTTTAAAGATCCGTCTCTAAATTAGAGACGGAATTCAAAAATTCGTCTCTAATTTAGAGACGGAATTCAAAAATCCGTCTCTAATTTAGAGACGGAATTTCAAAATCCGTCTCTAAATTAGATCTAAATTTTTGACAAAGTCTGGAAAAATTGGTAAAACACACCAGAAACGGATTTTATAATTCCGTCTCTAACTTAGGGACGGATTTTAAAATCCGTCTCTAACTTAGGGACGGATTTTAAAATCCGTCTCTAATTTAGAGACGGATTTTAAAATCCGTCCCTATATTTTTTTAGAAACGGATTATTAATTTTCCGTCTCTAAATTAGAAACGGATACAAATCCGTTTCTAAAACTCCGTCGCTATACGAGCGTTTTTTTGTAGTGTGTGACATAATAGTCCATTGTGGAATTCCCCTTTTCAACATTAAATTAAAACCCTTCTTCGTCAACAACAGAAAAAGCATGTTCATGCATCATAATCCAATGTGCTATCGCTTCCCTCATTATCATCATATATTAAACTTACAATCATGTAAGACGCTAACAAATTTAATTAGAACTAGGATTACCGGCATTTGAATTCGAAGGCAAGAAGTACTTAAGCACATTTTGTTTCCTTTGTACAGTTTGCTTTGGTAAACAATATGCAACATGTCGTTTTAGATGACTGTAAGTAAGCCCATTGGATGATCTACAAGCTAGATCATGAGGAGAGAGGAAGAAAAATATAACAAAGAATTAGGAGAGAGAAAAAAAGAGGAGAGAGGGAAGGATGATCAGATCATCTTAATGATCTGATCATAGATTTTTTTTTGAAAGGAATGATTTGATCATAGTTTATTTTTTGAAAGGAATGATCTGATTATAGTTGGATCATAGTCAAAGGTCATGAAAGAGAATAAATGGCAGGCCCCATGCATGTATGGTGAGTTGGCAACCACCTAATGGCTTCAAGAAGAGCAATACAACGGTTGAAAAATCCAAAATTGTAGATCATCCATTGGGGGTAAAAATAAAAATAAAAACTAATAGCAGATCATAAGTGAGATGGAAGAGAGAGGAATTATTAAAATAATTGATGATCCATATATTTGGATCAACCATTGTGTATGCTCACCTCTAATTCTTTCCAGACATCAGTTGTTTTTGCCCTCTTTTTCTATGATGATTGACTTTGGTTTACTATAAGTCCAAAACCAGGTTCCTCTAAACGACTAAACCTTTTTCTTCAACAATGGAAAAAGCACGTCACCCATATTTGGCTTATCTATGTTTTTGTTGTTCGCTTGGTTGCATATATAGCATGTGAGCAAAACCTTTTATTTAAAGCCCAACCATTCAATAGGATGGGTATGGACAATGTGTTTGACCACCTATCAGCAATAGATGCTTACTGGAGGATCTTCATAAAGGGCTTGCTTTAGCCATATTAGATTCGTTGGACAGAAACTAAAGTTTGGCCCAACTCTATATGACCTATATGGCTATACCTAGGGGTGATAATGAGCTCGATGCTCGCGACAGTTCGCCTTGGCCAAAAGCTCATTGTGCGTTCGTTGTGTTCAGCTCGGCTCGAGTTCGGGCTCGGCTCGAGATCTTAAACGAGCCGAATGAAGTTAAAATTTCGCCGAAAGCCTCGTGAGCAACTCGATTAATATTTTATACTAAAAAAATATTTTATATTAAAAAAATATTTATATATTAAAAATTATATTAAGTATTTCTTTTAAAATATTAACTCAACTAAGGTATAGTAATGTCCCACATCGATAGAAAAAGTAAACACCAACCTTGTTTTCCCTATATAATCTTATTATCCTCTAAGTCTTTAAATCTACTTCTTGTTTGATTTGTGTTATTTTATAATATTAGAATATATAGAAAGTTTTCCATTTGTAAATAAAAAATCAATTCTAATACCATAATTCAATCACTTGTGAGTTGTGGCTTTGAAGTCATAAGTTTTAATTGAATTTTTAAGGAAAAGAAAAAAAAAAGAAAAACAACAATCCCACATTCACTGAACTTCAAACCAAAGAAAACCCCAACAAAGCCAAAAAAAAAAACTCATTAGCTATGAAACGTTGACAGTAAACTTGAAGAATCACTCAGTATCAACAATGGCAAAATCAAGAATCACTCCAAAAAAATCTCAAAGAGCTAAGAAATTCCTACTTCCTACTACCCCTCTCTCTCTCCTCTTGTTCTCTTTCCTCTGTTTCTTCGTTTTCACCCCTGTTTCATCTCTTTCATCGTCTTCCCGGATGCTTCTCTCGCCGCCATTTTCTCCGACGATGGCAATTGCCCAGATTATATGTAGGTGACTAGTGAGATGGTTATGCTTCCGGCTCACGGGATTTCTTCCAGTCTACTACATGTATGAAATTCTCCAAGGCTCGTATAGCCGGGAGGTTTTGTTTTTAAAGCCTAATTTATCTAAGTTCAACCAAATCAGCTTCGAACCGAGCCTGGGTTAAATCCACTCGAGCTCGAGTCGAGCCAAATATTTTAAGCTTGGTTTAACGAGCCGAGCGTGGTTTTGTGTTTTTCGAGTTAGTCGAGCTCGAGCTTATAATCGAGCCGAGCTCGAGCCGAGCCTGAACAAGCTCGAGCTCACGAGCCGAGCTCGAGCATCAAAAGCCTTCACGAGCTCGAGCCGAGCTCAGCTCCCTCAGGCTCGTCGAGCTCACGAGCCGAGCTGAGCCCGTGAAAATTTAAACGAGCTCGAGCCGAGCCCAGTGCTATTCGGGCTCGGCTCGTGCGATAAGCACCCCTAGCTATACCCACAAATGATCACGTACATTAGCCATTTTTTTCAGTTGACTCGTTGTCTTTAGCATATAGATTATGGAGAGAAGTCATGTGAGTATAACTCTGCATAAGATATTGATTATCTAAGTGCTCGTTTGGTATACATGGGAATTTAATTCATGTAGGAAGTTTTATTTCCTAGGTTATTACCTACCTTATGTAATTCCTAGGAAATGGCCTAAATTTGTTTGGTTGACATCAAGGAATTTGCAATTCATGTGGGAATTCTGATTGACCAAGGGGGGAGTGGGTAATTAAATTCCCACATTTTGTGGGAATTTCAATTTCCCAAGCAATTTCCATTGCACCCATTTTCTCAACTTACTGTCAACCAAACAACTTACCAAATGAGAAAATCATGGGATTTTTCATTGCCTACATAAATTCCTGTCAACCAAACGAGCACTAAGTTTATAAAAATTTATGCGAGTAAAAGTAATTTCTAAATAAAGCGATGAGTCAAATAAAATGAAACATACCCTGGGTGTATCTTAAATAATCACAGTAAGTGGCTCTATTTGGGAAGTATTTTAGTTACCTTAAATGATAATGTGCTAACATATTTTAGGCGCTAAAATGATTACTAGTGTTTGAGGAGTATCTAAAATAAAATTTCAGGTGGTTAAAATGACTTAAGTGATAAGTTAAAATTTTTACTTTTTGAAAATCAGATGACTGAAAATTTGAAAAATCTTTTTAAAATTTTGATAACAACTAATTTTGCCAAAATAATTTATCAACTTAAGCAACTAATTTTACCAAATAGTTAAGCTAATCAGCTACGGACCTGTTCTCTTCGGCATAAAACAACTGAACTGAACTGAATTAAATTATAACTAATTAATAGTAATGAATAATATTTAGGAATTGAACTGAACTGAATTGAACTGAATTGAACTGAAAATAAGTTGGGGAGAACAGGCCCTACCTTATCAAATTCAGTTAATTTATCAGTTTCAGTTTAATTTCAGTTAGTATTGTCAAACACAGCTAGTAACTAAAATATTGTCACTTGTGCCCGTTGAAACTTGAAAGGAAAGGTAACAGGTTACGGGTGGAACTTAAAAACCATCATGTTACTTAAAGAATATGGAGGCCAATGAACGCGACCATCTTACCATCCCACTTGCAAAAGGGCAAAGTGCTAAAGGGAGAAGTTGTTCGACATTACTTTAATCATAACTTAGAGGAAAGAAAAAAATCAGTTATATTGAATCTTCATCGTGTATTCATATGTATTTTTCAAACAGATTATATTTCAAATCAAATATCACAAGTCCAAATAAAACAAAAAGCATTTATTCAGTTCGATCACATTATTAGAAATCCAATTCTAGAAAAAATAGGGTTTCGTGGTGCAATTGTCCTTTCGGGTTTAGGCAGTGTTCACTAATCATCATTCTTGGCCCTACAAGTTGGATGCAATTATATTCTCCACAATATGGTTTGGTGCATGTACTTATAATGGCTTGGAATTGAGCTAGAACTTCGTGATCGGTTGATTCTGCACAAAAGGTGAACCAAATGCAATTCTTCCTATATTGGAACATATGCTCATTGACAGGAAATATTAACAGGTGGGTAAGTTTCTAACCTGTGGCATGTACGTCATGTCGTAGAAGATAGAGCTTACCAATATTCTCTTAAGGTTATCATGCTTTATTATGAAAACACCATCGATTTATGATATTCCACTCAATGTTGTGGAAATGGTTGAGATTTTTGAATAAGATATAGGGTATAAGTATAACGTGTTGGTACATACATGGTCAGTGATAGATTTTATACTAAAGGTGATTAGATGGGTATGGGGGAGATTTGTGATTAGCAAAAATGTTTAGGTCAATTCAACTAAATATGTGTTGATAAGTTGCAAAACCTTATTTTTTATATTTGCAACTTATTTAATTGGCATATACATGAATAAGGAAAAAAAATGTTTCTTTCGAAAGTAATAATCTACTTTAATTTGATGATCTGCGTTTCTTTTATTTCTTTTTGGTGACTTAATGTTAGAATTATTATTCCTTTTAATTTGGTTACTTATTTATAACTTTCCTAATCCCTTTATTTAAGTTATTCGACATGTAAATTATCTTAAGTGCTCATTCAATAAGCTAAGTGAATCGTGAGTGTATGGAAATGGAACTCAACTACCTAATAATTTAAGGCCCCCTTACACACATGAATGAGTGGATGGGAGAAGTAAGTAGAAAACAAATTGTTTGGATTTTTCAAAATTATATTATGGTGTTTCTTAAGATTTTATGAGAGGATCTAGAAAGGTGCACCTCTAGTTATTATGCCCATTGTAAACGCTTAGCCGGGTAGCCAAATGCGGAGTGGAATAACTGCTTAATGTATCGTACTATTCCAATCTTTTTAAAATTTTACACTGTATCCTCAAACTTACATTTTTAAACGCACGGTACCCCCGTCGTCAAATAGGTTCCAATTATTATATATGTAAGTTGTTTATACTTTATATATCAGTGGAACTATTCTAACTTATACATAATTTTTGTGAACCAAATAAGTAACGAAAAGTTGATGGCGGGGGGAACGTGCATTACAAAAAGGTGACTTTGAAGGTAATATGTAGAATTTAAAAAAAGTTAGGGTCCTACGTAAAAATCGAAAATACAAGGATATAACGTAGCGTGATCTAATGGAATATTTTGGGGACTAATAAGTGAGTATTTTCCCGTGATACATGTCACTCATCTAGTTAGTTGAATAATGTATTACACGTGCTATTTTATCTACATAAAGGGGATAATAGTAGAGATGGCAAAACGCAGTGTTCGTGTCGATCGTGTCCATGTCATTTATAAACGGGTTGGAAAACCCTTGACACTAACCCAACTCATATAATGAACTAACGTTGTCGTGTTGCGTTGACATCCACTTTTTGTCTTTTTCTGTGTCCGATTCATGTCGTATTGTCGTATTAAACTACTTTTTGGTAATTTTAAATCAATTTTCTACTACCCCCGTTTTATGAAGTTCTGCTTATTTACTATAGATACACATTTTAAGGCAAACTGGAGAGAAAGTGTAAAAAGTGGGTCCGCTTGATTTCTTTATCTTTTTTTAGTAAGGAGAGAGAGTGTGGGTTTATTTTATTTTAAAGGAGATAGAGAGCATGGAAGAGAGAGAGTGTGGGCCAAGGAATTACCTTCCTCCATACTATATGTTGTACATCTAAAATCTACTTTGTATATGCATATGATTTCTTTTGTACATCTAGAAAACTATAGACTAATCACGATTGTCCACATGGTAAGTTTGAATCATTTTTCTTGGAAAAAAATAACGACCTGGACCACGTTTACATAATTATTGATGCCTCAGCTTATTGCGTGGTCTAACTTAGTTTAATCTTTGCTTAACGTGTATATATTGATTTGGTCAATAATGAATTCTCTTCGAGCTTAACTAATTTGCTAAAGAAAGATATCGAAAGATTTCTAGCGTGTGAAATTTCCTCGAATAAAAAACTGGTCGTTGCAAATTGCAATTGTACACTTTCCTGCTTAACCAATGACGTACTAACATTCAAACTGCAAACTGCAAAGTATATAAAAAGGAGTTGAGTAAAAGTAGTGCCACCGAAAATTTAAAAATAAAATAATTAAGCCATGCGATGCACAATAAAATGATAACAAGTGAAAGAAATGACAATGAATGTTTAATCGGCCAGTGAAAGAAAATCGAACAATCGAAGATTTTGATAACAGCAGTTGCATTTTTGCTAGTGACGCCATATTTGGCATTAGCGAGTTTGAGGTAGCCAGTAGAGGTTTTGACAAGATCAAAACATTACTTAAGAAGGATATAAGTGTTTGGCAAGGTAATGGTTGTAGTAGAAGGTAGATGTTTAGGTAGATTTGAATAATAGCGGTAGACAAACGCTTCATATATTAGCGTTTGATGTTGTGCAGGTTCGTTGCAATGCAGGAATTGGATATTGCAAAGAACTTATCTATTTTATTGTAGAATTTATGTGCTCTCTCTTATAGAATCAATAGTGGAGCATTTTTATTTTCATTTTTTTATAAGACTCTACTTTTTTTGAAGTTAAAAGTCATTTATTGATGTTAAATTATACGACATCTACAACATAAGGTAAAAGCTAACAAAAACTAATAAAACCATTCCATATAATTAACTACATCCATTTGAAAAGCACTCTAAAGTCTATATTAAATGCAACTTGCATAATATAGAAGACTCGAGTGCCAAAATATCAATAAAAATCAAGGTTTCTTAACAATTTGCAATACCTTAGCACCTATCTACAATAGTCCATGCACACAATAAGTCCAAGTCTAGTTCGAAAACTTTTAGACTCAAAAAATTAAGTCCAAGTCTAATTAATCCAATTCTTTTTCAATCCAGCTCGGTAAGACAAGTAATTTGAATCAGACTGGATTAGACTATGGACTTCTCGCATTCCGCTTATACCCCAACTTGTAAAGGGACATTGCTACACCCACCCACCGGGTAGACAACCCACTACTAATAGAGCATTAAAAAAATAATAATTATGTTGAGTTGGATTCCATTACCACAACCCTCAACAAGTCTTTATTAATGGTGGGTAGTCTACCCGGTGGGTAGATAAAGTTTTTTCCCTTGTAAAGTGGATTGTTTTTTCAACTGATGGGTGCGGTCCACATCCATATTTAACAGAATCTTCTTCATTAAAGAAAATAATAATAATATAAGCTCTTGGATGAAATGAATGAAATGGGTGGGAGAAGTCGGAATCGGACTCGCGACCATATGTGTGTGTGTGTGTGGCGCCCTAAGCCAGTAACCTGAAAAGAAGATTATCAAAGAATTTTACTATCAATTAAAATCTGCAACCTGTCAAAAAAAATAAAATCCGCGACAATTTTATCCTAGCCAACATAACTTGTATAATTTGAACCACTTATTTTAATCTTAGATCCACACTATTCATTTAGTTGACTTTATAATTAAACTATAATTAAAATTTACACATTAATAAATTGAGTTCGTTTTTGAAGAGACAGTCTCACGTTAATGTTAAAGTGAGACCAGCTGATGTCATGCTGACATCATGCGCGTGCATCAAACCAGTACCGGAAATTAGTTAAACGCTTGAACCTATTATTTATGCTAGCCTTAAATTGTTTCTGGATGAATTAGTTAAGTGTTGAAGTAAATTAGTTAAGCAGTGAAGTATATTAGTTATACCATAAAAACCAGATTATAACGCATTTTATTTGTCCAATCACAACAATACCACATAGTTACATGTGCAAAGGTGGACTAGATTTGCAAAAAGTAAAGTGTGGAAAAGAGAAATGGATAGAGAAATCTCTGGAGCAATTACAAACTACGTAACCCCATGGAGATATGAAGCCGCAAGAAAGTTCTACAATCTCATTCTCAAAAGTCAAGATAATGAAGATGCAAGAAAGGTACTGCAAGAAGTCTACAAAAATACTGCTGCAAGTATAACCAAAGTCTTAACTACAAAACCAATTATAGAAGAACAATGCTCATCAAGTACAACTACATTGGTTATTTTAGACTCAGCTCGTGCAAAAACAAATTAAAGGGAAGAAGTGTAAGGAAGAAAAGTAATTTTAAGAAGACTAGAAAAAAAACAAATTCCTAGAACCAAACTCAAATTGGTACAATTACTCCAAATGCTAGGTTGTTTTAAGTTCTTTTTTCAGGTTGTCTTTTGTATTTGATATTTTTGATTTATAAAAAACTTATTTCTTCGTTTATATTGGAAACTAAATAATGCTCAATAGAGCTTAACTAATTATAGAACAACACTAACTAATGTATTGGATATGTAACTAAAAAATAATGTAAGTCTACATATAGATTACCAGCTCTAAACTATTGTGCTAAAATACTTGACTAATTCGCCAAAAATATTAACTAATTAGCCAAAAATATCACCGTGAGAATTTGTGAGATGCGGTCCGTGTTTGAAAAACATATATATCTTTTAGACTAAGACAGGTCTCACATTAAGACTAAAGTGAGACCGTCTTTTTTAAGAATTTGTGTAATAAATTTGTATATTAAAATGTGGATGTATTAATTGGATTTATATTCCACAAATCTTTGTTAATGGTGATAACAAAATATCTAAAGAAAAAAAGGAACAATACACCAAAAGGAAGAAGATGACTAAGTAACTAACATTCAACGATAGTTTGCTTTCATTTTTATTTATTTAGCCTTTTCTCCATTTTTCTATGTTTTTAAGGCTCAATTAAATTAATGGGTAAGATTAGTCTATAAAAATAATGGGTTAAGATTTCAATATTTATTGGCAAATAAATCCCACAAAAGCCCGTGCATCAGCTTGTCGAAGTCATATATAGTATCGAGTAAGACATGTCCTTCTTTTTTTTTTTGTTAGGAATGATAATTGGTCCGAAGATCAACCCATGCTAGGCTAGCAGCCTGCAGGACACACCAGCTCAGAGGCTGGGTACAAGGCTAAACAACCCAGAAGTAAATGCCCCAATATACTGTTGGGATGAGGATTCGAACCCTTGGCAATGCCCTGGAATTCGGGGTGGTACTCCACTGAGCTACCACCTCTCCCTCCGTGCTAGACCTTCTATAATTTTACATAAAATCACAAATTAGTTCACTTAAATAAAAATAGGTTTCGAGTACGCATACATCGGTTTTGTTGTGTAGAATAATAGACTTAACCAATTCATAATCACATAAGAATTAACTTTGTATATATTGAGCGATTTCTTTTTAATTTGTTGTGTACAATAAACCTTTCGTACGTATACAATTTCTTTTGTATATTTTTTTTTTTTTTTTTTTAAAGGTAAGATGAAGTCCCTTGCAAGGAAGGGGGGAAATTGGGGATCCCTCCTTGCAAGGGGTGAGACTCGATCCCAGGATCTCTGGGATCGGAGGTGATGCCAACACCACTAAGCTATCACCTGCTGCTCAATTTCTTTTGTATATAACTACATACAACTTGCTGCACATTATTATATTCATACATATACAGTTACTGCAAGTATATCATAAATTTTAGCAATGAAAAAAGAAAATAAATGCAAGCATGGTACATCAATCTAATTACCCGCACATTTAAGCTTTACTGGCATAGTCATCATCTTTATCGCTATCATCAGGAGTAAGCTCACCAGCTGCCTCCTCAAGAGACTGACCTTTGGGTTCAGGCACTAACAAGGTGAAAACCATACCTAAAAAGTTGATGACACCAAGCACTATGAGTGAGTTTTTCTTTCCAATACCCGGAGGATAACCTTGACTCCTCTTAGCTGGGTCCTTCTCTTGGGAAGCGTACAAAAAACCGAACGCACCTACAATAGCCCCGGCCTTGCCTGCCGCAGCTGATATCCCATGGCAAGTAGACCTCAACCTAGCCGGGAAAATTTCAGCTGGTACTACAAATGTTGTGGCATTAGGCCCAAAGTTGGCGAAGAAGAAGGTAAGTGCATACATGATTAGGAATCCTACCCTATTTTCCCTTTGTTGCCAGTGTACATAAGGGATGGCAATGGCAAACATGAAGACCGTCATGAAGAAAAAACCCATCATTTGGATAGTAAAGCGCCCTATAACATCGATGAAGGCAACAGTGAACCAATATCCAGGGACAGTTCCACATAGCGCGATTAATGTTTGGGCTCTAGCAACCTTGTATACTTCTCTAATGGCACTCATCTTAGATGCGTCTGGAAGCCACCCAATGGAGCTAAAGATGTTGCTTTGAAAAAGGTTCTGACTGTAAAATGCAATGTCAAGTAAAAACCATGTGCTTGTGGTACCAAGAAGACGAAGGCCATATTTTCGTGCAAATTGTGCAGTGAATAATCCAAAGTTGTTCCTGTCATCCTGGACTATTCTTTTAAGCTTGTCTTCCTCACCTTCGAGTTCAACTTGTAACACTTTAGACATATCCTCGGCAGCCTTTTTAGCGTTCTTTGCCACCAAGGCTGTATACCTAGCAGTCTCAGGCATTTGCATTCGCCAATAGTAGGTCATAGCAGCAGGAATGGCTCCAAACATCAACACAACTCGCCAAATGTAGTCAGCTTCAGGGGTAAGAGATCCCACGGGATCCTGCTCAAAAGAAGGTGGGTGGTATCTACTCTCAAATGCTGATGATACAATAAGTGCTACTATTCCCCCAGTTAAGATTCCAACTCCTTGCATAGCAAAAACCGCAGCAATGAAGGACCCACGAGTCTTTTTGTTGGCATACTCAGACATTATAGTGGCGGATAGAGGATAATCCCCACCAATACCAAACCCAAGCCAAAATCGAAAGAAGCAAAGGGTGGTCATGACACCCTTTGGGGTGCTTCCAAAGGAGAGGCCAGAAGCAATGGAGCAGGTTGTCATTAGAAGCAAGGTGATACCATAGACGGACTTCCTACCCATTTTGTCGCCGAGCCACCCAAAGAAGAGCTGGCCAGCGAGGGTGCCGCACAAGGCTACACCATTCACAGCAGCAGCGACATTGATGGGTAAGGAGCCTGGTTGTGTAGGGTTAGGAGCAGTGTAGTATATACGGCCGAGGAGTTTGGTGACCACGGAAATGCAGAATAGATCATAGGCGTCCGTGAAAAATCCCATACCAGCAATGATAATTGCTGTGAAGTGGTACCATTGTGTTTTGGCTACATCAAGTGCCTTGAGAACATTTAACTGTTCTTTTGCCATTGTATGTTTCGGTTTTGTTTTCTTTTATACAGTTTCCTGTCAAGTAATTTTGGAGTTAGAGATGGTAATTATATGCATCAAAATCAAAGCTTAACAAGTCTTGAGGAAAACAGACATAAATTATATGGTGCTGTTTGGTTGCATTTGGGAAGTTACACTTTCTTTGTTTTTGCAATTACTATATATTCTCACTTCATGCAATTGAGTAATATTGTGTGGTTGAGCATAGGAAGTTGGAATTCCAACATTTTGTGGATCATGTCAATTGTCAACCAAACAACCTCTATCGTTCTATCTTCCTAGGAAATTAGAATATCCATCAATTACAATATCAACCAAACAACTACTCCCTTCGTCCCAAAATGATGTCTCCATTTGTTAGTTTGGCGCTATTTAAAATAAGTAAAGAGAATCTTCTGAATTATTTATAATATATAAGTACAAACTTAGTCATTTGGATATTGTTTGATTCGTTTCATTGAATATAGTACGATAATCATATTCTCATAATTATTATTAATATGGAATTAAAGATATTAACAATACAAAACATGAATTGATAAAAACACCAATCGGAGAATTTACGAGTGAATAACACAGTGCACGTCACTGTGCCATAAGAGTGTTTTTGCGAAAATCGATTAGTTTTAGCCACTTAATTCAACCCCCCCTTCTTGAGTGTCACCTTGTGTTCCAACAAGTGGTATCAGAGCAGGCTATTCTCGAAAGGTTCATCCCTAGAGAATAGAAGTCATGAACGTGCAAGATGACTCTCACTTGTGTATAATATTGCTTAGATCTTACATCAGTTGAATAATTAATTATAGCGTGTATGAAAGCAATACTGACTGATTATGTAATTAATTTCATAATAGCGAGCTCTATTACTTAAATCAGAATTTAATTGGCTGAAACAATGCTGTCATTGGCCCTCATTAATTCTTCAATAATTAGCTTGTGAGGGAAGCGATACGTCGTATATGAATAAGAAGTCAACTATCTTAGCTGAACTTATGATTAATTGACTTAATGATAATAACATACTCCCTGCGAGTATAAGATATTTACGCTTTATGAAATATTGCTTTGACCACAAATAGTATAAAAAATTATCAATTAGATTCGTTTTGAAAAATACTATGTTGTGACTCTAAGTCAATGTTATTTTGATGATGTTAAACACTCTATGCTATAACATGTATGTGTGTAACAGTGATCTAAGAAAGCTATCAAGATTGGATGTTCATGAAAGATCAAGAACTTGAAGATATGGAAGCTTAGGTCTAGTTATATTCTTAGTCATGTTTATGCAATGTAATTAACGTATTGGAACTTTGTGCTAAACTAGAAATATGAAATTAGGATGGTTAACTATTTTCTTAGAGTTAAGAAAATAGGTAATTATATTAATTTCATGTTTCTATATTTAAAGAATATAAAAAGGGGAGTTTTTAATTTCGAAAATTAGTTTTGAAAGGAAAATATTTTTTACAAAGATTTTCGGATAAAGAGTTTTGTAAAAACTGATTTTAAAGAAAACGTGTCTTTAAAAATATTTTCGAAAAAAGAGTTTTTAAAAAATATGAGTTTTAAGAACAAGATTTTGATAAAGATTTTCGAAAAAAAGAAAAAGAAGAGTTTTAATAGTAAACTGATTTTAAAGAAAACATTTCTTTAAAAGATTTTCGAAAAAGATTGTTTATAAAAAGAGAAAAACTGATTTTTTAAGATAACGATTTTTATAAAGTTTGTTTGGATAAAAACTGATTTAAAATCTGATTTAGAGTTGGCATAAGATATGGAGGAATCCTTATCTTATAAGGAAAGAAGGAAATTAGTTTTTATAAAAGATAAAATTGGATTTTGAAAAGGAAAAGAATTATATCCCTTTATTTTAGGAATAAAAATTATTCAAGAAGATAATTATTTCTTGGAGAATAATTCTTATTCAGTTGATGAAGTTATATAAGGTATAGAAATCAGTATACTAACACACGTTTTCAGATTTGGAGAGAAAAAGATTTTGAGAGCTGAAAACGGACTCCCACAGCACAATGTACGGCACAGAGTTCTAGTAGGTTAAGGTTTCTAAACAAAGTTTGTAACGATCCTCTATTTGCTTGAATAAGAAGCACGCCTTTGAGGAATCTTTCTTTCTGTAATTCTTATATTATAGAGAGTAGCAACACTTAGGGTTAAGTGTTGGGGAGCACTACTAGAGTTAGTAGTGGGGGAATCGAATTGTATCAAGGGTTTGGTATTTTACGATTCAAATAATAAAAGAGTAGTTTGTGTGGACGTAGATCTCAGAGGTGAGATTGAACCACGTTAAATTCCTGTGTCTTATTATTTGATTTCATTGTTTTATTGTTTGATACAATTTCGTTCGAGCAAAAACACCAATCGGAGAATTTACGAGTGAATAACACAGTGAACGGCACTGTGCCATAAGAGTGTTTTTGCGAAAATCGATTAGTTTTAGCCACTCAATTCAACCCCCCTTCTTGAGTGTCACCTTGTGTTCCAACATACTATAATAATATTATTTTTTTACTATTTTATAAATTGAAAGTAATTAACTGTCAAAGTGTGACATCAAATATCACGTGTGCCTTAAATTGTGACTCAGAGTTATCTAAATGTATTTTTTTAAAGATATAAGTAGTAACAAATTGTTAAAGATATTAATGTTAAAATTGTATAGTGAAAAGTGTAAACGTCTAAATATTATAATTTCTAAATAATGGGAGGAAAAATAAAGTCATATTTTTTTTAGTGAGGAAGGAAGGAGGAGTTATCACACTCATCATGAGGATATTAGTTGCCCACCATCAATCCTAATGGCATTGAATGTTTTCTAATTATCTATGTTCGAGTTTTTTTTTTCTTGAGAGGATCCAAGTTCGAATTTTATTGTAAATGAAATTGTTTGGCCTTTTGGGTTCCTGAAATTTGTCAAGTACTGCATTTGTATTTGGGTTGGGTTAGTTGGAGTTTGGTTAAATCTTGAATTTGGTCGTTGAAGGAGTAGAACATTTATAATTTTACTGAAATTGTCATTAAATAGTAAAATTAGAAACTCACATCATTATTATGATCATTAGTGAAATTATTGTATAAATGTATATCTACAACTGACTACAAGACGTCATATTGTGTTAACTTGATGTGCGTACTAGCTCTTGGAATCTTTTCATTACAATAGTGAAAGTTTTATAAAATACTAAACTATAGAACAGTTGACAAATTACGGGCTGAAATCAAGTCGAGATAAAAATGGGTCTAGTTGATAAAATATCTTGTTGAAAACAGGATTGGTCAAATACACAATAGATAGATTGATGTTGGGTTTGAGTCAAAATAAATTGGGTTGGCTAAGAGTCCTAGATTAAATCCTAAGACGGAGGTCGTATTAGATTAAATCGGGTTTCGAGTTATCAATGGAGGGTGTGGGTTTATTATATAGGTATCTCTTATATTATCACCTTGGGTTTATGATAGTTTTTTTTTGGGCTGTATACGTTGTGGGTTTAAATGTTGTATTCGCAGGTCAACTCGGGTGTGGTGTTTTATTGGTTAATGTTAGGTTTGATTCACGTGTTCATTCTTCGGGTCCAATTGAGTTCGGTGTACCTAAGAGTGTAAATGACGCAAGTCGAGTTCGAGTTTGAGCTTGCTCGACTCGATCCGTTAGCATTTCGAGTCGAGCTCACTTGAGTTGAGTTTTGACCGAGCTTTGATCGAGTCGAGTTTTGACCGAATATATCTCGAGTAGCTTGCAAGTGTCTCATGTTAAAAGTAACCCTAAGGTAGAAAATATGTTGAATTTAGGTATTTTGCAATAGATAATTGGATATTCGAGTTTCTCATGAATTTTTTGAATCGAGTATCGAGTTGCTTAACTCAACTCGCCAACATCTTGAGTCGAGCTCGAGTTGATTCGAGCTCACTGTTGTCTCATTTACACCCGTAGGTCTAATCATTATTTGAGGCATAAATAGTTCTATATATACAAATCTAAGAAAGATTAGCCAACTCAAAACTGATTTGGGCATGAAATGGATCCTCTTAGAAATTGCATGTACATACCCAAACCTATTTTGACCATAAATTGACTCGACCTAACTACATGTGGCAAAAATTTGTGTTCTTGCATAATCTATATAAACAAATTGGAAAATCCTTGACACTAATAAACGTGTCGTGTTGACTCGTTTAATTAGACATGTTGAAATATCTCAATAGTAATCCACTTTTTTTGGTAACTTGTTCAATTGTGTTGTCGTGTTATGCTACTTTTTGGTAATTTTAAACCAATTTTCTATATTAATATCCTATATTTTTGTAGCATCAATTGTGTTAAACGGAATCAGGCGTGTCATGTTCGTGTTGGAAGCCTCAACACTAACCCAAACCCATTTAGTAAGATGTGTCATGTCGTATTGACTTGTTATTTCACTAAACGGGAAGGAAATTTTCAACCTAACCCATTCTTTTTGTATCTGGTTTGTGTCGTGTTGTCATGTCGTGTCAACTTTTGCCAACTCTACCTAAAACCGATGAAATACGTAATAGATCGTACCTAATTGCTACCCATCAGTAACGTACACACACTCAAAACTTAGTAGTGCAAAATTCAAAATTCATCAATTTAACATTCATGTATTGTATTCTGTTAGACAATTTTTTTGTTTTATTATTAATATAACTAATTCCAACCCATTATTCTACTTTAATGTAGTTATTAAATCATTCTTTTGTTCTATTAATCGACTAAAATATTGAATAATATTGACGCAACTTAAAATTTGATCTAACTCGACTATAAAATCATGAAATCAACTCCAAATGAATATTGAGGGATCTAACTCGATCCAATTGTAAGGCAAACCTAAAATGACTTTACTCCAATGTGATTCAAACAATCTATTTACCAAAATGTCTTTGACTAGCTATTTATTTTTTTTGACTCAATGACTAGCTATTTATTAAAAAATAAAAACAGTTGATATCTTCAAAATATATTTAAGTCCAAAAAAAGTGACATAATAAAGCTTTTTTAATGTATGAGTTAAAAGATATAATCGAAATTAGACATGTGAATAGTATCAAAAGTCACATTAAAGTATAAATGTATAATCACTAATAAAAATAGGAGTCTACTGTTCTAAAAACTTACTTTCTCCGTTCCATAATAAGTGAAACATAGGGATTGAGTACAAGATTTAATAAACATCACTTTCAAAAGCCAAAAAGTCATAAAATACCCTTTTCATTATAAAAAGGAGAAGAGAGAAAAGCAAACCACACAAGTTTGTGATGGGTATTCTTGTCATTTTGTCACTTTTTTTTTTACATTTAAGGTATGTTTCACTTATTTTGAAACGTTATAAAATAGTAAGTGTTTCACTTATTATGGAACGGAGGAAGTATAAAATTTGTCTTTGTTTTTGTCTCCAACAAGGAAACTACTACCGTCACTCTGTCACATGGAAGGGTTCCTATAAAAGGAGAGAGTATATCATAAATGCATAGTCTATTACTTCCTCCGTTCCAGAATAGTTTGAACACTTTTCTTTTATGTTTGTCTCAAATTAGTTTGAACACTTCCATTTTTGATATGGTCCTACTATTAATATATTATTTATTTTATACTCCTTTGTCCCACACTCTACCCTTTAGCAATAAAAAGTTACCCAACTTTCTCTCTCCTCTAATAAAAAGTACCACACCAACTCCTATCACATCTACTTTTTAAATAAAATAACATTTGATAACCACACTATAACTTATCACCTTAAAATACGTGTCCCAACTAGTGTTCAGATCATTCTGGGATGGAGGGAGTAAAATACAAGTCAACAAACTACTAACAGTAGTAAACAATACTTTAAACTAAGTGTTACTCGGTCTATGAAACTCCATTAGAGGCATTTTGGGGGTGGATTTTCTTACCTTTCCCCCTATTTCCAAAGGGACTTGCCTGAGTAGTTGAGTCAGATTAACTCGTACGAGATTGGCCTAATAGGGCACTTCACCTTACTAATCTTTAAAAAAAAAGTAAACAATAGTTCAATTTAGAAGAGACACAAACCTGGTCAGAAGAGTTGCATAACTTGCGTGGGCACAATGGAAGAAAAAGGTAGAGGTGAGAGAAATGGAAACTCAGATAGCAGGCTAGCAAGAATTTGATTTGACTATGTATGGGAATGAAGTTACAAGAGAGCACGGCATAAATATTTATATGCAATTGGAGCACACAATTTATGTGGAATCTCCTGCAGCATCTGAAAGGCATATGCTCTCATGAGTCAACCATTTCCCCCATTCCTAGGCCATTGTAGCATGTAGCATCTAGTCAACGCTTTTAAATTGTTTATCTTAATTGGATAACTCTAATATAATTGAGGGACTTCTACAGTTGAATTAACTTATTTTAATTACGTAATTCATGTTGATTATATGATAGATACTACTATAACTAATATCTGGTCTTGCATCAGCTGTTTTTGTAATTTCCTATTCTTTTCCATCACCTATGGATGTGAATATGTTATAGATCCATGAAAATACACTATTTCGCCTGTTAACCTGGTATCAGATACTTCCTCCGTTTCAAATTACTCGCTACACTTTGAAAATTCCACTATTCATCTCTGAAGTTTGACCATGCATTATCTACTATTAGATAAAATCAAATGTTATAATAATGTAATATATCGTTAGATTCGTCTCAATGTATATTTTCATAAAATCAGATTTTTATACTTTGCTCTAAAACACAATTAAAGATATTAATAGTCAAATTAGTGCATCTGCAAGCGTGAAAGTCAAAGTGTAGCGAGTAAAAAGAAACGAAGGAAGTAGTATATATATGTATATATCCATAGATGCACCTGAAGAACATATCAAAGAATCCCAAATTTGTCGTGCCTCACATAAGACTCCAGTTTAGTGGTTGAGGCCGTTTAATAAATAAGCTAACCTTAAACAAAAATTTATGATTAAAATTCCTCTGTTTAATTAATGCATGCATGATTATTCAATGGCTACAACAAAATTGTAGCTACTATAATTATTGAAATCTTAGCCCCTTATTTTATGTAGACTAATCTTGCTTATTGATTTAATTGGACCTTAAAAACATAGAAAAATGGAGAAAAGGCTAGTTTTAATAAGAAAAACTAGTGAGTGTCCCGGGCGATGCCCCGGGTAGTTTCTTTTCGTAAATTTTTGTCTTGTGAGAAAAATATTGACGTCATAATTTGAAGAATACAAGAAACTGGAGTTAGAGTTTATGTCTACAATAGTCTATTATCATTACCATTAATGTGTTAAGTATCTAACTACTTGTGTAAGTCTTTTAATGAGCTATAATTACAAGATCTTATTATATTTATTTTGAAATACTAAATAATGATGTTATGTTGGATCAATGATTAAGCTCTCACTTTTCATTTCAAAGATCACGTGTTTGATACCTTGTAACTACACAACATTATTTTTTTAGTTGAGGGGTTTGACATGAAAATAGAGCATTTGCATTAGAACCTTAAAGGAGAGTGCCACATGGCACATAAACATTCTTAGGAACGCCTTTTAATATATTAGTATAGATAAAAACAAACGTCAGTTGCTTTGTCATCTTCATTTTTGAGTATTGTTCCTTTCTTTCTTAAGATGTTTTGTTGTCACCATTAACAAATATTTATGGAATATAAAGCGAATTAATATTTACAAAATTTAATATACAATTTTTTTAATGTGTAAATTTTAATTATAAAGTCAACTAAATGAAGGTGTGAATGTAATATTAATAATAAATGTTTAATTCAGACAAGTTATGGTGGCTACAATTTATCTTAGTCATTACTACCTCTGTTTCTTTTTAATTTACTCACTTCACTTTGGGGGAGAACCAAGGAGGAAGTACAAAAGTATGAGAGATAAAGTGAAAAGTGTGATAGAGAAACTGAAAAGTGTGAGAGAGAAACTGAAAAGTGGGTTAAAATATTAAAAAGTGGATGACATGGGTGGAAAAAGAGGAGAAAGTAGATGAGACATGTTACCAAGAATAGAAAAAGCAAAAGTGTGTAGATTAAAAAGAAACAGACCAAAAAGGAAAGTGTGTAGATTAAAAAGATTGTCCTCGATTATTTATCCGTAAGATAATAACTTTGATATTAATATCTATCAAATCACAATTTTGATTATTAAAGCCATTAATTATTTATAAAATATACAAAGTCGAATAGTTGCAAATTGCAATTCTAGGAAAACAAAGAAAGTGTAAAATAATAAAAATTATCCCCACTTATTTGAGTGTTGCATTAAACAAGCAACACCAACCTGATTGATTTCTAATAATGAAAAATAACAATATTTGATTATGGCTGGCAGAAGAGCTACCACAAACTGTAAAAACAAATAATTGCAAAGGGAAATAGTAAACAACTCCACAAGAAACGAATCACCACCTTTGTTCAATTTCATTAGTTCATTACCAATACAATCAATATATATATATATATATATATATAAAGGAGGATCTTTTCGGGAGCATAGGGAGCTCCTCAAGATTTCGAGCTCATAGAGCGCGCCACGTAGGATTGTCACGTCATCAATTTATATTTTTATTTTTTTAGAAAATAGAGTTCTAGATGATTTAAATACATATAAGGAGATTTGGATAAGCGAAAATTAGAGTTTGGATTTGAATCAACAACCTAAATTATTATATCATGAAAATTGTGTATAACTTTTACTACGTAATTCAGAATATTATAATTTTTGAACCATTGGAGAGTGCTCGGAATATGCTTCGAAATAAGATCCATTTATAATATAGTTGTCCAACTTATGAAATATAGAGCGCCATGTAGGATTGCCATGTCATCAATTTTTATTTTTATTGTTTTTTTCTAAAAATAGAGTTCTACATAGATTTAAATACATATAAGGAGTCTAGGATAAGCAGATATTAGAGTTTCGTTTTGAATGAACAACCTAAATTATTATATTATGTAAATTGTGTATAACTTTTGCTACCTAAT
Source organism: Beta corolliflora (assembly GCA_947648045.1). Classification (NCBI taxonomy): domain Eukaryota; kingdom Viridiplantae; phylum Streptophyta; class Magnoliopsida; order Caryophyllales; family Amaranthaceae; genus Beta; species Beta corolliflora. The sequence continues at coordinate 326,324 of CANSZD010003972.1, forward strand.
TCAGAATATTATAATTTTTGTACCATTAGATAGTACTCGAAATATGCTTTGAAATAAGATCCATTTACAATATAGTTCTACAATTTATGAAATAGAGAACGCCACTTAAGATTGCCATGTTTTTAGTTTTTATTTTAAATATTTGAAAAAAATAGAATTCCACATATATTTAAATACATAAAAGAGTTTTGGATATGGGGAAATTAGAGTTGCGTTTTGAATAAACAACCTAAATTATTATATTATGTAAATTGAATTTAACTTTTGCTACCTAATTCAAAACATTATAATTATTTTACCATTGGAGAGTGCTTGAAATATGCTTCAAAATAGGATCTATTTACAATATAGTTTTACAACTCATGAAAATATATTGAATTAGATGCATTGTAGGACATTATTTAGTCATTTTTTTAGATAAATATAATAATAGCTAGAAGTATTAAGTATAGTGTATTATATGTGATTATAACATTTGATTATAGGTCTAATTTACAGGATTAAACATATTATCTTTCAAAACCTCAACCTTACTCAACTAAACTAAAAAAATATAGTATTGCAACAAAATTTATTAACTAAATTTTATAGTGATAAAGTTACATACTTCCTCCGTTCTGTTTTAAATGAAACGTTTGCTTTTTCACGCAACCCAACGCACTTCTTTAATCACTAATATCTTTAGTTGTGCACACATAAAAAAAATAAAAAAGTTATAATTTGATAGTATGCATCGAGATGAATCTAACAAGATCCTACTTGACTATGTTTTTCTTTATATAACAGCGATACATTGGAGTCAAAATTGATCAATGAATAGTGTCATTTCACCCAATGTTTCATTTAAAACAGAACAGAGGAAGTATTAGAGTTTTGGATTATGTAAAAATTAGAGTTTGATTTAAATAAAACAGCCTTAGAATATTATAAAGAGCTCCACCTAAGCATGGCATGTCATATCAATTTTTAAGAAAATATTCTTGGATCAATTAAATTATTACCCTCTACTTTCTTAAAGTATCATTCGGGTATTATTCATATTAAAATTGTATTAGCTATTGTTAGTCATACCTGTTATTGGGATACCATTTAATAATAGACTTAGCTACAATATTCAATTGAATATTAAAAATTATATAATTTATATATCACAATAACAAATCTAGAAATTACAGTATAATGACAAATACTTTCTCCTTTTTTTTTTCTACTTCAACAATTGGTTTGGACATGGTTTTAGAGGTACCTCTTTAGTTAACTAGAGTAGGGGACAAATAAATCCTTATTATAAGGCAATTCGGGAAATTAATGATTGTTTTATTAACATAAAGTAAAGGTAATATTGTCAACTGTAGTTTCTTTTTTTACCAAAAGTGGAATGGTTCCAAAAAATGAAACTACCTAAAGTGGTAATTGTTGTAATAGAAAAAAACGAAGAAAGTATGTAAATACAATGATCTTGAAAAATTTCATTTTACAACAATACAAAATCAACAATAATTTTAACAAAAAATTTGCAATAAAATAAAATAAACAACAACCCGTGCAACGCACGGGCTTCAAACCTAGTTTTTAAAATACAATCAAAGAGTACAAATTAAATGTCATAAAACCAAACCATAATTCAGGGAAACCACACCATATGAATGAAACACAAACAAAACAATTACAACAGAAATATACTCACTAGCCACTGCAGACTGCAGACTGCAGTAGCTAGTAATAATCAAGCAGAACCTCTGTAGTCATCCTCAACTTCTTCAATCTCAGCCTCTCCCGCTAATTCTTCAAGAGATTTACCCATGGACTCAGGTACGAATAAAGTACAAACCATACCAAGGAAGTTGATGACACTAAGCACAAAAAGGGAGTTCTTCTTTCCAATACCAGCTGGATAACCGTGGTCTCTCTTAGCCGGGTCCTTCTCTTGTGACGCGTAAACAAATCCGAAGGCTCCAATGATGGCCCCAGCTTTTCCAGTTGCTGCAGATATACCATGGCAAGTGGACCTCAACCTAGCTGGGAATACCTCAGCAGGCACCACGAAAGTAGTGGCATTAGGACCAAAGTTGGCAAAGAAGAAGGTGAGCCCATACATGATGATGAACCCAATACGATTCTCCTTTTGCTGCCAATGTTTGTACGGGAAGGCAATGGCAAGCATGAAAACAGTCATGAAAAAGAATCCCATCATTTGGATCCACCATCGTCCAATTACGTCTATGAAAGCGACGGTGAACCAATATCCAGGGACGGTTCCACAAAGAGCAATTAGAGTTTGAGCTCTCGCTATCATATACACCTCCCTGATAGCATTCATATCAGCTGCAGGTGGAATCCATCCAATAGAGGTGAAAAGGTCCTTCTGGAAAAGGTTCTGACTATAGAACGCAATATCAAGTAAGAACCATGTACTGGTTGTTCCTATGAGACGAATGCCGTATTGGCGAGCAAATTGGGCTGTGAACAACCCGAATTGTTGGTTAGAATTCTTTCTGATTCTGTCAACCTTCTCCTCTTCGGCATCTATCTGAATCTTGAGGACCTTGGACATATCTGCAGCAGCCTGCTTGGCATTTTTGGCAACCAAGGCGGTGTATCTAGCAGTCTCAGGCATCTGCATACGCCAATAGTATGTCATAGCAGCAGGGAAGGCTCCAAACATCAATACAATACGCCACATGTAGTCTGCCTCTGGTGGGAGGGAGGCCACAGGGTCGACTTTGAAAGGGGGAGGCTTGAACTTGTTCTCAAACGCGGTTGAAACTATTAAAGAAACTATCCCACCAGCCAAGATACCCATTCCTTGCATGGCAAATACAGCGGCGATAAAGCTTCCACGGGTCTTTTTGTTAGCATACTCAGACATGATGGTGGCGGATAATGGGTAGTCTCCTCCAACACCGAATCCAAGCCAGAAGCGAAAGAAGCAAAGTGTGGTCATCACCCCTTTAGCACTTTTCCCAAAGGAAAGACCGGAGGCAATGGATGTGAAAACCATTAGAATCAAGGTGATACCATACACCTTTTTTCTACCCATCTTGTCTCCGAGCCAACCAAAGAAGAGTTGGCCAGCTAGAGTTCCACAAAGGGCAACACCACTCACAGCAGCTGATACATTGATAGGCAATGCCCCTGGCTTCTTTGCTCCTACTTCAGTGTAGTATAAGCGACCCAAGAGTTTTGTCACCAGGGAGATGCAAAACAAGTCATAGGCATCTGTGAAGAAGCCCATACCAGCAATCACAATTGCTGTGAAATGGTACCATTGTGTTTTCGCCACATCAAGTGCATTAAGCACTTCCAATTGTTGTCCTTTGCCCATGATGATTTGTTTTTCTTTTTGCTATTTCTATTTTTTTGTCTCCCTCTTATTCACTTTTTTTCTTCAATTATTGTCATACACTCCCTGTAATCAAAGTAATTTATTTACTTTAGTGATATGAAAGATACTGGTCACTACAATTACAATTTAACAATTGCTTAAGCTCGAAGGCCAAAGAAAGACATGCCAATCCACTAAACTAACAGTATAAAGAAAATATTAATCACACAAGAAAATACTTGAACGGGTTAGTCGCTCAACTAGGGTATCAAGTATGAACTACTAAAATTATACTAAGGTTAAATGCTTAGATGATTTTAAAGAGTTGTTGTTTTACCAGTTGAAACAATATATTATTTTGGAACCTGTCACTCAATTTTACGATGGTCATTATGAAATGATACCCTATATGGAGACAATGTAAATAGAAATACAAGTCAATTTTTTTTTCCTAGTTTACATGCAATCTATAAGTTTCTTGCTATCTAAACATTGATTCTTTCAGCTCATCTTCCTATTGAGGTGTCCGGTGCTCCAATGACAGTGCATCATGTAAATGCATTATCAATACCCTATTACTCCCTCCGTCCCTAAATAGAGTGCCCATTTCTTTTGGGCACAAGTATTAAGAAGAAATCATGTGTAGGACCTTAGTTGTATTAAATCATAATTAAATATAGAAGTTGATACACTTTTTATGAATTGTTTATTAAAGAGAGAGAATGTGGGCCATATGGGAAAGTGGGTGATATTATAAAGTTGAAAGCAAAATAATATTTTAATTGGTGGACCCATACCAAATAAGGAAATGGGAAATATATTTAGGACAAACATAAATGGAAAAATGGGCACTCTATTTAGGGACAGGGGGAGTACTATTATTCTTACTTTTTAGTTATACAACTTTAAAACTAATGGCATGTTCTCTTCGGCATAAAACAACTGAACTGAACTGAACTAAACTGAATAGAATTGAACTGAACTGAACTGAATTAAACTGAAATGAACTGAACTAAACTGAATTAAATTATAACTAATTAATAGTAATGATAATAATTTAGGAACTGAACTAAATTGAACTGAACTGAACTGAATTGTACTGAAAATAAGCTGGGGAGAACACTCTTATCAATAACCCCATATATATGGAGTATCCATTATCGATTTATCGGTTACCCCTTTCATGCTAATCACAATCACTTAACTAATAACCCACATTGCACACGCAATTATTTTACACTCTATTATTCAAGGACGGTTTCAAGATATAATATAGGGTGGGAATAAGAAACTGTTATGAGAAGAACAAAATTGAAAGTGGAAAAGTAGGTAAACTTCCCTTTTTGTTTTTTTCTCATATCTTGTTGTTTGTAACAGGGGGTCACGTACCTAATGGTTTCTGTATCAAAAAATAAATTGTATAATATATGCACAAGCTGGGAGGTCTAGGGTTCGAGTTTCATCGTATGCAGAAACTCTTGTTGGGATACTCATCAACCCAAAGCAAGTGTGCGACACGGGTCGATCCGGATGTAGTCGGATCTCTGGTGAACCGGGTGTACTATACGTAAAAGAATATATCTTATTCTAGTTTATGAACCTGGTTCTCTAATCTTCTGTAAAACTCTAAGGCTCACTCTTCATGGCCTCTAGTTTAATCTAATCTCAAATTTGCGTTAAAAAAAAGTTTCTTATTCTACTTACTAAAGAATCCAATATTCGTGAAAATATGAAACGGCAGTTGCTACCCTAAATTGTATATATAGGTCTGCTTATATATATCTACAAATGGAATATACACTCAAACATTGGAAATTACACTTAGACTTACTAAAGTATCGTGATTGTATACCCTACCAGTTCTTGGCGTAGTTCATAAGTATGGTGAAGGAAAATTTTGATTAAATTACGGTGAACAATCAATGCAGATAATCTTATTTACTAAGGCATATGCAAATTTTATTAATTACATAGAGATAAGAATGCTGGAAGGCAAGTATTGCACGAGTATGCAAAAGGTACAAATATGAAGATTTAATGATGCTAAATATTAAGAGAACAGGATTTAAAGAGCATGCAGAAGGTAAGATCATAACATTACCCTTTTCTTTACTAATATATACTTTCTTGTTAGCATGGGTGAATATATTTATGTTCATGCAAGAAGAAGGCTTGTTAATTGATGCAAAATGTAACAAAAGAGAATATTGATAATATAGTTGAAAGTTTTGAAATAAACAAAGTATCTTAAACAACTAATTGTAACAAGCATTTACCATCACTTTGAAGATTAACCTTAAAAAGAATTAATAGCTACTAAAACAACTAACAACTAGTACCTAACAACTAATTCTGCTTAGGGTTGAGAAAAACTACATGAAAACGAACAGATAAGAATAATTGGATATCGAACCAATAAAATTTATCGGACTAGGTACCCGATCCGAAATATAAGTTATCAAATTGAATATTGTACCCATTAGATAATATTGGGTACCTGATTTATCCGATAATCATATATAATGGAATGAATTTGCAGACTTGTATTCAAATATATGAAACTAAATGGGTCAAAAGAATTAATATTATTTTTTCTTTTCAATACGGGATCGATTCACAATTTTTGTAAATATAATTGTGCTAGCTAGTAGCTATTGCTATAGTGGAAATCATATGGTAATGTTGGTACTTAGTGTTGAATAATATTATAACAACTAACTCATAATATTGTAAGTTTTCAAATATAGTTACCATATTGGGTACCCGATATTCGATATGAAAATATAGGTACCCGAATCCCATTAACCGAACTTTATCAGTTCGGTTTATGGATATCATTTTTAGTGTTATTGTTATGGATACCTGATCCAAAAACGATATTGGTTCGAGTACCTAACCCATACTCAACCCTAATTCTGCTGACACAAGGTATTATATATAATAAGGTTTTACTAAACCGGCCTAGATAGAATGTTTGTATCATTAAATGAAACAGGTTTCATAAGTGGAGATGAGAGAGAGAGAGAGACTAACCTGTCTTAAGGCAAGACATGCACTCATCAGAGTGAAAAGGAGTTGAGGGAGTAGAGAACTGGTGAAGGTAATGGAAGAAGGACAAGTATTTAAAAGGGTATCATGTTTACACATTCTCCCAGAATACTCTCCGGCATATATTAGGGATATACTCTCATTCTACGAGTCAAATACTATTTTTATTTAAGATTTACATGTTCGCATGAATGTATCTAGAATTGGAAGTCCTTATCTCTCTTACCTGATATTAGCTACAGAACTGTCTTACATGTTTTGAACAAATCAATAAGTACGGTATCTTTCAATAAACTAATTCATTATTTGTAAATCAACAACATACTTAGAAAAGGACACAGGATATCGGATATATCTTACAATCCTAAGTTTTGTAGTGTAATAGATGGGCTTAAAATATTATGCTCCGTCCACTTAGGTTGGAGGGAAATTATACTCTCTTTAACACAAATGATGTAGGAGATAAGCTGTCATATAGGAATGACTATGTGCGGAGTGGAATGAATTATGAGATTTAATTCGGGATGCACAATAATTTTAGCTTACAATACAAACGGTAAATGGTGGATTTTCACTTAGAAAGGTGCAGTCACGACAGCCATCTTTGAAGGTAGTCTGACTAGCTAGTGACAAGAGACAAGAGGCCATCTTTGCCGGTTGGCGGTTGTTAAATGTTGGGTCTACATCCCAAATCAGAGATAAAAAAGTTTTGTCTACCTTATAATTAAGAGTTCACATACTCCATTAGACATTAGTATGAGTTATGTGGGAAGGAGTCCAAAAAACAAGTCGTGCGTGTTAGTTACAAAGTGGACAATATTATATTAATGGTGGACCTGTATGTGAAATCGTGGGCCCTACATTAAATGTTTAGGGACCTTCCATATTGTTGGCGTTGGGAGATGAAATTAAATAAATGAAGATTTATATTTGCAAATGCACAATTGTGATCATTGTTGTAACACACGAAATTTCACCCTATTTTTTCTCGTTATTTACCGTCAATTAATCTTTTCCTCTAAATTAGACTATGTTTTATTCTTAAAAATGTTATATGTATATACTTCTTTCCTTTCAACTTTATAAATATTATATTTATGTAATTTACTTAATTAGAATTGTATATTTTTCTCGTATTTTAAATGCATAATAGAATATAAAACTATTCTTGGGACTCCAACCAAAAGTTTTAGCTGATGGTTGGAGTCCCAGGAATAGTTTTATATTCTATCACGCCCCCTCATGCAAGAGCCCATTGGGCTTGAAGTGTGGATGCAACACATACCTCCCTCATACCTAGCGCTAAATATTCCACTTAGAAAGGAGGGGTGGATGAGATTTGAACCTGTAACCTTTATGCCAAGCTGGCTCTGACACCATGTCAAAGGACCAACTCAACCAAAAGCTTAAGCTGATGGTTGGAGTCCCATAAATAGTTTTATACTCTATTACATTTGGGCTAGTATTTTTATCTAATCAATGTTAGCGTGTTTGGATCGTCGTAACCAATTTTAGTCGTGGATTTTATACCCCTTCTAATGTTGTTCACCTTGTAACCCCACTTTAATTCCCAACTTAAACCCCCCATCATTATGCTAAGTGTAACCTCTCTTTTTGTTAAAGAGAATAGATTTAGGAGTAAACGGGTCAAAGCTTTTCATTAATCACAACAGAATATATATACAACCTAAAACTCCTTTCTTAATCACAATAGGAAATTATAAAGATATACTTTGCCTAATATACAAGAGGCCTAAATAGGAAAGACTTCCTAATAACACTTTTATTCCCCCTTTGAGCAGATTTGGTTAGGGATATTATCTCAGATAACCCTGACATATAGGCCTTTTTCCAAATAACCCTGACATTTTTTGTTTTTCCCAGATGACCCTAAACTTGTATTTTGTCATTAAACCTAACGTGATATCTAACGGTGTTAACTTTTTTTTTTAATTAAACCCATATTATCTCTCTTGTTCTTCATCTTCTTCCCTCTCTTGTTCTTCATCTCCAAACTACCATCACCACCATCACCAAAATCAGCCCCAATTCGAACACAAAAGGCCCCAAATCGAACCATCACCAAAATCAGCCCCAAAATCACTGTTTTTCTTTTACGAAATTGTGTAGAAAAACTGGGCAAATTCGACCAAAAATCTAGGCAAATTCGACCCAAAAATCTGGGCAACAATCGCATAATTCTCGCCACCAACAGCACCACCACCACTCCTCTCTCTCCTGCCTCGCTCGCACCACCGCCACTCCCTCTCTCCTCTGCGTCGCACCACCGCCACTCCCTATCTCTCCTCTGCCTCGCACCACCGCCACTCCCTCTCTCTCCTCTGCCTCGCACCACCGCGACTCCCACTTCTCCTCTTCCCTCATGTCAAGATAGGGGTGGTGTCTTTGGGTGAGAAGATGAGTCTTGTTGTTCTTCCGCCATTGGAGGAGGAGTTTGAGGGTTGGGAAGTTGTTCTTCCTCCATTTTTGTGGGATTTTCTGGGTTTTAATTTCGTGGGTCGAACTGCTGGTGGAAATGCTTGAGTTGTTTCTTTGCTTGGGGGCCGACCCGACAACAACCGGGTTGGAAATTAAGGAGTTGCAGATAGGACATATGTATTCAGGTGGAGGAGAGTTTTTTGTTGTTGTTGTTGTTGTTGAGTTTGGAAGAACGTGAAGGTAGTCATGGACAGATGTATTCCGTCGTAAAAACCACCAAGCGGTAGTCATGGTTCTTCGGTGTTCTTGGTGTTGTTGTTGGCGTCATTGCTTGGTTCGGGGGCTTGGGTTGGGGTTTTGTTAGTATGAGGCTGGGTGGGGTGTAGAAGAAAGTGGATAGATGATTTGAGTTTTTTAAATTTTAAAAAAGCACTAATTATTTCTGATTTAAAAAAGTTAATGCCGTTAGTCATTCTGTTAGGTTTAATGACAAAATACAAGTTCAGGGTTATCTGAGAAAAAAAAATTTGTCGAGGTTATTTGGGAAAAAGGCCTATATGTCAGGGTTATCTGAGATAATATCCCATTTGGTTAACCACAAAATTTATCCAAATATTCAAGATTTTCTGCCCCTTTGAAGAGAGAAAGAGAGAAGAAATCAAACCCCAATGTTCTTCACAAATCCACCTATTTTTCCTAGATTGATTTACACTAAAAATCTCCTATTATACCCTATTTTCGTCACTTTACTAAGATCGTTGTTGGATTGCTAGGAGGAGAGTTTGTGGTTGCTCGCGAAGAGGAGGGCTAGACCATAGTAATACACTTCTCCAATTGACCCAGGTAAATAACGGTGATTTTAGATCGATTATTATTATTATTAGTATAGGAATTATGTATTTTTACTAGTTAAGTTTGGGTTAATTAGTATCATGTTAGAAATTTCGGGGATATTTCATGATTATTTTATTGTTTAATAAGGTACTGGTGATATTGTTGTTTTATTGGATGTTTATGATGAGCCATGTTTATAAATTTTGGATTATTGATTTAAGATGCATGTGTCATGCAAGTTTCATGTACTGCTTAAGCTCATGACTTGTGGTGATGCTTGTTGTCATGGTTACATGAAATTATTGCTTTGCTATATTACGTTAAAACATGGAAATGTTGTGTTAAGCATGAATTACGAGAGTATGATGATGGTTGAAAAGGGTGGAATTGTACTATTGTTGTATGGCGTTTTAGTTTATTTGATGGAGAATATATTAGGATATTTTCTCAACACAATTTGGATATATTTTCTATAGCTTATCTTTGTCCTATTAGATTTCCTAACATAGTTAGGACTAATATTAAGTTGTAAACCATTTTGTATATGTTTCTTTTATGCATAACGAGAGGGAAGAACCTCAGAAAATAAAACAAACTAAAAACATGAAATAGACTAGGGGGTAAAGCGTGGCATAGCCACTCCTACAACATCCTCAAATAAAATTCTACCTAAGTTTGAAGGGGGGACTTGAATCAACTCAATTTTGTTGTTCTGGATGACACCTTGATTTGCCAACCAATCTGCAGCTCTGTTGCCTTCTCTATAGCTGTGTAAAATTTTGACTTCCCATCCTTGAGTTGCAATCGTTTTCGTGCATTGTTGTATTATATGGGTGCACTCTCCGCCATAATCTTCTGAGCCCGTTAGAGCCCACACAGCAGCTTGATTATCCATTTGTATCACCAACTCGGGAATATCCATTCGTTTGGCCAATTCTAGCCCAAAATCAAATGCTCGCACTTTAGCCATAAATGCATTGCAAGAGCCCAGGTTCAGCGCAAAGGCAGTATGCATTTTCCCATTACTATCTCGAATGAGGCCTCCTCCTCCAGCTGGGCCAAGGGAGCCCTTCGCGACCCCATCAGTGTTAAGGGCCATCCACCCATTAGATGGTGCATTCCATCTAATATAAGCCTCCTGTCTAATGTTTCTACTATTATTTTGCTCCACGTTCATTTCATCCAGGGCCCGCCAAGCTTCTTCAAATCTAACATGGTACCAAGAGTTCAGGATTTTTGTATATTGATCAATGGGAATCACTCTAATTAGGGAGTTTACACAACCTAACATGGTATCAAGAGCTCATGATTTTTTGGTTCCACACAAATTCATCCAAGATCAGTTTTCTTTTTCCACAATTTTCGGCTTTTTTTTCATTGTTACACCCTCTGTCGATTCATCCCATAAAACTCAGTTTATTTGCCTTTAGTCAAAGTTTGCACCTTTTAGTTCATTTTACTAGGATTTTTGGCCCGGGCAATTCCCCTGGCAGTTACAATTACCAAATATATTATTATTCATAAGTTTCATAATTGATTTTATTAGCTTTTTGTAATTTTCTTTCTAGTGCGAAATTAGAAATGGACGTTATGGCATGATAAGTTGTTTTTTTTAAAATAAACTTCCCAGAAATTGGAGATAAAAATAACAATGTTAATGAAATTGGGGTTAGACTATGACACTGTATCATCAGCCCCAGCCCAAACAATATGGAGGCCCTGTGCTGATGTGAAAAAATAGGCCATGGCCTCTTGTGGTTTCAAACTAGAGACTTATTGGGTTTTTTTTCGCAATGTAGAAGTACTTATCATTTATCAAGAGCTCTTCTTAGGGATAGATTTAACTCTTCAACTCTCATCTTTTTTTACATTTTTCATGTCTGGAAACATATTTTCTAAATTGAGGGACATAATTGAAATAATATTTCACAAATCCAAATAAAAAATACACATCAAATTAAGCTTTGATTGGCCCAAATCCAACCATACTTAGAATAAGCCTAGAGGAGGAATTTGAAATGCATTATTGTGGGCTGTCATTTTAAATTCTTCAACCTTTTCATATGGCCATGTTCTATTGCATTTCGTGAGACTCGTGATTCTACGAACATACTTCCTCTGTTTTTTTAGTTGCAACAATTTCCATATTTAGGAGTTTTTTTATTTAGTTGCAACATTCCCTTTCTTGGTAAAGGTTTTTGGGCAATTTTACCATTTTATCCTCACTTTACCTACCCCACATGCAAAAAGCATGGGCAATTGGGTCAAATTATACTCTCTCTCCTCTTTCCTTAAAGTTTGTGCAAAAAGGCAATTGTTGCAACTAAAAAAACAGAGGTAGTATGACATATCGATACACTTTTTACTTTTTCTCTCTCATCTCCCAAAACCACCTTTCCACCACCACCAAGGCTCCATCACAACATAATTATCGCTAAAGTAGTTTCAACCTTCATCGTCTTCGATTCATTCTCCGGCGACTTTCTTTTTCCATTGCCAGTGGTTATAATTTTCGAATCTCCATTGGATTAAATTAGAGATCGTTGGTTGTAAGGAGAGAGAGGGGGAGTTGAGAGGTTTTAGGAAGAAAATCAGAAAAGTAAGGATTAAGAGAGAAAAAAAGTGGGACTAGAATGTTAGAGAGAGAAGAACCCTCCCCAAAAAACCCAACTCCACAACCCAAATTTCCAACACCTGCCCTCACGGCTGAAAGTGAGAATCCACTCCGTAGCCTACCGCCATCAAGCCGTCGGGTCGAAGAGAATGCTGAGAGTCCCCAGGATACACCGGAACCGGACCCACCTCCCCTCGCTCCCGTTCAACAAAACCAGGTACAACGATAGTTCCCTCCCCTCCTGCTATTAATTTCTCCCATCTCACTTCCTTCAAGGATGTTCTTGGAAAACCCATTGGTCCCCTATTACCATTGTCGGAGGTCTTTCCACTTCAGATGTCGTCACTACCATTTGCTACTTCCTGCCCAAACCTCCGGGATGGTGAAGAAGTGTTCATTCCTGTCTCACATGATGAGTATGCATAATATGTAAAGCCATGGGCTGATTCTATAATCTGTAAAGTCGTGGGCAGATCGTTTTCTCAGGAATTTTTAAAAAAGGAACTCCAAAAGTTGTGGTCCTGGGAAGGATCAATGGAAATGATATCCCTGGGTAAGGGTTTCTATAGTGTAAGTTGCCAGTCATCATCGGAAAGATCCGCTATTTTAGCCGGGGGCCCTTGGTTTGTTATGGGCTCCATGGTTTGGGTTCAACCATGGCAACCGGGGTTTAAACCGTCCATGGCTTGCATAGACCACTACCCCATATGGATTAATCTCCCTGAACTTCCTTTAGAGTTCTTTCGGAAAGACATTCTTGAAAAGATTGGTAACTCTATAGGAAGAACAATTAAAATTGATGCTCATTCTCTTCAAGGAGAACGTAGGAGGTTCGCCGCCATTTGCGTCCTTGTTCAAGCTAATAAATCTACTCCTAGTAAAGCATAGATTGGGGGAATACCTCAAGAAATAAGTTATTTAGAGGGGCCATGGCTGTGTAATAGTTGTAGAAAAGTTGGGCATAATTCAAAAAATTGCCCTGAACACAAAGCATCTCATGTTGAGAATGGTTTGCCGGAAAATCACGCCATGTCCATGCAGCTTAGTGAGCCGGTTGGAGAAGGTGTAAAAGGATGGTCTAAAGTCTCATACAAGAAAACGGGGAAGGAAGGAGGAACGTGTGGGGCCCAAGGTGAGAGAAAAATCAAAGACTAGGTGGACCCTAAAGAAAAAAGATGATGAAAATACTATAGAAAAGGCGGCGGAAACTGGGAAAGCCCAGAGAATAGAAGATGTAATTTCTTCTAAAAGTACTGGTGGGCCCGTTCGACAAAAGACTTCTCCATTGAAGTCCTTTATGGAAAAAGTTGACAACAATAGATTTGATACGCTCGGAATTTTGCGGGATCTTGAACAAATCCCTTCTTCCCCGTCTCTCCTTCGAAACGTGGTGACTCCTTGTCACATTCAATCTCCCCTACACTGTTCACCCATCCCCTATGCCCTGCCTATACCCCAACATCTCCAAGTCCAACCCCGTTAAAAACCCGGCTTCCACATTCACAACTCGCACCCCAAAAATTTTCCCTCACCCCCATTGACTCAAATACTCTCCCGAAAAAAAATGATGATGCCCAGAATTCCGGAAGTTCTCGACTTCTCAGAATCAACCTCCCCACCGCCGCCCTTGTCGCCTCCACCATCTCCCCCTACCCCAACAGTGATGCTTGTAAAATTACTAGACCCAGTGGTGTTCAATCGATCGGTGCGTCCACTTCTCCTGGAGTTCAACTTGGGGGAGGTGGAGTACTACCTGCCAGATTCATTCGAAGTCCCGACCGAGTTCCACACCAAGGTGTCTCTGCAGAAAGTGAAAGAACTCATGTTGAACCCCTACCAACACCACGAATCGGGTCACCTAATGATGTATGTAAACTCCGAGCTTCGGCCAGCTCATGTTCCCCAAGTTCTCGATGCATCTCACTTTCCCGAGACTATGAAGATATTCTTTGGAAGTCCCACATCATGGATTTCCAAGTGATTGGAGAAGGTCCACAGGGAGTCTACAGCATGGTTGAGGTACTATCTTCTTAATCATCCTTTGTGCTTTCTTCAATTTATGCTAGTACTAAATTTAATATTAGGAAATATTTGTGGGATGATCTTGAGAATTTTGCTACTGATTTAAATAAACCTTGGCTTATTTTAGGGGATTTTAATGAGGTAATTGATCAGGGGGAGAAATTTGGGGGTCGTCCTATTTGTAGAAGTAGGGTTGATCTGTTTGCTAGTAAGATGGATAGTTGTAATTTAGTTGATTTAGGTTTCAATGGTCCTAAATATACTTGGACTAACAAAAGAAAGCGTTATCCGATCTTTGAAAGACTCGATAGGGGTTGGGCAAACCCGGAGTGGTTAAGTCTTTACCCAAATGCTAGTATATGGCACCTTCCTAGAATAACCTCTGACTATTGCCCTATCCTTTTTAAACTTGAGAATGACCCGTATCTTTATGGCACTAAATCGTTTAGATTTGAACCTATGCGTCTTTTAGATGAGAGGTTCCAGGATGAAGTTTCAAAGTCTTGGCCTATAGAAAATAGGGAGATCGGGGAGAGCCTTAATATCCTTCGGGAGAGTCTTGCGAGTGGAATAGAAATACCTTTGGGAATATCTACAAAAAGAAGCGTAAACTTTTGGCTAGGCTAAAAGGGGTCCAGTTGTACCTTCAAAATCATCCTTCTTCCTCCTCCCACCTAAACCTTGAATTTGACCTTCAGAAGGATCTAATTTCGACTCTAGAACAGGAAAAAGTGCTTTGGAGAACGAAAAGTAGGATGGATAGAATTGCTGAGGGTGAGCGAAACACTAGGTTCTTCCATAGAAGTGTCATTATTAAGCGTAATGCATCTCGTATCTATAACCTTAGAGATGACGTAGGTAATGAAATTCATGACCACGAGGGGATTCAGAATTTGATCCAGAACTTCTACATAGAACTGTATTCCTCATAACAAGACTGTTGTTGGAGGACTCCTAACTCCTCTGATATGTCTGTTAGTGTAGGTCAAATACCATCCTCGGAAGAAATAAAAGTTGCACTGTTTAGCATGAAACCCTTAAAAGCTCCAGGTTCGGATGGTTTTCATCCTATTTTCTTTAAAAAGTCCTGGGATATTGTAGGGCCCAGTGTATGTGAGAATATTCAGAAGTGGTTTCAGGATAGTTCTATCCCCAATGAGTTATGTCATGCTCTTATTTGCCTCATTCCTAAGCAGAATTGTTCGGAAACTGTCAAACAATTTCGCCCAATTAGCCTGTGTAATACTCTCTATAAGCTTGTTACGAAAATCGTTGTGATATGAATTTCGAATCCGAAAATTCACAAACTTTAACCTAGTTTTAAGTGACGTCTTTTTATGTTTTTATTATGAATGAATGCTGAAAATAAGAAATAAAAACAAGGATAGTACTCTTGATTCTCGCAGGAATTAGAGGGTCTCTTCCTAATCGCAATTAGAAGATGAATACAAGTCGCAACAAGTATTGTTTTGGTTAACAACCGAAATAAGCAACGCTCACAATTCTTAAAATCAGTCTACCTCTTTTTAGGAGGATAGGCACCTTTATTTATAGTAGAAGAGGCAAGAAAACCTTGCTCTCCAAGACTCTTACACCACACGTCCCACACTAAGGAAATTAGGAAAGTATCCTTCCTTAATTCTAGCCTAGAATCTAGGAAATTTTTAAGGAAACAAAAACTTAAGGAAAGATATGCAATACCTTCCTTAATTACACCAAAACACACGGCTACAATGCTCACCTTGCACGCCACTCTAGCTCTTCCCAACTTAAGGTAACTTTCCTAAAATACAACTCTTGACAACTAGACTCCAATGAACCGAAATACTCTAAGATTTCGGACATTATTACAACCAATACTTGAAATAACTAACTTAACTAACAATCAAAAGACATATTTTTAGTTACATGTGAAACCTCTACTTTAAGAGTAAAGTAAAACCATGCAACAACCTAGGAAAGCAATTAAACATAGTTGGTGAAGTAATCCATGCACGTATCTTGCATCACGTTGTCAATAGGCTGAAACCCATTATCCCATCTTGGATCTCTCCGAATCAAAATAGCTTTATTAGAGGTAGGGGTCCTGACATCAATCTTGTCGTTGCTTCTGAGGTGTTACACTCCATGTACAAAAAACGTTGTAAAAGTGGGTGATTTGCTTTGAAAATTGATCTTGAAAAAGCCTATGACCGAGTGGAGTGGGGTTTTGTGAGGGAGTGCCTCCAGAATCATAATCTTGACTCAACCTCCGTTAATTTGATCATGAATTGCATTTGCAAGGCCTCTTCTTCAGTCCTAATTAATGGTAGGAAAACGGATGAGTTCAGGCACACTCGGGGGTTACGTCAAGGTGATCCTATGTCCCCTTACCTGTTTAATATCTGCCTCGAAGCCCTGACGCAAGCGATTTATGAGGCCTGCCATAAGAATAGATGGACCTCGTTTTGGGTTGGCAAACGCCGCGTACCCATTTCCCACCTTATGTTCGCTGATGATCTCCTTCTGTTTGGTAGAGTTGATGAGTCCACTGCATTTGCAGTGAGGGAAGTCCTTGACGAATTCTGTAGGGTTTCAGGTCAGAAGATTAATGAATCTAAGAGCAAGTTCATTTTCTCCCCGAACACTCCTGAGGATCACAAAAGTCTTTTTCAAAATACACTTAATGTGGCTGAAAGTCCCAACCTAGGAATGAACTTAGGTTTGCCTATCTCCCATAAGAGACCAACGAGGACTCAGGTGCAATTTGTCGTCGAAAAGGTTAGATCTAGGTTAGCAAACTGGAAAACTAAGTTTCTCTCGAGAGCAGGCCGCTTATGCCTTGTCTCATCCACCTTATCGACTATTCCCGCCTACTACATGCAAGCCACTTTTCTCCCTACTAGCACCCTCAATGATCTTGATAAAATTTGTAACAATTTTATGTGGGGGGAGGAAGGGGAGAAAAGGAAAATGCACCTAGTTAGTCGTGAAGTCACTCATCTGCCTAAGGCTCAGGGCGGACTAGGGATTAGAAATCAGGTTTTAATGAATCGCGCTTTCATGGCTAAACTAGGTTGGAAGTTGTCTCAAAGCCAAGGGAACTTGGCTCAAGATTGTATTCGGGCCAAATATCTTCATAAAAATCATGTTACAAAGTTCCAGAATGGTTCTGTTGTTTGGAAGAACATTGGGAAGGGTTGGGATCTTTTGAGTCAAAACAGTAGTAGGTCTCTTGGGAATGGGAGAAACATTGATTTTTGGACTGATGATTGGTTATCCACAGGACCCTTGAGGGAATGGGTCCAGGGCCCCCTAACACCTCAAGAGGAGCAAAGGAAGGTTCAGAGTCTTAGTCGCCTCGGAGTTTGGGATTTGTCTCCCCTATCTCTCACCCTTCCCTCTTTCATAATTCATCGTATCCTTAGCCTTCCCCCTCCCTGTGATGAGTCTGCCAACGATCTTTTAGTTCCTAAATTTGTGATTCATAGAGGCTTCTCCTTGGCACTGGCCTATCAAGCTCAAATCCCCCAGTTCCGACTTCAAACTGATTTCTCTTGGCTTTAGAAGGGGAAGATGGAACCAAAAATTAAGTTTTTTATGTGGCTCCTCTACCTTGATAGACTCCCTCATAGAAAACTTCTCTACATTCGTCGCATAATCTAGGATCCTATTTGCCCGCGCTGTAATGGTAATATCGAAAACTCGGCCCATCTTATTTGGGAATGCCCTAAAAGTTTATCTATTTGGGAGCTTCCCGGTATTCCCGTTATCAACTCTAGTGACTTTAAATCCTGGCTTAAAGAGAATTTAAGGAGTGATCATATCTTTCGGGGACTTCCTTGGAGTAGTGTTTTTCCCTATGTATGTCATGAGATATGAAAGGATAGAAATAGTTGTGTTTTCAAAAGCACTGATCCGTCTCCGACCTAGATTATTAGTTTTAAAGCTACTAGTGGTGCGAGAGAATTTGTTTCTACCAATGTTCAGAGTGTTAGTCCAGGCACCCTTTCTAGCCCGAGGTTTGCCCATCCCGATGGTTTTCTTATGATCCATGTCGACGCTTCTTTTGTTAGTCCGATGGATATTGTGGGTCTTGGGGGGAGTAGTGAGAGATAGCGAGGGAAATTGGCTCATGGGGTTTGAGAAAAGAATATATACTAACAACTCTCTTGCAGTTGAGATCTTGAGTATTTTGGAAGCTATGTACATTGTGGAGGCTCATGAATAATTGCATAGTTCCATAATTTATTCTGATTGCCAAAATGCGGTGGATCTTGTCATCCAGAAGGAAAATTCTGACACCCTATCAAATATGGTAAACACTTGCAGGCTGTGGTGCAGGACATTCCCGGAGATTCAGATTAAGTATTGTAATAGAAATTTCAACAAAGTGGCGGATGCTATGGCCAAGGATTGTAGAATCATGGATTTTGAATGTCTTTAGAATTGGGACATTTCCCACTCCCCTAGTTATTGTATGCAACATTTAATCTCGGATTGTAATATCTTAAATTCTGTAAACTCTTTAAGTTAATCTAAGTTCTTCTTGTTTACCAAAAAAAAAAAAGGATTAAGAGAGAAAAAGCACTCAAGTATAACTGTAGAACTTGACTTTGTTGTTTAATATATTTTTAAAAAGTTTGGGTCCCTTTAGAAGTGAGGCTATGTTTTGTATCCCATTTTGGACCAGTTTAGGTTTGGGCCTGACTATGTGCTACTAAACAAATTTTTTTATTTGTCACATAATTTATTCAAATAAGCAATACTTAAAATGCAAATATAAAGTGTGAGAGAAAACGTAGATGCTCTCGGAAGCACAATAGAGGCTTTGGATATAAGAGTTTCAGCTCCATAAAGTCAACAATAGTACTTAATGCTTATGATTTTAATTTTTACCCTTTCTCCCCCCACAAAAAAAGTCAACGATTAATAAATTGCTTTTTGTCATTGTTGGAGAAGTAGAGAAAATTATTTTATTTTACATTGTTGATAACTTGTGAGAACAAGTCTCTATGACATGTAATCGCAAAAAAGACAAAAGAAAAAAACATGCAAGCAAATTATTAATGTCACAGATACTGGTTACTGCTGGAAATTGTTCAATACTCCCTCCGTCTTTTTTTAGTTGCTACATTTTGCTATTTAGAGGTGTCTCTTTTTAGTTGCTACATATCTACATATTTCTATATTTGGTATATGAAACCTACACTTTATTTACATCTTTACCCTTATTTTTGTCATCTTCCTCCTAATTAATCCTCCCAAGTGAGCCCAACCCCATTCTAATCTACTGTCAACAATTCTCTCTCTCCTCCTTTCTTAATTTTCTGCACCACCTATTTCTCTCTCATAAACACAACTTCATCTTCAGATCTTGATTTCATTAATTCGAATTTTGTTTTCTAAACTTCAAATTAATAATCCTCACATTATTTTGCACATACCAATACCCATTTGCACCATTTTTGTTTCAGAAATCGAATTTCTAATTTTCGCAAGAATTTTTTCTCTCTCCTAGATGAATTTTAACTTCAGATCTTGCTTTTATTTATTTGATTTTCGCATTTTCAACTTCAATCTAACGTTCTCTACATCATTTTGTACAGATCGATGCCCATTTTAACCATTTTTAGGGTTCTTAACATTTGGGGTGAAGATTCAAGTTCATGAAGATTTGGATGAAGGTGGAACTCTTGTTTTGGGTGATTGAAGATCCGGATTTGTAAGGCCCAAAAATGGTACAAAATTCCTCTTTTTCTCTTTTTTTTAGTGTTTATTTATGTTGATTTTGATTTTATATTTCCATATTTTTTTTTTCGTATTATTTCCACATCTAGGTGATTTTTTTCCAGATTTTTTTAAAATTTTTCGTATTATTTCCATATCCGGATTTGTAAGGTTCAAAAATGGAATTTTTTTTTCCAAATTTCAAGATTTTTTTTAGAGTTCCAGAATTTTCAGATTTTTTTTCGTAGATATTTTTTTTTCGTTGATTTTCATTTTCTCATATTTTTTTTTTCAAAATTTTTAGATTTTCACAATTTTCAGATTTTATATTTTCAGATTTTTAACTTCAAGATTCTAACGTTTTTTATAATTTAGATTTTCTCAATTTTCAGATTTTATTTTCGTAGATTTTCATTTTTTTAGAATTTTTTCTAATATTTTTGAATGTATTCCAGATTTGGGTCAAGAAGATTTTCCAGATTTTGGATCTATATGGTGAAGAAGAAGCTTTAAATTTGGACTTAAATCAATGTACTTAAATCAGTTTAATCACAAGCTTAAACCCATTTGCTTTTTGCTTAATTGTCGTTCTGTATCATGGGCCCCCACTCTCTCTTTGGTCTTTGTGAAAAAGCATATGTAGCAACTAAGGCTATGTTTAGTTCACCTGAAATTTTCGATCCCAACTTATCTCGATTCGATCCGATCCGATCCGATCCGATGCGAACTTATTTTTTCTGATCTGATCTGATCTGAACTTATTTTTTTCGATCGATCGATCCGATCTCGATCGATACGATCCGATCGATCGATCCGACTGATCTCGAACCGATCCGATCCGATCCGATCCGATCTTATCTTATCTTATCTTATCTTATCTTATCTTTTTTAAAAACATATTATTACTAATATTATTATTACTTTTGTATTTCATTACTAGTATTTATTATTATCATTTTATTAGTATGCACAACTTTCAATAATAATAATAATAATAATAATAATAATAATAATAATAATAATAATAATAATAATAATATAAATAATATAATAATAATAATAATGATAATAATAATAATAATAATAATAATAATAATAATAATAATAATAATAATAATAATAATTATTATTATTATTATTATTATTATTATTATTATTATTATTATTATAGCATAATTAGTTTTTTTTTTTTTTTGAAAAGAGCACATTAGTATATGAACACACAATTACAAAATAAAAGACTAAGGGCTCTTGGGTCGATGGCTTAGCTTACCTCCCCACATGGGAGGCCAGGGTTCAAATCTTGGTGGAAGATATATTTTAATATTGTTGTGGGTGGAGGAGGGGGTTGGGGGCTTGTGGGGTCTTTAGGTGAGTGGACCCTGTGCGAGAGACCCTGCAGAAAATTCATCTTACCACGGGATTCCCGAAAGGGCTCAAAAAATTAAAAATAAAAGAACACTCATGTTTAAAGTCCGTTAATAATAAGAATTTAGGTAGTAATGAAAAGAACATATAATGATATTAAAAAAAAAGAACATATACTGAAAGAGCATACAAGATCTATGTAAAGAACACATTTTAAAAATAAAAGATAGATGTTATTTTTATATTGATGACATGTTTGGATCTAACTAACAACATGTTATTTGTTATATAAATAAATTGTTCTTTTTATCATAAATAAACCTATAAATATATATATATAATCATATGATCTTGAACAAAATGGTTAAATATTCTTCTTATATCGTTGTCTTGTTTCTATATAAACTTTGTATTTAAAGATAAGTTGAAATCCTTTGTAGGGAAAATTTTAAACGTGATGACAACACCATTAGGTTATCCCATACTACTCATATTTTATATAAACTAGTAATATATAATTTATATTATTCTACCAAAATTCTTTTAAAAAATAAACATCATATACTATTGTCATGTTCGTTACATGTACAACATCAAAAAAAGAACATCACATATCAAAATTATTAATTAGAATAAATATAAAAAAGAACACTTATAAATGTCAAAAGAACATCTTTCTTCTTGAACACAAATAGCTTTCAAAATAGTGATATCAATGACATTTATAATAATAAGAACGACATTAATAATAATTACCAATATTAATATTTAATAATTACAACAAGGACAATAATAATAATCTTTTTGACAAATGTACTAGTAAATAGTAATATTAATAGTAATAGTAATTGTATAAAGTAGTAGTAGTAATAATAATAATAATAATAATAATAATAATAATAATAATAATAATAATAATAATAATAATAATAATAATAATAACAACAACAATAATAATTATTACAATAACAATAATAGCATTAGTAATACTAATAATCATAATAATCATGATGATAATAATAATAAGTTTTTAAATATAAAGATAATCTAACTTATCCGATCCGATCCGATTCGAACTTATCCGATCGATCGATCCGATCCGATCCGATACGAACTTATTTTTTTTCGATCGATTCCGATTCAACTTATTTTTTTCTCGATTCGATCCGATCCGATCTCGATCCTGGTCGATCCGATCCGATCCGATCCGAAATAAGCAAAAATAAGGTGAACTGAACATAGCCTTAAAGACAGAGGGAGTATTATATACCCGTACTGCCGTACACGCTACAACTCCAGTCCCGTCGGAAAAAAAAAAGCAGAGTTCACTTATTACAGCTCCGGTAACAATTATTATTTAACATATATAAAAACATAAATTATCAACGTTATAAGAAAATAATTATTCCTCATCTCTTGAGTCTTGGATTTTTTCATCAAATTAACAATTGGATATATCATCTAATTACTATCAAATAAATAATAATTTGCATATTGTTCCATCACTACGAAAAAATAAATATTCCAATTTCCAATAGCAACATTATTAAATTTTCAATAGGCTTAACATGGTTTCCTATAACTGAGAGTTTGACTAATACAAGTTTGTGGCTTCTACACTAAAACATATAGGATCTTTAATTTAATAATAAATGTTCTTTGAGCCTAACACGTGCTCGTCTTAGAATTATACGCACGCGACGCGTGGGTTAATTTCAAAATATGTTATTCGATTATATACTCCACTGCACCAGTAGTTATGATTACACTAAAATGTAAAAGATTAAGAGTTAGATGAATTTAGATATATTAATTTCGCTAATGTAAAAAACTAACAAAGGTTGTGAGTGAATTTCAATATTAATTTTTGGTGAATGCATTTTGAACAAAAGGAATAGACATAATGAGTTGGTTTGACGGAATTAAAGAGTATCAAAAGTAGTGAGTGTATACCATCTTCTCTTACAAAAAAAGGTCAAGATATTTTGTCTTTTTAATTTTTTGATTGAAATATTTGATTTTTTTTTGGTAAAAATATTAAAATATTTGATGCATATATCATTTTTAACTTATTTAGAATGACAAGTTGAAATGAGAAAGGATTCCTAAATTGGTTTATTTTGTATTTTTTTTTATTCCATTATATCATTAAGGGTAATTTAGTATTTTCAGAAGGGGACACCATCTTCCTCCCCCCTTCCTTATATAATAGAGATTATATCCCCCTCTTTTTTTTTATAAAAAAAGGGGAAGCGCTCTTGTTGAATGAGAGTTGGGCAAGATAATCCTAATGTGATTTTATCATTAAATCAATGACAATAGATGGGATGTTGCGTTAGCTTATATACACTTTCTTTTCTTTTTAATACGTAAGATACAATTAGTAACAGTTAACATGAAGTTTAACCTATAAAATACTGTGTACCACTCAAAAATAGTAGAGTTGATCTCTTGTCCAGTTGCCCTTCTCTCTTATCTAAATATACCATAGTATTCTTTCAGCCAGTTTGGGATTGCACCATTTGATGGTAATAAGCTTTAAAATCTTTATTTTTTTTACTAGTTTCATTATTATTAATCCTTCGTCCCTCTTTTTTTTGAGAGTTTTTATTCAATTATTGGGTTCTTTAGCCTTGTAGTTGTAGTAGGAGTTTAAAATTGAATTCTTTTTCTCCTTTGTCGGAGCTTAGAGTTTGTTATTTATCGTATTTCAAAAGATGCAGCTCATCGATTTTTGTTATTCAATTGTTTAGCCAATATTGGATTCTAGTTTGCGCTTCACATGATCAAATTAAGAAAGTAAGATTCTCCTTATTAAGTGAGAATAATTGATGTCATAACGAACGCAATAAAAGAACGAAGAATTAAAGAACAATCGACACAAGAATTTACGTGGTTTATTAACAACGATATTTATATCCACAGGTAAAACGTTTCATTATCTTTTAGGAGAGAGAGTACAGTGTAAATATAATGTGACGACTTACAAAATGTCGCAGGATGGAAGAGCCCAGAACATAGGGTCCTGTGATGAGGGTTGCTGTGATCACGTAGAGGAGAAGAAAACCTAGAACTAGGAAAGAAGAAGCACGTGGAAAGAAAAGAAAAAGGAAGTCAAATAAATAAGGAGAGAAGGTTGGGTAGAGAAATATATGCTCTTGATACCATGTGAATGTAATAAAATAAGGTTTACACCATATTACATAAGTATCTTTAGGTATCCGCTATTATACAGATTACATAATATGGAGGAAGAAATTAATTATGAGGTATATATAGTGCCTTCTAATTAACCTAAACAAAATGGACCTAAACCGAACCCAAAACAGAAATTGTATACTAAACTACATATACCAAAAGAGGTTGTATGATTCAGCAAACAAATGTAATGTGCACTTTATTGTCGTATCTAATTTATCGTCGTTATGGTTTTAACAAATCAGAATTTTTTTAATTAAAGAATCTTATCTTTTTTTTGCCAAGTAAGTAAGTAGATTAATTGAACCAATAAATTACATCTTAAACAATCCAACAAGGAGACAAACCAACTAGGTTGGACCCCCTCCTAGGAGGATTGAACCCAAACATAAGGCATTAGCCTTCTAACCCATTACAAACTATTTAATCAAATCTGATCATTCCTAGTTATCTTCTTAGGAAGTACAGCAAGAACTCTAGCCTTTACTACCCTCTTACACATTTTAACAACCGTAGCAATACTAGGCAAGCATTGTTGCCAAAAATTAAAGAATCTTATCGTTCCCCTTATAAAACACGTGGAGTTTTCTCTTAAATAGCTTTAGCTTGGACTTACCTTATCACAAAGGGCTCGATGCTCATGAAACGTAATTCAACATTCTAAACCAGTAGTGACTCTATTAAGCATCAGTTATATATGAAACTTTATCCAACTGTCCATTTCCCTTAGGTTTTACATATATACTACTAATTAGAGTATCTAGTCTCTCCCTGATGGGCTGCGTTTCTGGGCTGGCAAGGGAGTGGCGTACGTGTGGGCTTGTCTTTAAGGTAAAAAGGCCTGTAGTTCGAGAAGCTGCAACTAAAACCAATAAAAGCTGGGCTACGTAAGGACTTGAGGCCGAAAGCCCGAAAATAATTGTTATACTTCATGTAGTTAGTTTATCACTTTTATCTTCTAATAGTGAAGCTCTAGGACTTAGCATGTCTAGTACTCAGATGTTCACAAAATGGCCCAATGGGCCAGAAAATTTAGAACTTATTTTAATTTTGTACAATTTGTTTCTTTCGAAAATTGTACATTTAGTTGTGACCAAGCAAATTTAAAATCCACTTGAGAAAAATGGTTATTTCTGTCCACAATTAGCCCAACACGTTAAGACCCTCGCCTGAAAAGGTCATCTAGAGTTCTAAAAAAAACTCTACACGATAGAATTTGAACAATATCAACCATTGAATAAAAACTCAATGGCTCATATATTATCTTTTCAAAACTTCCTTATTTTTTCTCATCAAAATCCACCCCATTATTTTCCCATTCCCACTAATATGAGCCCGTGATTTTAAAATGTATGTGTTGTGTTTTGAACTTTGAATATTTTGATGATGATAAACACCCTATGCTATGCTATAACATGAATATTTGTAACAGTGATCAAGCTATCAAGATTGGATGATTGAAGACAAGGAAGTTTAGGTCTAGTTATATTGAATTCATGTGTATGCAATGTAATTAACATATTAGAACTTTGTGCTAAAATTAGAAATATGAAATTAGGATGATTAACTATTTTCTTAGAGTTAAGAAAATAGGTGATTATATTAATTTCATGTTTATATGGTTTAAAGAAAAGAAGGGAGAGTTTTGTTAAAACAAGGATTTCAAAAATCGGTTTTAGAAAGAAAAGATTTTTATTTTCGAAAATAAGTTTTGAAAAGAAAAAGATTTTTATTTTCGAAAAACAGTTTTAAAAAGAAAAGAATTTTTATTTTCGAAAAATCGTGTTTTGGAAAAGATAAAAGTTTTGTTTTCGAAAAGATAAAGAAAACGTAGTTGAAGATTTTCGGAAAAAAGAAAAATGTTTATGAAAAGAAAATCGGATTTTTAAAGAAAAGATTTTGATAAAGATTTTGGGTAAAAAACTGATATAAATAAAATTGTGATAAGATATGGAGTAATCCTTATCTTATAAGGAAAGAAGGAAATCGGTTTTTATAAAAGATAATATTGGATTTTGAAAAGGAAAAGAATTCTATCCCTTTATTTTAGGAATAAAAATTATTCAAGAAGATAATTATTTCTTGGAGAATAATTCTTATTTAGTTGATAAAGTTATATAAGGGATAGAGTTCAGTATACTATCACACGTTTTCAGATTTGGAGAGATAAAGATTTTGAGAGCTGAAAACGATCTCCCGGAAAGCACGGTGTACGGTACGAGTTCTAGTAGGTTAAGGTCTCTAAACAAAGTTTGTAACGATCCTCTATTTGCTTGAATAAGAAGCACGCTTTTGAGGAATCATTCTTTCTGTAATCTTTCATATTATAGAGAGTAGCAACACGCGCAATAGGTGTTTTTCTCTCGTCCAATTTTCTCTCGGTGTCTGCACCGTCGCCATGGCAAGAAAAGCGGCAGGGAAAGCCTGCCGGGAAATTCCGGAAACGAAGGAGAAAGCTAGAGGGCCAACATCGGACTCACAAGCTTTGAGGACTAGGTCCATGGATGAAGTTTTGGGAGTAGAAGCATTGGATTTTGGGCTTGGAATTGGAGAAATTCTTACGCCTAAATCTTCTATTCAACAATTACAACAACAATCTGAAATCCGACACACATTCAATGAATGGCTGCAATCGATGCATTGAAGTGCTGATCGGCAATCCAATGGAACGGTAATAGGTATGGAATCTGTTCCTATTTTTCAATCTGATTTTGAGACACATAATGTCGAACAGTTGGAGAGTATTGAAGGAGATGATAATGTAGATAATGGTGAGGAATCTAATGAGAAATTGATTAAGATTGACATTGAGGATGTACAAGATGAAATCAATTTCGGAATTCTCGCTATAATGCGCTATGTTCGGGTGCCAATCCTCCTGTCCATGTCATGGAAGGATACTTTAGGCGTGTTTGGAAATCTTACAACGTGGATAAGGTAGCAATGATCAAAAGAGGTGTGTTCTTAGTGCGATTTAATGCCATGGATTCACGAGATTTAGTGTTGAATGGACATTATTTTTTTGATAAGAAACCATTGATCATGAAACCATGGTCACCTGATATTGATTTTGTGAAAGAGGGCATCAAAACACTGCCAATTTGGGTGCAATTGAGATTACCTCTCAAATACTGGGGAGAACACTCTTTACACAAGATAGTTTCACAATTGGGAGATCCAATTAAGAGAGATGAGGCTACAAGAAACAGGGGATAAATTGCAATTTGCAAGAATTCTAGTAGAGATGAAAATTGAACAAGCATTTCCATATCATATTTGGTTCTTGAATGGATATGGGGGAGAAAGTGAAGGTGCCTATTGAGTTTGAATGGCTGCCAACTCAATGTGGTAAATGTACTAGATATGGACATAATAGTACAGAATGTAGAATGGTGCAACCCATACAGGAATGGAGGCCTAAGAAGAATCAAAATATTGCAGCACCTATACTAGTACCAGATAAGGTAGCAGAAGCTAGTATACATAATAAGCAGAAAGAACGGCAAGAGGTGACTAGGAAGACCAAGGAGGTGATAGATCCTGATGGTTTTCATAAGGCCTTGAAACCCATTAGAGTTAGAATTAATGGTACAAACATCACTAGTAGCGACAACTCTTTTCGGATTATACGGGAATGCTATGGAGGCGGAACTCGTGGTTGAGATTGTAGGAGAGCATAAGAATGAAATGGAAGGAGACAATGGAGAGGGGACTTTCCCTATCACAAATGGATAGGGTTTTATGCTGGAACGTCCGAGGGGTCAATAATATCAATAAGTAGAAGACAGTGAAAGATCTTATTCATAGATATGCTGTTGGTATGGTAGGCCTCTTGGAGACAAAGGTGAAGGCTCCTAAATTGGGTGCACTTTACCAAAGAGTGTTTACAGGATGGTGCTTCTCATCAAATGCAATGTATCATCCAAATGGCAGAGTAATTATAGCATGGAAACCAGGGAGTTTCACAGTCAACATCATAAAAGGTACAGCTCAACTGTTGCATTGTTTTGTTAAACCTTGTAGTGGTGGTGATGGATTTTATTGCACTTATGTTTATGCTTTTAATGAAAAAAGTAAAAGAGAGGAATTATGGCAGGATTTGAGAATGTTAAAAACTCATGATCCATGGTTAATATGTGGAGATTTTAATAGTGTAATGAATAGTGATGAAAGAATAGGCTCACTTGTGAGAGAACATGAAATAGCTCCTATGAGAGAGTGTATGGGAGAATGTGGGGTGGTAGATATTAAATGTACAGGTTGTTTTTTCACATGGAATAACAAACAACAAGGGGGAGATAGAGTATTCTCAAAGCTTGATAGAATGTTGGGAAACCAAGCATGGCAAGATATGTTTCCTAGTGCAGAAGTAAACTTCCAAGGAGAAGGTGATTTTGACCATTCTCCAGCTATTCTCACAATTCATCCCATTGATAGAGGCAGTAAAAAACCATTCAGATATTTCACAATGTGGAAGGGAGATACACAGTTTTTGGAGAAAGTCAGACAGGCCTGGTCAATAGATGTTCAAGGTTCAAAGATGTATAGAATTCTGAAAAAATTGAAAGAAGTGAAGAAGGTACTTAGAATTTTGAACAGAGAAGGATATTCAGAACTACAAGTTGCAGATTATAAAGCTCAACAAGCAATGATTGAAGCACAGAAGCTGATGCACTTGGATCCAGGGAATATTGAAGTAGCTGAAGCAGAATTGAGAGCTGTACATGAATATAAAGTGAAGCATGGAGCATATTTAGCATTTCTGAAGCAGAAAGCAAAATTAGATTGGCTTAAAGATGGAGATGAAAATACAACATTGTTTCATCAGTCTATTAAAGCCAGAAGAGAAAGGAATCATATCTATAGCATTCATAATGAGAGAGGAGAGTGGAAGGACAAGCCTGACGAAGTTGCAGAAGCCTTTCTGGAATATTATAACAAGCTTCTAGGTACAAATATACAACACAGGAAGATGATAATCTCGAAGTTGTGCAAGCAGCCCCTTGATAACGAAGAGCACGAGCAAATATTGATGGCACCTTACACATCGGGAAGAAGTGAAACATGCTTTATTTTCTATCCCAGGAGCTAAGGCTCCTGGGCCTGATGGATTTGGCTCCTATTTTTATAGGGATGTGTGGAGTATCATTGGAGAGGAAGTAATTGATGCAGTTTTAGATACTCTTAATAGTGGCAAGGTATTAAAAGAATTGAATAATACTACAATTACTTTATTACCTAAGACAAGATGTCCTGAAAATGTCTCAGAATTCAGACCTATATCTTGTTGTAACACACTTTATAAGTGTGTTACCAAGGTATTATGTGGCAGACTCAGGAGGGTATTACCTGATATAATCATTGAGAATCAGGGAGGATTTGTACAGGGCAGATTCATAGTCCATAATATAATGGTCATACAAGATATGGTCAAACACTATGGAAGAAAGAAGGTAAACCCAAGCTGTTTAATGAAGATAGACTCCGCAAAAAGCATATGACACTCGTCAATTGGGAGTTCTTGCGGTAAATGATGACTCATTTAGGATTCCCGATGGCTTCACAAAGCTTGTGATGAATTGTGTAACAACACCCATGTTTTCCTTGCTGATTAATGGAGGAATGGAAGGATATTTTAAATCAGAGAGAGGATTGAGACAAGGTGATCCCATGTCTCCACTGCTGTATCTCTCAAGGATTCTCTATAAAATGAGTGAATTGGAACAGTTTAAATTTCACCCAAAATATACTGAGGTGAAATTAACACATATGTGTTTTGCAGATGATCTTATATTGTGTAGTAAGGGAGAATTTGCTTCCATATATTTAATGTTGAGAGCTTTCAAGCTCTTTTTCGACACTTCCAGTCCGCAAGCCAACATTAATAAATATGCACTTTACACTTGTGGGATGGTGAAGAGGAGATACACATAATAATTGATGCATCGGGCTTTTCAAGAAGCTCATTGCCATTCGGTACTTAGGTGTGCCCATATGCTCTAAAAGGATTACTCAAGCTCAATGTGAATGTATTGTGGAGAAGATGGTAGCCGGAATTAGAGTATGGAGTACAAGGAACCCGTCCTATAGTGCCGAACACAACTTATCAACTCGGTATCGAATTTACATAGGTCTTGGGGCACGTGGTTTTGTGATCCCAAAAAAATATGTTGAATGAAGTTGTCAAGGTGTGCAGATCATTTTCGTGGAGTGGACAAGCTTTCACTCGAGAGGCCGAGGAGCAGGTGGCATGGAAAGACTTGTGTTGGAGTAAAAGTTGTGGAGGATTGGGATTTAGAAATGTAAGATTATGGAATGTAGCTTGCTTGGGAAAGTACGTGTGGGCTATTGCCTCTAAAGCGAGGATAATGTATGGATAAAATGGGTGCATTCGGTGTATATTAAAGGGGGAATTGGTGGAGTTATACACCCAAATCGGGAGGGAGTTGGTATTGGACCGGAATTTGTCGGATAAAGGAACAATTAAAAGCTTATTTCACCGAAAATGAGTTTAGTTCCCTGTCTAAATACTCAATACAAGGTTGTGTATGACAAGCTAAGAGGTGATAAAGTAAGAGTGCTTTGGGATAGAGTGGTTTGGAATAGACTTGCTATTCCTAAACACATATTCATCATTTGGTTAGCTATTCAAGAAAAACTACAAACAACAAGTAAAACTTGCAAAAATAGGTGTGAGTCCTAATGATTTGTGCCTGCTATGTCAAGGAGGCCTTCGAAACACATGAGCATCTGTTTTTTGAGTGTCCATATAGCAAAAAATGTCTGAATGAGATTAAGGCGTGGCTGAATATTGCTGTAAGAACTGAAAAATTACAGGATATCATTAGGTGGGTGAGGAATAGCAGGAAAACGAAGTTTCGAACGGTGTTTTGTTTGCGGGGATAGCCGCTTTGGTGTACTATGTTTGGCAAGGAAGGAACAATCGCCTCGGTCTCAATGCGCCCAAGCATCGATTTACAAAGGAGACAGATTCAGAATTGGTTAAAATAAGAATAGGAACCGTATTGCCACAAAATCTAGGTAGAAGAGATTACACCCGGTTTATTGCATTGTAAGTAGAAAATGTCAGTAGTTGTTTACCTCCTTTGTGTAACTATGGTCCAACCTAGTTGGTTTGTAGTTTGCATAGGATAGTTAGGATGTATTGAAGTTTATGTGCCATCAAATTTTAATTACTTATCAAAAAAAAAAAAAAAAAAAAAGAGTAGCAACACTTAGGTTAAGTGTTGGGGAGCACTACTAGAGTTAGTAGTGGGGGAATCGAATTGTATTAAGGGTTTGGTATTTTACGATTCAAATAATAAAAGAGTAGTTTGTGTGGACGTAGATCTCAGAGGTGAGATTGAACCACGTTAAATTCCTGTGTCTTATTATTTGATTTCATTATTTTAATGTTTGATACAATTTCATTCGAGCAAAAATAACAATCGGAGAGTTTACGAGTGAATAACACAGTGCACGGCACTGTGCTATAAGAGTGTTTTTGCGAAAATCGATTAGTTTTAGCCACTCAATTCAACCCCCCTTCTTGAGTGTCACCTTGTGTTCCAACATGTGGTATCAGAGCAGGCTATTCTCGAAAGGCTCATCCCTAGAGAATAGAAGTCATGAACATGCAAGATGACTGTCGAGATAGACACACTAAGTGTCCAACTTTCAACGGTAAGGACTACGGATGGTGGAAGGCTAGGATGAGGATCTACATCCAAGGATTGGACTATGAATGCTGGAAAGTCATAAGAAAAGGACCAATCCTTATCCAAACCAAAAATGCCGAAGGAAAGATGGTCGACAAGGATGAAGATGACTATGATTCGGTCGACTATGCAAAAGCCGAAAAGAACTACAAAGCTATGAGTATTCTCCAATATGGAATTGGACCTGATGAATACTCAAGGATCTCGGCATGCTCTACAGCAAAAGAGATATGGGATACTCTAGAATTGGCCCATGAAGGTACGAATGAGGTAAAATAATCTCGAATTGATTTACTTGTGCAACAATATGAACTGTTTACTATGAATAAGGAATAATCAATTAAAGAGATGTTCACTAGATTTACACTAATCACTAATGAATTGCGTTCTCTAGGTAAAATCTATCCTTCTGAAGAATTAGTGAGAAAGGTGTTAAGAAGTTTAACAAATCGTTGGCTCCCTAAAATAACTGCTATTCAAGAAGCTAAAGATTTGACAAAACTCTCAGTAGAACAACTTATTGGATCATTAATGACTCATGAACTTGTTTTAGATTCTAAAACTAATGAACCAAAAAATAAAGGTCTAGCCTTGAGAACTGAATTGGAAAGTGAAGATAGTGATAGCAATGATGATGTTGATCTTTTTACTAGGAGATTTAAAATTTTTCTCAAAAAGAACAAAAATAACAATCCTAGAAAAAGTGGAAATTTCAAAGGTAAGAGTACTACCTTGAACTCTAAGAAAAGTGCTACTAACTCCGGTTGTTTCAAGTGTGGAGATTTCAATCACATGATTAAGGAATGTCCCTTATGGGATGATGAGAAGCCCAAAGAAAGAAGGGGGCAATCCAAGAAATAATTCAAAATGGCTATGATAACTGCCGTTTGGGGAGATTCGGATTCTGATGAAGAACAGTCAGAGGCACAGTGCCATGAAGAAAAATTATGTCTGAATGAAGGGCACAGTGCCAGGACGACCCTCACTTGTGTCTAATGGCGAAAGGTTCGAACTCCCAAGATGAAACTGAAGCCAGTGAGGTAAGTCTTCTTTCTCTAAAACCTTCAATACATCTTCTTTCAAAAAATCAACTTGTTACTTTACTTGGAAATATCATTGATGATTGTCAAGAAATGAATGATGATTTTTCAATCATGAAAAAGGAAGTAAAAAATTTAACTAAGCAAAAGATTGGGTTGAAATTGAAATATAAGGATTTATTAAAGGACTGTAAAGAACTAATGAAGAGGACTGATGAACTTGAAAAAACCGTTGAAGAGAAAAATGTTGAGTTAAATGCTTTAAGGTACGAAAAGTCTGTCGCAAAAGAAGCTGTTAATAACACTGTGCCATACACTGTGCTAGAGGCTAAAAATTCGGATCTTGAAAATCAAATTGAATCGTTAAAACATGAGTTAGCTGAGTTGAAAGAATCAAGACAAATATCCAGAATTGTTCCACTTATGCTACCTCATGATGCTAAGTTAAGAAAATAGGTGATTATATTAATTTCATGTTTATATGGTTTAAAGAAAAAGAAGGGAGAGTTTTGTTAAAACCAGGATTTCAAAAATCAGTTTTAGAAAGAAAAAGATTTTTATTTTCGAATATAAGTTTTGAAAAGAAAAAGATTTTTATTTTCGAAAAACAGTTTTAAAAAGAAAAATAATTTTTATTTTCGAAAAATCAGGTTTTGGAAAAGATAAAAGTTTTGTTTTCGAAAAAAGATAAAGAAAACGTAGTTGAAGATTTTCGGAAAAAAGGAAAGTGTTTATGAAAAGAAAATCTGATTTTTAAAGAAAAGATTTTGATAAAGATTTTGGGTAAAAAACTGATATAAATAAAATTGTGATAAGATATGGAGTAATCCTTATCTTATAAGGAAAGAAGGAAATCAGTTTTTATAAAAGATAAAATTGGATTTTGAAAAGGAAAATAATTATATCCCTTTATTTTAGGAATAGAAATTATTCAAGAAGATAATTATTTCTTGGAGAATAATTCTTATTTAGTTGATAAAGTTATATAAGGGATAGAAATCAGTATACTATCACACGTTTTCAGATTTGGAGAGATAAAGATTTTGAGAGCTGAAAACGATCTCCCAGAGCACAGTGTACGGTACAGAGTTCTAGTAGGTTAAGGTCTCTAAACAAAGTTTGTAACAATCCTCTATTTGCTTGAATAAGAAGCACGCTTTTGAGGAATCATTCTTTCTGTAATCTTTCATATTATAGAGAGTAGCAACACTTAGGGTTAAGTGTTGGGGAGCACTACTAGAGTTAGTAGTGGGGGAATCGAATTGTAACAAGGGTTTGGTATTTTACGATTCAAATAATAAAAGATTAGTTTGTGTGGACGTAGATTTCAGAGGTGAGATTGAACCACGTTAAATTCCTATGTCTTATTATTTGATTTCATTGTTTTATTGTTTGATACAATTTCATTCGAGCAAAAACATCAATCGGAGAGTTTACGAGTGAATAACACAGTGCACGGCACTATGCTATAATAGTGTTTTTGCGAAAATCGATTAATTTTAGCCACTCAATTCAACCCCCCCTTCTTGAGTGTCACCATGTGTTCCAAAAGTATGGTTCAGATACAACTCTAGCTTGTAGAGTTTTATTAGAACTCTAAAGGATCCGTTCATGCAAAAGTCAGAGTAAAAGAGCGATGTATAAGAGTAAAAAGTTGTCGATTTAAAAGCATCCAAGCAACGAATAGTTATTGTATCGGTGTTGAAACGGTTGGCGGTCTTGAGAGAAGTCCGCCAAAGATTTGGGTAAGCTCCGCTAGTGAATAGCTGCACAAGAAGCAAACGTGAACTACCCTCGGGGGGGATGCGAAGAAACCCCCTCCGACGCTCAAGTCAGCACGTGCCCAAATAGGGTTTAGAGAGAGAAAGTAGAGAGAGAGAGAGAAGAATTATGAGAGTGAGAGAATGTACCGCGAGTAATAGTACTATTTGGCTATTTATAGAAGTACTATTCACCTGACAGGGTGCGTAATCCTTTTACACGTGTACGGCTGCGGTGCTTTTGACATCTGGGAAGATTCCCTTATTTTGTCTTGTTAAGCGACCGCCAATGTTGTCGGACCATGTTGATGTACTGACTTGATAGAGCTGCGGGCGACATAAAGTATTTGGCGCCGGTAAAGTGTTCGCGGATCCATTATCGGGGTCCGCCAACATACTTGGTTATACCCATACAACTAGCCCCCCAAGATCTTTTGGGGTCTTGACCGCTAAGGATGTTGTCAATAGACGCGAATCATTGTTGCCGTGCTCTACTTTTTTGGGGAAGTTCATTCGTTGGGTGCCACGTGTTGTCGTAGGGAGTTGAAAGAGTTTGAAAAGTTAATGATTACTCCTCCGAAAATCCCGCCCATTACTTTGTTAGGGTTTACCATGTTGTGACACTTGGCATGAATCTGGAGAGGGAGTTGAGAGGTCTTTCGGTCTCGGCCTGTTCATTCATGCCTTATACTGAAGTAGTTGCCCTTTTTGGATTTCTTCACCTTTATCCTCAAAGCTTTCTCTCTCCTTTTCCATTTTCCTTCTGACGAAACCTCCATACCCGAAGCTTGAGTTGCTTAGATACCCCCTTTCCTGTGCTCAAATTACCTCGAAAAGTTGTCAAATTTCTTAGTTTTTTCTTTCCGTTTTACGGTACCAAGAATTTTGCCATTCTTTTGAAGAAGTTTTTCCGGGTTTTTTTCGAGATTTTAAGTTTGAGTTTCGCCGGTGGCGGTTCTTCATTTCCGGTGGTCTTTTCGCTCGAGCTCGGGCTTTTTCACGCTAATTCATTCCTTGGAATTCTTGTTCGCCTTTTTCGGCGACCTTTTGCCCTTGCCTTCATCTCTCCGGCGATTTTACTTCTCCAGGTATTTCTCCATTTCTTTTCCAAGCTTAAAGTTTCTTTTTATATTTTTATCATGTCGGACCAGTCTGATAGCCAGAATACCCCTAGTGATGCATTTATGACCGAAAGTGAGCCTTCCTCTCCCCCGGCCGATAGCGAGCCTTCTTCCGACTCTAACCATGTGGGAAGAACTAGGTTGTTGTCGGACATTCCCTTAACATTGAAAGAGAAAAAGAGATGAGATCCAAGTTCCTTAACGACCCCTGCTACCCCCGAGGAGCATAGTCGACCGGGAGATATCTATCCGCTAGCCGCAGTGGTGACCGGCAAACTCTTAGGGAGCTTAGGCATCAAATTCTCGCTAGACGATCCGTTAGGCATCCTCCGCCGATGCCGCTCCCGGCCTTGATGTAGTACCACTTAGAGAGCATGCTTGGTTGGATAGCTTAGCGGATCTTTGGGGTGGAGGTAACGACCGACTTTTTGATCGTTTACGCCGATCTGCGGCCCCTAACCCTCATATTATTGATTTAGGTGACGACAGGTGATTCCATTGCTACCAGTTATGACTCGCCAAGAGACCGTTTATCATCGTCGCGCTGCTGTTAATCCTGCGGTTCGCGTTCACGGGGATGCGGTTGACTCGGCCGAACGCAAACATTGACGTTTCGTACTTTTATTCGCTCACGCGGCTGGGGGAATCTTCCCGTCTTGCCGAATTAAGGGTCGACGGTTCGAATCCGATGGAGGATATTGAGACCGGACCTGGTTCTGAGGCTTTATGGCCGCCGGATGATTTCGAAGGCTTGGCCCTATCGGCGTCGAGATTGATTTGCCTTGGCGTCAGGACGCCATTGATCTGGGTTACCCTAGAGTTGCACGGGATTTATATTGTTTTCCGTCGGGTTACCGGTTGGTAGTTCCACCGAGAGGGGCCATTGTGACGGAGTGTCCTCCCTGGTCACGTGGCCGTATATACTCACCATTTCGAGTTTGGTCTCCGCTTCCCTCTGGATTCTTATTTGGTGAAGATCTTAAATGCTTTCAACGTGAGCTTGGCTCAGTTAACTCCTTTGGCGGTCCGAAATTTGATCGCGTACATATGGGTTGTGCGTTTCTTGGATTTTCCGCAAACTTTGAACTTATTCCGCCATATTCACTGGCTGAAGAAGAATGGATCCTCCCGGCAGGCGGGTTGGTGGTCGTTAATGACGTCCGACAAGAAGATGACAGTTCAGCCAAAAATGACTGGTTTGAAGGGCTGGCAGGATGCTTTCTTTTGGTTACGAGTTCCTGAGGATTATCCAGTGCGTCGTCATTTCACTGAGCCTCTTCCGCGTATGGAGCATTTACCCCTTACTCCGCTAACTGAGGAAGAGTTAGCGGCTTTCGACTACTTCGATACAGAGGACTATTTAGTCACCTATGAGGACGGGAAGGAGGCGAGGGTTAAAGAGCCTAAATATTGGATTCCTCATTCCAAGTATATCCTGGGGAACAAACCCTTGTCAGCCCTGCTGCTCAGTCCAACTCATGAAAATGGTGAGTGTTGATGTCGGACTGGTCCAACTGATGATTTTTTTTTTTTTTTTTTTTTTTAATGTGCTTTTTGTCAATTGCAGGTTTTGACGTTCTTGATCTCGACGTCCTAGCTGTGGACGGGAACCTCAAACCGTTAACCAACTTACCCCCTGCTCCCCCACAGGACTACGAGACTATGCACGGGATTACTAACGGCCGCCGGGGAGGGAATCGTCACGGCCCTCAAAATATTCGTCGCGGTCGCGGCGGGGCGAATATTATTCGCGTTCCTCCCCAAAATGTTATTGCTTTGCCGCCGCTGCTCCCGGCGGCCGACTTCGCCGGCCGTCCCGATTAGGTCTTCCACTTCCCGGCCTGTTGCCAGGGGTGG
This sequence comes from Beta corolliflora, assembly GCA_947648045.1. Lineage (NCBI taxonomy): Eukaryota > Viridiplantae > Streptophyta > Magnoliopsida > Caryophyllales > Amaranthaceae > Beta > Beta corolliflora. Next base: position 364,377 of record CANSZD010003972.1, read on the forward strand.
TGGAAACTGAAGGCGGCCTCGCGAGCAAATCGCCGCGGACACGTCTGCCAACAAAAGGCAGGCTGTGGAGGGCCCCTGCTTCTTCTGCCCACAGCCCTGACGCTCAGGTAGGGGTTCTGGCCTCAGGTGTTCCAGAGGTCCAGGAGCGAACTATCCCTACTGTGCTCCCGGACACGTTAGCGACGCTTCCCGGCTGTCGAGCTCTTACTCCTCCATCCGTGAAAAGATCCTGGAGGCGATTACCATGCCTAGCTTTCTCTCCAACTTATCTCCCGGTATTTTCTCTCGGTTCAATGAGTGGATCGAGAAAAAAGAGGTACCGCTGAGCGAAGCTATGGCGGCTTCCTTTGCCCGTCGCCCTGTCGTTCCTGGCAAGATTTATCAGCCGGACTGGGACGTCAGGGAAGATGAGTCGCTGTATGCCGACATCCCTGAGAACGGTGGCATCCTTGCCTACCGCATTCTAAAGAGCATGCAGTTGCCGGTTGATAGGCCGACAGGTCCCCCGATCACTCCATTGCTAGGTTGGCTCACGACCAACTTGTGGTATGTTTATGTATTTTATTCTTGTTTTATTCGTTTCGCTTTCTGTGGCTTTCTTGTCTTGACACTATTTTCATCTTCGCAGGCCAACAATGCTGCCATTGAGCTGATTGAGCAATATATTGAGTATCAGAAGTTGGCGGACACCTATAAGCAGTCTTTGGAAACTTGCCAAGATCTGCTGAAGGAGACAGAGGGTAAGCTGTCGGCAAAGACAGCAGAGTTGCAGCCCCTGGAGGATGAGCCGGCGACGCCGAGATCTGAGGCCGCCTTATTGGAAGAGACCAAGGAGAATGTTAACTCCTTGACCAAGGCTCTTGAGACCGCTAACTCGAGAAGGGAGATTGCAGTATTGGACGCCAAGGCACAATCAAGGGCTCGAGCTATCGTTGAGTTCCAAAGCAATCGATGATTATGCGGCGGTTCTCCACAAGAGGTACGATGGTGGTTGGGCGGCCGCCATGAGGTGCGTGTGCAAGACCATTCCAGGGTTTGACTGGAATGTGATTGAAGAGGCTCATGCTGCCGGCCAACATTTGTCGCCATTCGAGGGGGATCCCAAGTTTGCCGACGAGGATGCTATAGCGGATGCGGATCCTCGTGATGTGGCGGAGCAAGATGATCAAGATGCCCCCCCTTCTTGAAGTTTTTGGCGGCCTTCTCTCAGCTCTTCTTATTCTTCCAATAGTTTATAGCTTGTATTGTTGTGTATTTTGATCAACACTTTATTCGGCCCATTTTGGCGTATGTACACTGATTTCGTGTTTTTAATCTGAAAGTACTTGACTCCGACTGAAAGCCTTTCATTGGCCGCCATCGTTTTTTGTTGTAGTTGGCCGCCAAGCCAGTAGCTTTTATTCTATGGAAAGTACTTTTTGCGTTTCTGTTATTGGCCGTATATCGTTTTTTTTTTTTTTTTTTTTTTTTTTTTTTAATGTAGTCGGTCTGCTATGTGACCGTTAACGCACCTTGGCCTGTCATGGCTGGTTTTTTGTGCTTGGTCTGTTATGTGACCGTTAACGCATCTTGAGCCTGTCATATGGCTTTTGATTCGTACTAGGTCTGTCATATGACCGTTTACGTATTTGAGCCTCGTCATATGGCTTTTGATTCGTACTAGGTCCGTCATATGACCGTTTACGTACTTTATTGCTCGTCATATGGCTTTTGATTCGTACTAGGTCTGTCATATGACCGTTTACGTACTTTGAGCCTGTCATATGGCTTTTGATTCGTGCACATGAAAATAATAAGACAGTTTATGGACTGCTGACAGAAACTTGTATTATTTAAGCGACTAAGGGTGGCTCTCGGCCTATTACATTTAGCAACTCAAACATAGTATTTCTTTAGGACGCTAGCATTCCAACAATTTTTAAGCTCCTTGCCATCCATGTTCTTTAAAATGAAGGAACCGAGAGCAATCTTCTTGGCTACGATGTAGGGGCCTTCCCAATTAGCGATCGGCTTTCCTCAACATGCGCTTTGCCGGTGGGCTGCTCGCGAAGGACCGAGTCGCCAACATTCAATGGCCTCTCCATGACTTTTTTATTGTAAGCCTTGCCGATTCTCGTCTTTGTAAGCGGCCGCTCTCGGTTCCCGCCATGAGCCTTGTTTCAGCAAGAAGTCTAGGTCTTCCCTAAGTGCCTGGTCATTTCTTTGCAGATCATGGTGCCTCGATCCGGTAAGAAGGTAACCCCACCTCTACCGGCAACACCGCCTCCGCGCCGAAGGCTAACTTGAATGGGCTCTCTCCCGTTGCTTCTTTCTCTCGTTGTTCTGTTTGACCACGCATCGCCGGTACCATATCGCCCATCCCCTTTGAATTCATCTAGTTTTTTCTTCAAGGCGTTTAGGATCGTTTGTTCGCGGCCTCCGCTTGCCCGTTACTCCGAGGGTGGCAAACGGCTGAGTATGCAAATTTTACCCGAAATTACGTTAAGAAGGCCTGTGCATGTCGACAATCGACTGACGCCATGATCAAAGACGATCGCCATGGGGATCCCAAATCTTGTCATAATATTCTCGCGATGAATTTCTTGACCCGATTTGCCTTGATTTTCATTTGTCGGCTCTGCCTCTATCCACTTGGTGAAGTAATCAATTCCCACTATTAGGAACTTTCTCCCCCCGATTCTTGTGGTGAACGGTCCCAAGATGTCCATTCCCCACCGTGCGAACGGGATTGGGCATAGGATAGGCCGCAAATCGTTGTCGGCCACGTTAATGACGGGAGCGTATCTCCGGCACTTGTCACATCTCTTAACATAGCTCGGGAATCCGCCAAGCATACTTGGCCAATAGAATCCCGCCCTCAATGCCTTTAGTGCCGAGCCTTTCCGCCAATATGGTTACCGCATATACCTTCATGTATTTCTTCAAGGATCTTCGCAGATTCCCATGCGGTTGCGCATTTAAGCGAGGTAAACTAAATGATTTCTTGTATAGCTCATTTTGGTATATGACGTACCCGGCTTGCTTGTCGTTTCAATTTTTTAGCGACGAAGGATTATTCGGAAGCGTCCGGCCAACTTGTATGCCACCAACTCACTAAACCATTCTCCCTCGTTGGTTTATATTGTTGACGGTTACGACCTTTTCGTGATGCTTTTTTCCTTCAAGATGTCAACCGTGACCGGTTCTTTCAATACTAAATGAGTCGAGCTTGCTAACTTGGACAACGCGTCCGCTTTTTGTGTTCTCGGCCCTAGGTATCGCTTGAATCTCAAAATGATGCGGTTGAGCTATCAATTCCTTGGCCTTTTCAACGTATTTTAGCATGTTGGCTTCTCGACTTCGAATTCTCCCTTCACCGGCCGCTTACCAATTGTGAGTCCGTTTTTAAAGACACTTTCTTAGCACCCGCCGCCAAACACATTCTCAATCCGTGCACCGCGCCTATATTCTCGTCGTTGTTTGACGCCGGAAGGCGAACTTAATGGCGCATCGGTACGAATTTCCTTCAGTGGCCGGTCATCACTATACCCGCTCCAGATCCGCTAACGGCGGATGATCCGTCGACCTCCAGCCAGACTTCCTTTTGCTCCACTTCTTCCTCCTCATATGAGGCTTCCACGATAAAGTCCGCCGGGGCCCGTGCTTTGATAGCGGCCCCGGGCTTAGTACCGTATCTCATACTCCGATAGTTCAACGGCCCATTTCCAAGAAGTTACGGAACTATCCATCTTCGCAATGCTTTTTCTAGCGGTTGGTTGGTTAAAACTTGAATGGGATGGCGGTCGAAGTATGGTCCGAGCTTCCGGCGGCTATTACCACGCCCAAGGCCATTTTTTCTACCGGTTGATAACGGCTCTCCGGGACCGTTAAGAATATGGCCGATAAAATAAATTGGTCGCCGCCTCTTCTCTTTTTCTACCAATAACACGGCCGCGACTTGTCTTCGGCGAAGCCGAGATATACGATTGTAATACGTCTCCGGTCTCGGGCCTTGTAATGGTTGGTAGCTTCTTTAAATGCTCTTTCACCGCCGGGAATGCTTTGCTTTGCTCCTCTCCCCACTCGAACTTCTTATTCCCCCTTAGCAGTGGCAAAAGAAAGGCAAAGCTTTGTCTCACGATTTTGAAATGAATCGAGTGAGGGCCGCCATTCTCCCCGTTAACCGCTGAATATCCTCGACGCTTCTAGGCTCGAGCGGGTCGACAATGGCTTGGACTTTGTCCGGGTTTGCATCAATCCCCCTTTGCCGACCAAGAAGCCTAAGAACTTTCCCGCTCTCACCCCAAAACACATTTCTTTGGGTTGAGCTTCATCTTATACTTCCTCAAAGTTCTGAAGGTCTCTTCCAGATCGTCCAAATGTTGACGGTCAGTTTTACTCTTGACGATGGAGTCGTCAACATAAGCTTCGATATTTCTCCCCCTCTGATCCGCGAAGACTTTGTCGACTAGCTTTTGATAGGTTGCCCCCGCATTACGGAGCCCAAACGGCATTGCCTTATAATTATATACTCCGCAATCTGTGATGAACGCAGCTTTTTTCCTATCGGCCTCGAGCAAGCTGATCTGGTGATAGCCCGAGAAGGCATCCATAAAGCTTAACAATGCGTGACCGCTAGTAGAGTCTACTAGCTGGTCTATTCTCGGCAGCGGGTAGCAATCTTTTGGGCAAGCTCTATTGAGGTTTGTGAAGTCCACACACATCCTCCACTGGCCGCTAGTTTTCTTTACCATGACTACATTGGCCAACCACTCGGGTAGTCGCATGGCTCAATAAAGTCACCGCCAATAGCTTATCAACCTCCTCTTTAATGGCTTTGTTCTTTTCGGCCGAAAAATTGCGCTTCTTCACGCTGACGGGTCGGATAGTCTTTGCCAACATTTAGACGATGTACCATCACGGCTGGGTCAATTCCCAGATCTCATCCGCCGAGAACGCGAAGACGTCCGCGTTTTCTCGTAGGGAGAGTCACCGGGTTGACCCCGACCTTTGGGTCCATGTCCGTTCCGACAGCCCACTGTCCCTTGGGGATCATCTGCCAGCATCTCCTCGCTTTGTTTCTCCATCCGGCTTGGGCCTTGGAGTATCATCGGCCCGGATTCCAGCTCTTCCATTAAAACATCCATCTCCTCATCCCCTTTCTCGGGCCCTTCCTCATTCGCCAGAGCCCTCTTCTGGGCTCGCCTTTGTTTCCTTGTTGACGGATTCAATTCTTCTACCGGCACTCTCCTTGCCGGTTGCTTTAATGCTGTTAGGTAGCATGATTTCGCCATTTCTTGATTTCCTCTTAACTTTGCTGTCGTCCCGAGATTGGAAACGTACAACATAGTCAAATGATAGGTCGACACAACTCCTTGGACGTCATGGATGAAAGGGCGTCCGATAATTGCGTTATAGGCTCCGAGCACGTCAACCACTAGAAACTCCGCCATCACATCCCCGGCGTTCTCATCCTCCCCCTACTCGACCGGTAAGGTTATCGGGCCCTCCGGAATCACCGACGCCCCAGTGAAACCTATCACTTTGGGTAACGCACGAGCTTCGGATGTTCCCCGGCCAATCATTAACTTTTCAAAAGTTGAGAAATACGTGAGAATGTTTGCGGAACTTCCTCCGTCTACCGGGATTCGTGGATCAAACAGGTTTGACACCTTCGGCGTGACCACCGGAGGGTCATCATGGGGGTAGACGACATGTTTTGCATCTTCAACCGTGAAAGACATGGCGGGCATTACCGGTGGCCTTCTCCACCGCATGCTTTCATTGAAATTGACCGGTGCTCGAATTCTTTCGAGCTTGCCTTGGCCCCACCGCGCGCCGCCGTGAATTGGACCGCCACTTATAACGTGAATCTCAAAGAATCCGCGATTGCACGTTCCGCTTGTTGGGCTTTACCACGTCTCCGTCCTTTGATTGTGCCTCTGTATTGAGTGAAGTTACCCCGTCTTATCGATCCTCTAGGTTATCCTTCAAGTGCCCGCAATTCTCGGTAGTGTGACCGTGATCACCGTGAAAGTCACACCACTTGCTCTTGTCACGGTTTTTATGAAACATTTGTTTAGGACGTTGCCATTTATCACTGTCCTTGTTCATCCGATATATTTGAGCCCTTCGAGGCCGTGAGCCGCGTATATGTATCAAATTTATCTTTGTACTCGAACCTTTCACGGTCATTCTTCTCGCGGTCATTTCCCTTCTTGACCACATTTGATTCCTGCTTTCTTTCATCCCGACCGCGGTCATTTTCGCGACCTTTTTCTCTCTTTCCGCTTGTCATCCTTCTTCTTTCCCCGCTCACGACTTTGGTCGCTTTACGGCCTTGTCAAACTCTTCCCCCCGATGAAATCGTTTGCCTTCCTTAAGACCGGCTCAAGGGATGTGAAGGTTTTACGGCCTAGATAACTTCTAAATGCGGACCCTTCCCTCGGCCCTGGTCATCAAAGCTAACACGGCCACGTCCCTGCTCGAAGGCGGGGAATGGTGACCGCCTCGGCATTAAAACGGCCCACGAAATCTCGCGCAGCTCTCATTTTCCCTTTGCTTGATTGATAACAACTCGCCAGTTGTGCGCTCGCGGCGCCTGTTACTCACGAAGTGAGTGCTGAACATAGATGAAAGCTGAGAAAAACTAGAAACGTTACCAGCCCTGATGCTTTTAAACCACGTCTGAGCGATCCCGGTTAAAGTAGATGGGAAAACTTTACACCAGATGGCGTCCACCTGAGTGTATAAGTACATGTGCCCCTCATAGGAGGCCACATGATCGTCGGGTCCGAGGTGCCATCATACTTACGGGACGGCATCTTGATTCGCGGCATGGGGTGGTTCAAGATCTCTGGAATGAAAGGAGACTGCTTAGGCTTGATCAATAAGTGTCCGCCAGCAGAATAATTGCTTGCGCCACTGACGCTGTGTTCCTGGCGAGAACGACTTTGATCCTCTTCAGAATTGTTGAGATCCTCAGTTTCTAGGATGACTTCCTCATATTCTGGGTCCTCAATTTGCCTTTCCAATTGGCGTCCCTCCTGATTGAAGGTCCGCATCCTTCTCACGGGGGTGCCATCGACGTTGCGACCATTCATGGTTGACATACGCCTACGAAGCTGACTTGCCCTTGCATTGGGAGTGGGAGTGTTGTTAGGCTGAGTACCCGCTTGTAACATCTGGATGAAAGACGCTACGATTTGTAGTCGCTCGGGGAGAATTGACTTAGTTGAGCCGGGTTAAATGATCCGCTTCCGGTGTTTACCTCGAGACACATTGTTCCTCGGAGTTTCTTTGCTCGTTGACGTTCCCCGTGCCTAACTCGGATGGATCACGGCCGTCATTGTTTGCTCTTTCCATGTCGGCGTTCACAAAGATGGAAGCCCCCTCCTTCTAGCGCCAAGTTGTTTCGGTGTTGAAACGGTTGGCGGTCTTGAGAGAAGTCCGCCAAAGATTTGGGTAAGCTCCGCTAGTGAATAGCTGCACAAGAAGCAACGTGAACTACCCTCGGGGGATGCGAGGAAACCCCCTCCGACGCTCAAGTCGCACGTGCCCAAAATAGGGTTTAGAGAGAGAAAGTAGAGAGAGAGAGAGAGAAGAATTATGAGAGTGAGAGAATGTACCCGCGTAATAGTACTATTTGGCTATTTATAGAAGTACTATTCACCCGACGAGTTGCGTAATCCTTTTACACGTGTACTGTGCGGTGTGCTTTTGACATCTGGGAAGATTCCCTTATTTTGTCTTGTTAAGCGACCGCCAATGTTGTCGGACCATGTTGATGTACTGACTTGATAGAGCTGCGGGCGACATAAAGTATTTGGCGCCCGGTAAAGTGTTCGCGGATCCATTACTGGGGTCCGCCAACATACTTGGTTATACCCATACAGTTATTTTTGATCAACAAATACCTCCAAGCAGATCAGGCCATCACATCACTGGCACATTGATCTGCTTATAGAATGTACAATCTTTAATAACATATACAAGTTTCAAAATCTGTAGGGATATGAATATGATAGATTACATTGACATTTATGTTATACAATCGCAAACACCAAAACCAAAATAAAACACTTGAAGTAGGTAACACTACCTTAGCAAAACAAGAGCATTCATTAAGAGCAAATTTTTGAATACCGTATATATATCATACTACAGAAGAATTTCCGCGAACATTAGTTTCCTCTTCATCTTCAATAGGAGCTTCATTAGCTGCTTCTTCCAATGACAAGCCCTTTGCTTCTGGTACCAAGAAAGTAAAAAGCATGCCTATGAAGTTAATCACACCAAGCACAATAAGAGAGTTCTTCTTTCCAATACCAGCTGGATAACCGTGGTCTCTCTTTGCCGGGTCCTTCTCTTGGGAAGCATATACAAAACCGAAGGCTCCAACGATGGCCCCGGCTTTTCCTGCCGCGGCTGATATACCATGGCAAGTCGACCTCAACCTAGCAGGGAAGACCTCAGCAGGGACAACAAAAGTGGTTGCATTAGGTCCAAAGTTGGCGAAGAAGAAGGTAAGTCCATACATAATGATGAACCCAATACGATGCTCCCTTTGACTCCAGTAGTCGTAGGGGAAAGCAATAGCAAACATGAAAATAGTCATCATTAGGAATCCCATAAGTTGGATGATCCATCTCCCTATTACGTCTATCAGGGCTACAGTGAACCAGTATCCAGGGACAGTTCCACAAAGGGCGATCAAAGTTTGGGCTCGAGCCACCTTGTAGACTTCTCGTATGGCGCTCATCTTGCTTGCGTTTGGGATCCATCCAATTGAAGTGAAGATGTCTTTTTGGAAAAGATTTTGACTGTAAAAAGCAATGTCGAGTAAGAACCAGGTAGTAGTGGTGCCAATTAAGCGTATGCCGTAAACTCGAGCAAACTCCTTAGTGAATAGCCCGAATTGTTTCTTCGAATCTTTCCCTATGTCTGCTACCTTGTCCTCCTCAGAATCAATGGTTACTTGTAGAACCTTCGACATGTCTGCTGCTGCTTGCTTAGCATTCTGGGCAACCAAAGCAGTATACCTTCATAATATTATAATATAAAATCTTGTTATTTCAATGTATATTTTCAAATTATTAATACTTTATAATAAAATATTTAACTAGTAGTATGGGATCAGAAATATTAGCGGTTAAAGATGTGTGTTGTAGCAAATTGTGCAAAAGCAAATGGTAGAAATAAAAAATGCGAGAGGGCCGGGGTACGGTATCAATTTTTTTTAGGGTCCCAAGTAAGAAGAAGGATCCTGTCAAACCGGAACCTCTCGCAGGTTAACCTGGCATGGGTTTGCGAGTAGACACTTTGAGAGTGGGAGGATGGTAAGGGAAACCCCTCTCCCAAAATGCCCCTAGTGGTGATCGAACCCCCAACCTTGAGATTGGAAGTACGGTATCAAAATTGTACTAGAGAGAACTTCTAAGACAGTAATTAGTTTGATCTATACCTTGCAGTTTCAGGCATCTGCATACGATAATAGTAGGTGAGACCGGCAGGGAAGGCACCAAACATCAAGATGACCCTCCAAATATAGTCGGCTTCAGGGGTAAGTGATAAAATAGGATTTTCTTCGAATGTGGGTGGCTTAAACTTGTTCTCAAAAGCCGTGGATACAATAAGTGAGACCACACCACTTACCAAGATCCCAACTCCTTGCATAGCAAAGACAGCCGAGATAAAAGCCCCGCGAGTCTTTTTATTAGCATACTCAGACATGATAGTCGCAGAGAGCGGATAGTCTCCTCCAATACCGAAACCAAGCCAAAATCGGAAGAAGCAAAGGGTTGTCATGACGCCCTTAGCAGTGTGGCCAAAGGACAATCCCGAGGCTAACGATGAGAAAACCATAAGGACTAAGGTAAGACCATATACCTTTTTCCTGCCTAATTTGTCACCTAACCACCCAAAGAAGAGCTGGCCAGCGAGCGTACCACACAAGGCCACACCATTAACCGCGGCGGAGACATTGATGGGTAGGGTGCCCGGGCGTGTTGGGTTGGGCTCGGTGTAGTAAAGGCGACCCAAGAGTTTTGTAACCAAAGAAATGGAGAAAAGATCATAGGCATCGGTGAAGAAACCCATACCAGCAATGACGATGGTCGTGAAATGGTACCATTGTACCTTTGCTACATCAAGTGCATTAAGCACTTCTAACTGGCTTTTGGCCATTAGTACCTAACCTTTGAAACCTGCAGGGAGAAAAAAAATCAGTTCCACCAATAATTATTCTATATGATAATAAACTACCATTACAATGCAAAAAAATTTATACTATTGTTTCGATTGTCATCTCGAATTCCTAGAATGAATCCCAAAAAGAAATTAAGAAGATTTTTTAAAAAACAATTTTGTTGGTTGAAAATTCATTTAATTTGTAACATTTTCTTATTGTGCACCATCTCTAATGCAGTATACCTTGCTTTGAGTTTGTTCATCAAATTTTTAAGTTACGTATTAGTAATAAAGATTAAAAAATTTAATATTTAAAAAAAAAACATATTGATACAACTCTTACATACATACAAGATTCAACATAATATTTTTTAACAATTTAAATTAATGAGAATTGATGATTGCAGTTTTCAGATTTTGATTATCAAAAGTGAAGTTTTTGCAGTCTCATGCATTACTCCTTTTTCCGGTACGATAGTAACTAATGGCTATCAACGACTAGTGATACAACCTCTGTTCTTTTTATATGCAACATTTGATTATTTTAATCCACTTATTAAGAGGCAAATATTGCATCGAAAAAAATAGAAAAGCATTTATATAACCCTCTCACCACAAAAAAGGGGTCGTAGAAGCGATGTGACTTTACTTGTTTCACGTGGTACATACTAGTTACAAGCTTACAACTACTCCGGGTGCTTTCAAATCTTTTTTACATGTTTATTTAACACGTAAAAAATAACAGAATAGGTAAAACCAAGATAAAAGAAAATCAAAAGTGAAATAAAGTATTGAGAAGGAGGGAGAAAAAAAAAGTGCATGCATGGAGAAACTATTTATAAGAATCGAATTATAAATTATTGTTCTTAACTCAAAATAGATTTATGAAAAATAATTTTTGAATAACTAATAATAAGATATATAATAAATATGAAGATAATTCAGGAAATAATGATATAACCTTATAGGAATATAGGATTACAAACTAGACTGAGAGTTGAGACCAACCTGCTGAGTGAGAAGATTAGGGACAAGAGCCTAAGAAGCTTGTCAAGCTAAAAGAGGACTTATGATTTAGATGAAGGTAATGGTGCACTATGTCGAGTATTTATATGCATGAATGAGATGCCAGCTTCATTTTTATGGCATTAATTATTAGTAGTATTAGCATTATTATGCTGTCGTTTCTGTAAGTCAATTAAACGACCTTTTCTTATATTGTAGGCAAGGCCGATCCACATTGAAAAATAAATGCCGTGGGACCAACCCTCTGCAAATTTGTCATTAAAAATTCTAGTTTGTCTCTTAATTTTTTTATATAGGTCTATAGAATGTAAATCCAGCCATCGCAAATTTACGTTAAAAAATTATTAGTTATTTGGTTGATATAAAAAAAATATAAAAAGTAGAGTTTGTTTTTCAAAATGTTAAAGTTCAACAACTTAATTCATATCTTATTACTATTACATAAAAATATTTAATTATGATATGTACTTCTTCCGTCCCATAATATAGTGCTTACTTCATTTTTTTCACGGGAATTAAGGAGAGTGGAGAGAGTAGTCTGATCTCAAAAAAAAAATTTAACAAAGTACTTTTGTCTTGAAACTACTCCCTTAGTTTTGTTTTCATTTAAAAAAAATCAAAAAACAATAAATGTTTCTTGGGATAGTGTAAAGTAATAAATAGAGGCACACATTAGTATTTTGGAGAATTTGTGTAAAGATTGAGGATAATTTAGTCCAAATAAATTGATAAAAATAAAATAGGTACAACATTTTGGGATACCCAAAAAGGAATGTAAGCACTATATTATGGGACAGAGGGAGTAATTAGTTTTAAATGGTTCAATTAGGTTGGTTTAGAGAGAGAGAGGAGGTGGTAGGCACCCCAAATTCCGCAAGACGCCTGCAGGGGTTCGAATCCTCATCCCAACAATATGTTGGCCATTTACTTCCCGGTTATTTAGCCTTGCACCTCTCCGAGATGGTGTGCGCTAAGAAATTTCAAGAAAGTTGGTTTTCGGACCAATTATCTTTCCTAATGAAAAAAAAAGGTCGGTTTAGAATAGAATATTTTCGTATTCACATGGAAGAATGTTTGTTCAAGGCCCAAAATGTTCGATTTCGGAATATTTGTTCAAGGCCCACAATGTCCGGTTTCGGATTGATCCAACGAGTAAAAGAATTAAAATTTACTTTCTTTTTTGGGGCAATATATATAATAAAATAGTTGAATGTTCATTGATTATTATTTATAGCCAAATTTAACCGTACCATACAAATTACTTAAGCAAAAACCATTATTAAAATTTTTATTTTAGAATAATGTTTTCATTCTTTTATTTTATCAGGACCAACGCTACGAGTTTTGTGAATATAATGGGATTTTCGTAAAGTTGATCATTATGAGTGTCATGACAAATTTGATTGGAAAGTCCAACGGTAAATAGGAGATTCATTAGCTCATTTGCAAAAGGCTGACATAAATGTTATAGATGAAATATGGTCTTTTGTAATTTCGTTCCCACCTTAGATTAGGATCTGGGAATTCCGCCAATTTCTATAGAGGGCCAAGTACCTGTTTCATGGCTTTAATTTGAGCCGCATAACCAATCTGAGAAAGTGAAATGCCCACATTAATAGCTAGTCTGATACTAGCATTGAATAGATTGGTGGATAAGAATATTTACCGATCGAGACCTAAATTATCAACATGCTTCATGCTTCCCAAGCACGTTAAAATTTCGTCAGAGAGTCATTTCGCTGACTGGAACACTTAAAGGAGCTCCTGTATTGATATCAAGTTTTGAGTCAAGTTAATTTTTTACCGTTATATATGCGATCCTATAATACTATTTTAAAGTGTATTATTAAATTTTCAATATTTTTATTTTGTAAGTTTAATATAATTTATGGTTGGATGTGTCCCTTATGTATCTTATCTTAAAGATGATTGTCAATAAGAAAATGATCATTGAGCTAGCAACGCTGATTTATCCAATCAAGCTCGAAAGCATGTCAAGCACTGTGATATGTCTATCGTGTATCGAACTAAATTAACATAACTAAACGCCCTAAATGTAGCACATAAGCCAAGATCACAGGAAGAATATTGTAAATTAATTAGTTTTATGATGATGGGAAAATAAATTAAACAAAACAAGATTGAGTTGGTATGGTAATTAATTCGTTGTTAAAGTTCAACTTAACCGTAGATAATTAAATTACTCAAACATAATTAGATTATCAAAGCAATTCATAATATAACCTAAAACCATAATACGCATAATCAAAAGTAGATGAGAAGAAAAATCAATACTTGTATTGATTTAGGAAGATTGTAAAGAATAATGGAGTTGCTGTAATAATTTCAATCTAAATATAATATAGTCTAACCTCTTAAAGCCATCCTAATCAAAGCCTATCTATACATAAAATTTAGGAAGGTTTCAACTCTTCAAACATAGGAAAAAACAGCTAAAAGCTAAGACCCTTGAAAATTTTAAATTTCCATCAGAGCTTAGCCACGGCCACGCCAATGCTAGCTACCCATGGTGCTTGCTTCCTCATATTAATTTTCTTCCTTGCCACGAAGACTTAAACCATGGTTTGCCCAAGAAAGACAATTTACTGCACTACCAAGGCATGCAATGCCAAGATAAGACCTTGAAGTAAGCTTAGAGGTGAATTACATCATCACTAAACATTGCCCTTGACATATGTCTGTCCACACATCACACATGAACCAAGCATCATCATAATAGCCTTGCCAAAGCAAGCAATTCGAGCAATTATCTATAAAATAAAAATAAACACGACGAGATCAACAATATTAAATTCGAAGAATGATAGCTCTTGGTCATGGTAGTATCGTAAATTAGATCGATGTAATTATTTACTTTATTCATTTTTTTAATATCACTGAAAGGTCACTGCTTTTTTTATGGCTGGCTTTTATACCTAGTAATAAAATTTCCTAATTCTTTTATAAAAATAGTAATCACAAATATGGAGAAAGCACGATAAATAAGCTAGATGAAATATGCCACACGAACATGTATTTTATCATGCTATTACATCAATAATAAGGAGCATGTATGAATTCAAATATAGGATAAGCCCATAATTATGAATCCACTAAATAAGTCGTAAGAAGTCGATAGATGATAGGAAAATATAGCGATACCTAATTCTTTCAACTATTTAAACAAGAAAAAGTGACAAGTCGATAATTTTTTTAATATATCGTATATGAACAATGAACCTATTGGTGATTTAACAAACAAAAACCTCAATAAATTTATAAATATATATATTTGCAATAAAAAAATTAATCTAGTAATTACGTACCTAACAATAACCTTAATTATCAACTTGTTAACGATGTGTATTACATGAGATTTGTGTGCCTTCGTGGCTCATATGGATAAAAAAAAAAAACATGAGATTTGTGTAGTATCGGGTGGAAATTATGGGATTTTAATTAGTAGTACGACGGACACAAACTTACCATCCCCTCTTCTTAACGTGGTTTCTTCACACACAAAAAAAAAGTCTTAACGTGGTTAAGAAGAAACGAATATCCTATATTCGATTTACGGATATTCTAACCTGATATAGAAACAACTGGAGTGTCATACTAGCCATAATTAGCAAGTAAACAAAATAATTACACTTCAAAAACTTCTCTTTGTCAACTAGGCACCACTTCAATCCCAAAAATGAAAGCTAGGTAGTACCACTAGTACGTATCTGATTATCTAATAAGCTTGATGATTACATCATCTAAATGGTTTCGACAGCATTCAATTTTTTTAGTCCATTTAAGATGGTTGTAGATCTAATATCCAAACGTCCTCTCTTTACCTTTGTTTGAAAACAATTTTGCTTTTTTGATGAGTAAGAACCTATTCTTCTATTAGAAACATAAGATCGATTTCCCACAAAAAAAAAAGCCACGTCGATGGCCAAATAGAAAAGATGAATCAACTACAATAGATTTTTCCGTAAAAGAGTTAACGAACTACGTTTATGCACAAAAAAAGAATAAACTATCTAGTCGAGTGTAATTTATTGGACGAGTACAACTAAAAGAATTTTTGGCGAGAAAAGTGAATTTCCAACATTAAAACCAACATATGCCTCACCGCCTTCTTCCTCCCCCCCCCAACAATCATCCCTTATATCTTCATTTTACTCCCTTGTAATCCCATTGACCTGAATTTGACTTATTTGAATTTATTGAGAATTTTTAGAATTCTTATACTCCATCGATCAAACTTATTCTATTCATCACAAAGATGGTTCAAATAGTTTTAACGCTTTCCAAGAAATAGATTTTATAGCTTTGCCAAAACAAAATATCTTAAGCGATCCCCCCAAATTTCAAAATTAGACTTTTATTTCATTTCATAGGGAATTTAAAGCGACATATATGACAAGTTGGCAACTAGAAAATAGAGTAACAATTGCCCTAAAAATAATTATTAAAAAAGTTAAATCATGAACTTGTTCATACGTTTTTTTTGGGTGCAAGAGCAAAGCCCCAAAGAGAAACACAAAAAATTGAACTAAAACTAAATGTATTTGACCAACCCAATCCCCTAATATCCTCGTCGACGATTGATCCTAACTCGAATCGTACATCATGATATTAAATAAATCCAGAAGCTTGCTCAACACCTCTGTTAGTTTTGTTAATATATAATTGTCTCTGTCAAAACTTCTACTACTATTTTAAGCAATTAAATACAAGTCTAACCATACTGAAGTCTGAAGATGCTAGCATGCACGCCAACCAAACAACTGGAACAGATATTGTAGATCGACTTGTTATTAATTAACGATATTAGTTAGAATAAGCCTACATTTAATATTAAATAAAGTCTCCCAAATCCAACATTTACGTCAAATTAGCGGCAGTGATTAAACTTGTTACGTCTGTTATGATCTAAAGCAATTATAACCATTTTAGTCTTAGGTATTCTTTTTTTTTTTTTTGAAGGGAAGTCTTAGGTATTAAATACTCCTGTCGCCTATAATCCTTTATTGATCGTATTATGTGGGAGCACGTAGTTGAACTTTTCTAATGATTGATATGCTATCAGATCAGTTGGATTTTTTCTAGATAAGTATAAAAACAGATGGATATTATATTCTAATTATAAGTTCTGCTATATCGAGCATCTAAAGACTGTAATGCACGTAATTTTATGAAGTGGACTTCACAAGTCACAACTTATTATTTGAGAGTTCAGAGCGTGTAATCATATAAAAATAACTGAGGTCCTCGTGGGAGCCCAATGGTTGGTGCTCCCACCTCCCAACCGCGAGGTCGGGTGTTCGACTCTCATCACTCCCCAATTTGGGGAGTTTGTTTAAATGTTTGCTTGTGGGTATAAATCCCCACTACCCACCCAACGATGAATTTTGGTGTCTATATGACCCACACTAAGCAGTAGGGGTTGGTCTTCGGACCAATTATCTTTCCCGAACAAAAAGTTGGTCTTCGGACCAATTATCTTTCCCGAAAAAAAAAAAAAAAAAAAAAATAAAAATAACTGACGTGATGGTAAAATTTTTGCTCATGGTATTTAGGGTACGGTTGACTAAGTTCGGATATTCGGCTAAATTTATAGGAATTGGAAGCAAAAACTGGTCGGGGCCGGTTTAGTAGAATTGAAACCGAAAACGTACCAATTAGAACGATTCCACAAAAATTAAAATAGGTACTAAGGAACTGTTGAATATTGTTTCATTTCTGGGTACTCGGTTATACTAATAAGGGTTTTTCTAACCTATGCATTTAGTGCATAGGTTTAGCTATTTGTTTTTAAGCTTTATTCAACAAAATTGATAAATATGACATAATTAAATAAAGATTCTCATTATTGATATCTAACTGATATCTAATTACTATTATGAGAATGATATCTTTAATTAACACAAAAGATTAGTGATTACTCTAGTACTTGAGCCTTTTTTATATAATAAAAAATAATCAAAACCCACAAAATATGTGAATAGCCATATACGACAAGAGCATCTTGTAAGTGCGCTAAAATTACCATTAGCATACCTAAATGGTTTAAAAGAACAATAATGATGAATCTAATATAATATTGAATCTGCTAAACCTGGTTCCCAATCGGTCCAATTTAATTAAGAAAGTTGATAAGCTGGAAGAGGTGTCAAACCAGTTCCACATTCTCGTTATCTTCAACTACAACCGACATATGAATTTGAATTCCAAACCGACGATTCCCCGATCGTTTTGAGGTCCTGAATAGTCAATACCCAACTACTTTTTCTCGCCCTTAGTAGTATCCATGACTTGAAAATGAATCTCGTTTATATTATTACTGTTAGATTATGGAAAACTCCTCGGATCGGAGTGTTGTGCATTGATCAATATATATAGGTTTACAAATCCGAGTCCTAACAAAGTTAGGGAACTATGCAAAATATATCCTAATGAGAAAAATATTATCCTAATATAATATTATTCTCTATCACACCCCCGCAGTCATAGCGGGAGGAGGACATACGCTAAGACTGGATTAAAAATCCAAAAATAAATGTCTAGGAAGGCCTTTTGTGAAAATATCTGCAAACTGATACCTAGTAGGGACATGCAAAACACGAACTTGTCCTAAAGCAACCTTTTCCCGTACAAAGTGAATATCCAACTCAACATGTTTAGTGCGCCGATGCCGAACGAGATTGCTTCGACAAATAAATAGCACCGATATTATCACAATAGACAAGTGTAGCCTGACGGAGTGGACAATGCAACTCGAGTAATAAGTTGCGCAACCAACAAGATTCAGCTACAACATTAGCGACGCCTCGATATTCAGCATCTGCGCTGGATCTAGAAATAGTAGCCTGACGCTTAGATGCCCAGGAAATAAGGTTGTCTCCTAAGAAACAACAATAGCCTGAAGTAGAACGGCGAGTGTCAGGGCACCCGCCCCAATCAGCATCAGTATACGTGACCAGACGCATGGATGAAGAAGGATATAAATGTAAACCATGATCAATAGTGCCCTGAACGTAGCGCAGGATTCGTTTTAATGCATCATAGTGAGAGACCCTAGGGTCGTGCATAAATAGACACACCTGCTGAACAGCATACAAAATATCAGGACGAGTGAAGGTGAGGTACTGAAGAGCACCTGCAAGACTGCGATATAGAGTGGGATCATGAAACTGGGGTCCAGAATCGGCACTAAGTTTGGACTTAGTGTCCACAGGAGTAGCGGCAGGCTTGCAACTTGCCATACCTGCGCGCTCGAGAATTTCCTGTGCATACTTATGCTGAGATAATAACATATGAGATGATGTCCTAGTGACAGCAATACCCAGAAAATAACTCAATGGTCCCAAATCAGACATCGGGAACTCAGTTTTGAGCTGAGTAATGATCCGCTCGCGCAATACATCAGAGGAAGTTGTGTAGATGAAGAGCATTGAACTCGTTCTCCAAGTAGACGGCACGAGTATGCTTGTTGTCCTGAAATATGGCTTTTATGCGGTTCTAAGTTTCTTGGGCAGTGGCACCGCGGTAGAGGACGGTTTGAAGAAGGTCCGGAGAAATCGTGCCGTAGATCCACTTTTTGACGATGGAGTCAAGCCGGTCCCAAAGTGCAGCGGAGATATCAGGTTTGGGGATGCTAGGATCAATATGATCAAGCACATTACACGCGTGACAGTGCGTTTCAAAAAGTTCTACCCAATTTGAGTAGTGAGAGTTTTCGCGATCAAGAACGATGGGAATCTCATTCTTGATGTTGCTCACTGATTGTGCTGGGTGGTATTCCGGGAGGGGGGCAGTGGGTTTGTCAGGTGGTGTGGTGACAACAGCATCACCATCTTTGGCCATGATGGGGCAGACGAAGGGCAGTAAGAACCGAAGGAAAAAAACTTTGCGGAAGCTATGAGGATTACCTAGGCTCTGATTACCATGTTAGATTATGGAAAACTCCTCGGATCGGAGTGTTGTGCATTGATCAATATATATAGGTTTACAAATCCGAGTCCTAACAAAGTTAGGGAACTATACAAAATATATCCTAATGAGAAAAATATTATCCTAATATAATATCATTCTCTATCAATTACTCTACTAGCTTCCTACATAGCATTAATACAAGAGCTTATATATGGTAATCTTCAACTTTTCAACAATTGGGGTACCACTCCAAAAATTTAAACTAAATAATGATTTTGTTGAAAAACGCCCTGTATTTAACGTGTGTCACCCTGTATGTGTACTTCTTTTATACTTCTCATTCCCTTATTTCTCACCATTCTCCTCTTTTCCTACCATATAACTTTCTCTCTCTAATATTCTATTTCTTTTTACAATTTAATTTTTTGGTGAACATTTTCACAAATATTTATTCTTACAGATTTTAACTATCCCCCAGTTTCCAGCATATTCACCAAATACCCTCGATATTTTGAAAATTCTCCACATACTCCTAGTTTTTATACAAATGTACGACATGCCATTACTAGTAATGCAAGTCTAACTCCATCAGTCATTAGCTCTTAGTTAACCTAAATTAACCCTCTAATTATCTCTTTCTCTTCTGTCTTCCCTTCTCTTTCCTTCATGGAGCTTCTATGCAGCTACCACCATTGGAAGTTCTTCCTCTTACCTTCTCTATATTTGAGCTCAATATTTTTGGAGACTCACTCTCTTTCCTCACCTAAATTATCACACATCACTATCAATATGCCTGAAGTACTAGCAATAACTAGCTACTGCCTACTACCACCTCCACTCACACAACCAAAACAATGGCAAGAGTTTGATACTAAAACCCTAACCCCACCTTTCATTCTAAAGACTTATCTCTCTCTGAACAATGTCCAGCAAAGGCGAACAAGAATAGTAGCGACCAATTTCACTACCACCATTAGCTAAGAAATTAGGGTTTATGTTAGAACAATTTGGGGGGAAATTTCAAACAAATTTTATTCGAATTTAGGCATGAATTTGATTAATTTTTATTTATCTCAAATATCAGATTAAAATTGTATGACAGTATAATATGAAATCAAAATTCACATCCAAGAAAATCAAAATGCGGAAATATTACGGTTTTGTGTTGGTGGGCTAGAGAGACGATGGTGGTTGGCATATAACTACATGGCGGCGGAGGTTGGCAGGCGACAGCGTGGAGTGACAGTTGGTGGTGATGGTGTTGACAATTGGTATGGTGACTAGAGGCTAGAGCGAGGATGAGATAATAAAAATCGGTCAGTTTGACAAAACTTTGAATATAATAAGCATAATTTTAGTTTTGGGACTGGGAATGTGCCCAACTTTTTAAGATCCATGCCTTGGTATACCAAAAAAAAAAAGACCCTTTTTTTATGGAAAAACAAAAATGAATATAAAAAATTATCGAAAAATCTAATTTCAAAAATTAAATAACAGTATGCTAGTTATTAGTTTAATGTAAGAGGTGAAGGATTAAGTTTAGAGGAATTTGAAAGGTGAAGGGTAAAGTGTAGATGAAATTTAGGAGGAATAAAAGTAAAAAGTAATGTTCAATACGTTTTTAGGGAGAAACAGGGTAAATTTAGGGCTATGTTTAGTGCTATACTTGAAAATGGTACCTTCACTTATATTGGTATTTATATTCAGAAGTATTTCAAAATAAAACTCCCTCTCACTAAACTTAACAAATTCTACTGAAACCTAATCGACCAAGGGACTGATTTTGACTCAATTTTTTTTTTTTTTTTAGGGGAAAAAAAATAATAATAATAATAATAATAACCAAGAGTTAAGTCGATACCCATCAACCGTGCTCGAATCATGTTGACCAAAAACGTCCAGGCGTTAATTCAACTCCAACACATATCACACTCCATTAAAATAATATGATAATTTATCGCAAAAACTATTAGCTTATATAATAGCCATTTTGTGAATAAGCTACCTTATAAAAATATTAATTTCTCAAAAACTACATTTTCATCACCAAAAAGGTTATACTGGTGTACAAACACCAATTTGTGTGTTGACCTATATTTTCGGCGTTAATTATGCATGTGTAGGTCACTTGATTTTTCCGTTAGTTTTCACTTCTTCCTCCCATCAATTTTTGCACTCGAGAGACGTCTTGATTGCACCTCTACATCCGCCCATCCTAACCACCTCGCACGATCACCCTACCATTGTCTCCACCACCATTCTCGCCCTTTGTAGAAGCCTATTAGGCCCTATTAATCGCCAACTATTATAGAATTAATATATGGTTTAGCAAGATGTGAAGAGGAGGCATGGTGGGTCTATTGGAAACTTTGAGGCGATAGTGATGGTGCAAAACCGTGATGAGTAGCTGTATCATGGATGGTGGACAGAATAGGTTTGTTAGAGTTTGCACCTACTATAGAGATGCCAAAATATTAACAAGTATCTTTGTTTGGTAGGAAGGATTTGGATGGAAAAGAAAGGAAAGGAAACGTAAAAACAAACTTTCTCATGTTTGGTAAAAGAAAATAAGAGGGTTTGATTGGAAAGGAGAGGAAGTGGAAGGAAAAGAATACTCTTAAATCCTTGCTTTCCTTTCCTTCCAAAATCGGAGGAATTTGACAGGAAAGAAAGCTAACAAGCTTTTACCTATGTTTTCTTTATTTCCTTCCTTTCCTTTCCTTTACTAATGACAACCAAACATGTGATTCCTCTCAAATCCACTAATTATACCAAACATTGGAAACTACAACTACCTTCTTTTCTCTTCTTTTCCTTTCTTTTCCTTTCTCTTCCTTTCTTTTCCCTTCCTTTAGTAAAAAAATACCAAACAGAGTGGTACGTATAATTAGAAAAATTAGGATGATACAGGACATAAACGTATATGAAGGTGTCATAATTAAAGACTTCTCCGAAGTAACAATGGACCACTTTTTCATGCGTTTCTTAACCTTTTTGTTTTTTTTGGTAAACAATGCGTTTCTGAGTTCTTGGCTCAATCTTTGTATTATAGCCTTATGGGCGTAGGGAAACAGCGCCTAGCTATCCCAGAGCTGCTGGTTAAGGTCGACTACAATCTCTTTCAAACTCTCAAAGTGTTGAAATTTTGACAACAAAAGGATAAAGAGCATGAAAATTATTCTACACTCGGACGTAAATAATTGTGACCATGAAAATCTAAAAGTCCATAATGATTTTAGGGTTTAAATGTAAGCCCAAAATCATCCTAAATTATTAGATTTTCGGCCATGGTCATATTTATTTATGAGCACCATATCAATCTACGAAAAAGTAACCATTGAATAACCAAGGGTTATCTATTGATTCAATATTAATGCGTCTAGTCCAGTTTGATTTTCAAAAGGCTAGTCTAGTGTGAAGAAAGCAGTCAAAATAAAGCAAAATGAATCTTTTAATAGTGAATAGGGTCTCCGGTCGGTCGAATTAGAGCCTAGAATTTCTCGAGATTAATGGATTTGGTATATGTTATTTAATATATCGGGTCTGTTTTAGTTTCGGGTTTAGGCCCATCTGTTTAGGTTAATTAGTAGGGTAATATATAAACCCTATTATTAACCTTTGCCTCCGATTTATTCGATATCGTACTCTCTCCTAAACCTCATAAAAAACCATTTCTACTGCCTTTGTGGACGTAGCCTAACACATTGTTAGTGAACCACGTTAATTCTTGTGTCGATTGTTCATTGTTAATTGTTTCGTTAATTGCATCTGTCACAACACAATAAGTGTGACTAGTTTTTGGTTCATTATAGGACATATATTATATGACTTTAAAAAAAAAAATGAAAACCATAGTGATACCAAACTGGTAAAGTACTAGTATCATCCAAAAAATAACTAAAATAAACTTCCACATATCATAGTAGTTGCAATATTTTTACATTTCTTATCTCCAATTTACTATATTCAATTTTTAATTTGGCTTTTTTGATATTCAATTGATTATGTATTAGTATATTTTATGAAAAATAATACATTCGTGAGGATTTATGATAAAATGATTTCTAACTTTGGCCCAAAAAATTGAAGTGTTGTCTAATGCTAAATGGGAAAGTTCATTTTGGTAAAAAAAAAAATACATTGTTTTTATAATGTACTTCCTCCATTTTAAAATATAAGGCATGTACGATATTCGAGCTCGAATTTGTCCGTTAATTACTCCTATTCATATTGATAAATTTATATGAAAATAGTATTATTATACTATATTTCAAAATAAATATAATGGTATATATAATAATTATTTTTATTTGTCATATTATAGGATAAATTTATTATCAAAATAATTTATGTAAAGCATATGTGCCTTCTATCTTGAACCAGGTGGACTGTATAATGGAACAAGCAACAAAGCCATGTAGACCTAGGTATAGATGGCGAAGAAGTCAAGTTTACATGTTATTTAGTTAACTGGTCCCCATTCTAACCTATCTAGTTTATAACTACGGGTTAGCAAACCTAATCAAATTGTGTGTAATTATTAAATTAAGGGTTATTTGTGGGGGAAGGACCAATTAAAATAGGTTTTTGTGGGGAAACACCACTAAAATTATTTTTTTTGGCGGGTAGGATCAATTAAAATACTTCCGTTGGCAACTTAACACCACATTACGATTTTCCAGCCAAATTGTCAACTTTCCGGCGTTGACTTGTTTTTCCGTCCAAAACATCAATTTTTTTTTGTTCTCCCCCTCCGCCACACCTACGGCCTACCCACCGGAATCGTCCTCCCCCCACCCCTACGCCCCTAGCCACCGGAAACCCCACCGGAATCCTCCTCCCCCACCCCTACGCCCTACACCCTACCCATACAAAACCCCACCGGAATCCTCCTCCCCTACCCCTACGCCCTACCCACACGAAACCCCGGCCCACCGGAATCCTCCTCCCCCACCCCTACGCCCTACCCACATGAAACCCCACCGGAATCCTCCTCCCCACCCCTACGTCCTATACGCCCTACCCACCGGAAACCCCAACCTTCTTCCTCCTCCCCTGCGTCCTACGATAGCTGAACCATGAGAGCAGGAACCCACGAGGGGAGAGAAAGGGGCAACCAGCGCAAAAGGGGTTGGAGGATGTGGGATTGGTAGGTGAAGAAGAAGGATGAAGCTAGGAAAATGAGAGAGAAGGAGAGTGAGATGATTTCAGGGTAGGGGACTAAGGGGGGTTTTCGGTGGGTAGGGCGTAGGGGTGGGGGAGGAGGAGAAACAAAAAAACCGAGGTTTTGGAGGGAAAGAAATTGTCAACGCCGGAAAGTTGACAATTTGGCCGAAAATTGTAAGGTGGTGTTAAGTTGCCAACGGAAGTATTTTAATTGGTCCTTCCCGCCAAATTTTTTTTTGAGTGGTGTTTCCCCACAAAAAGCCTATTTATTTGGTCCTTCCCCACAAATAACCCTTAAATTAATACACAATTATAAACCAAACAGACTGATAACTTGATTGGCCCACTTTAGATGTTACGATAAACAATTCCAAATGAACCATATACAACAGCCAGAGAACATGATATAAAATTTATTCAATAAAATACATTTAATGTCTTTGGAGCCACACATACTATAATGATAATAGTCGAGTAACTACTCATGGTGTCATCTCAAAAAGACACGACTGTGAGGCTAACTACTTTTTTAATCGGGCTTCAAATTTCACGAGCCTACATTTTCGTATCGAGTTCAAGTGAATTTCGGGGACGTTTCAATTTTTGGCACATCTAGACCTCAGGTTGAGTGGACTCTTCTAATAGAGTTTCCTCGTCTCTAGTTTAACAGAAAATTCCATGGGTGTTGATCTCTTACATATATATACTTACATTTTTTTGGTTTAGTAATAATATAATAATATAAGTACTTGTTAGTTGTTACAAATAAAAATAAAAAAAGGGGCTCAGATGGAGGGGAACGAGGGGGAGAGAGAGAGGGGGGAAAAACTAACCTGTCTAAACTCTAAAGCATCACTTTATACTCTCCACTATCGAGGTGTAACACAAAAAAAGACCAAGGGAGTTGTAAGCTGGTGAAGGTTATGAAAGGAAGCAACAAAAAATTTTAAAGCGGATATCATCTATAGACATTCTGCCGGAATTTTCTCCGGCATATAGTACGCATATACTATTCTCATATTTGCCGGAATCTTCTCCGGCATCTAATAAGCATATACTTCACTCTAATAGTCAACGGCAATTGTTTTTACAGTTGACTTTACAATTTACATGCTTAGCTTGTATGACTCATTCTTGGACAACTCAAGTGGGAAGTCACCATCTCAATTACATGCATACATGTCATTTGCTGTGTCCATTATGTGAACGAATCAAGTGTGAGTATTATGAAGTAAATCACTAATCACTACCCATCAAAAAAGGAGTTGACTTTTAGTTTTAATACACAATTTTTACAAAAAATAAAAATAATGGGTTATTGATTAACGTGAAAGAATTGTTGTATGCATTACCTATAGTAATAGGGACAGCATATATTTTTGTTATTTTTGTTTTAAAGATTTTTCCTATGTTATTTCTTGTATGGTAAATAAAAATGTTATTGTTTTGGTAGTGGGCAAAAAGAAGAAAAAAAGGACAAAACAAATATTTGTTAGAAGTATATTTACAAATAATTCCTAGACAATGAATTCTGATAGTAATAAATTGCAACTTATACTACGTCGTTTGTTTAGATACAACATTTGATTATTTTAATCCACTCACCAAAAATACAAATGTCGCATCTAAATAAAATAGAAGAAGTATTATACACCCGGATTTACACAGTACATCTAAGGTTATTTCATTTCTCATTGCTCAAATGAGCAGTAAAAAAAAAAGTAGTCTTAGGTGTTTGTTACATCCGGATGTACAATATAGGTTTTGATACTAAATAGGATACATACAATTTTGCATTGGAGTCCCGAAAAAACTAAGTTAGAATTCAAGCTATCTTTAATTCAATGCTAACTATAAGTTTACAAGTCCGATGGTAGCCATGACAGTGCCTTGATCGCTGATCACTCACGCTGGATAGTTATCTCGTCACTAGACCTGGTTATTGGACAGGATAGCCCAATGGCTAAAGTGTTACGGTCAAATTCATAGGGCTTTTATTGGATAGGGCTTTAATGGACAGGCTCATTATTGGACAGGGTCATTATTGGACAGGGCCATTATAGGGCTGATAAAATATCCCAATAATTTTGAAAAATATATTAGATATTGTAAAAATAATTACATGTATGGATTCCTATTCAATTATACTCACTTTTAGCTCTCTCTCCGTTCATTATTTTTCTTACTCGGTTGTTGACCCACCCATTATCAGCCCGTTATCGATGCGTGACCCGCATTGACCCGACTCGCTAGCGACCCCTTATGAAGTGACCCTTTATGACCCGACCCGCTATAGATCTGCACCGACTCTGGGTCGAGCCGCCCAATAACCAGGTCTACTCGTCACCGAGAAAGAGAGTTTGGCCTTCCTTTTTTCACCCCTTCATCCCAACGTAAGATTGATATATTTGGGCCACTATAGGCCCCTGTTCATTTGGACTTATTTTTAGTTGATTCGTCCGTTTCTCCGCAATTCAATTTCTCTCAGTTCAATTCAGTTCAGTTTCTCTTTGCAATTCACTTTCTCTCAGTTCAGTTCAGTTCATTTCATTTTAGTTCAGTTCAGGATCTCTCAGTCTAAAAGAACGGGGCATATATCTCTCAAAAAGACAAGAAAAAGAAAATCAGAATTGGGCCACATCCCAATTCTTAGATAGTAAGGACACTTATATTTGACTATCTGCGAATCTATCATGAATTCCGTTCTATCAATGACAAGCCAACTGTGAAATCGGCCCACCATCAACAACTTCCATAATGAATGTTATTATTTCTGGGGATCCACACCTTAGGACAAATTAATCTAACATGCCATAAACAAATCCAACTCAACAGGCCTTCATAGGAGAGAAGGATTTCAATATACAATCCTCATAAGAGTTCTCTTGGCCTTGGAAAAAAGAGTTTTAGTGAGGTCATCGTTGAAGAATTGAAGGACGAATTTGAGGTTCTAAGACGAAGACGATTTGAGTGATTTTTCTGACTTACATTTACTCAGTCATTTATGCCATTGTTGAGGTTGAGAATGCAGACAGTTCTACATGATTGTTGGAGCTAATGCTTGCTACTTTTGGAAGTTTTTATATACGAGTTTGTCAGTTGTTACAACCAAATAGAGGTTAAGTTTTATGTTTTACGCATATTTGCCTTCCACGAAAGGTTCTATTGATCTATTATTATAGTTTTTGAAGCGGAAGTATTTGATTTAACTCAACTGATTGTAGATGAAGAATTGACATTATCTGTATAGACACAGTACAAATTATATTACTATCAGCGAATAAATTTGTTGTAGCAAACGATGACAAAATTCCGAGTCTCCAAACTCTCACGAGGAGAGAAATAAAACCCAATATATTGGTTAGATATAATCCCGTATATCTTCAATAGAGAGATATATAATATTATTATTGTAAAGTCCAACTTAGAAACTAGTAAGAGAAAAGAAAATAAGGGATTTAGCCATAGCTAATAAAGGTGGTAGTAACTCCAAGATCGATGAAGAAAACTAGGTTTTGGAGAGAGAAGTGAGAAAAGGAATCATAATAGAGGGCTAATTCATACTACCAGTAATACATCTTTAAATATCAGACTTAACAAATCTCTTTAAAACTCTTCATCTTAAGACATCTTTCATTTTTCTTTTGGGAAATTTGTCATAACAAACCTTTTATGTGTCACTTTTTTATGATAAAACAACTAACCTTTTAATTTTTTGTTGGCGACTTAAGACCTTAAAAAAATTTAGTTTGTGAACGACAACCTTGTGCAACTTTTAGGCATCATTGGAGTGAAGAAATTCAATGAACAACCACCTTAAACACCAAGCATTCATTATTATTTTTTAATTTACGTAGTGAAACTTCTCTCTTTTGTGCATTCATTGTCTTGAAAAGGCTTGGTTAAGGTCTGAAAGTGGCTTAAGGTTGTTTCTAGCAAACGATTTCTTTTTTAAGCTTTTAAGTTGCCAGAAAAAATTTAAAAGGTTGTTTCTTGTAAAAAGTGACATAAAAGGCTTGTTTCGGCAGATTTTCCTTTTTTTTATTAGGTTTCCAGTGTCGGCTTGTAATGGCAATTCTAATTTTACTTTGTAGAGGGCCTCGTTATTAAAATGTATTGTTGGTTTTGGACTTTTGGTCACATTATACTTATAGTCTTATACTCATATTTTAGGTTCTTTTTGTTAAAAAAATATTAGTACTATGGCAGTATTATATATAGGTATTGAATATACGAATATATTTTATAACTATGCATAATAATTTTAATTTTAGGGACTAATATCAATAATTAGCATAAGGGCTCCAATGTTTTTAAGACGGTCATGTTTAATAGACAAGCAACAAAACCAAGATCTACAATGAATTGAATCAATTTTGAGAGACAAAGAACAAAATTTAAAAAAAGTGTAACCGATCAGTTTTTTTTTTTAATAGTATAAGTAATCCATCAGTTGTACAAGGAGTAAGTTTTGAAGTAACAAGACAACAAAAGTGATATACCAATAGCTAGTAGAAGATGAAAAAGAAAATCAAGCGCCAACCCTTTTGTAATATTCATCAGCATCGTCAAATTCAACTTCTCCAGCAAGTTCTTCAAGAGATTTACCCATGGTCTCTGGAATGAGGAAAGTACAGAGCATACCAAAGAAGTTGATGACACCAAGAACAATTAGCGACATCTTCTTGCCAATACCAGCTGGATAACCATCACTTCTCAAAGCCGGATCTATCTCCTGGGATGCGTAAACAAACCCCAATGCTCCTACTATAGCCCCGGCCTTTCCTGATGCGGCCGATATTCCATGGCAAGTAGACCTGAGCCTAGCTGGAAATATCTCTGCAGGCACCACGAAGGTGGTGGCATTAGGACCGAAGTTGGCAAAGAAGAACGTAAGCCCATACATAATAATGAACCCAATATGATTCTCCTCCTTTCTCCAATGTTCGTAGGGAAAAGCAATTGCAAACATGAAAACAGTCATAAAAAAGAATCCCATCATTTGGATCCACCATCGTCCAATTACATCTATGAAAGCCACAGTGAACCAGTATCCAGGCACAGTTCCACATAGCGCGATCAGAGTTTGTGCCCTGGCAATTTTATAGACCTCCCTGATAGCATTCATATCATTTGCAGCAGGGATCCACCCAATGTTGCAAAATATATCTTTTTGAAAAAGATTCTGACTGTAGAAAGCAATGTCGAGTAAGAACCAAGTACTGGTGGTACCTAAGAGGCGGGTGCCATATCGACGAGCAAATTCAGTTGAGAACAGACCAAATTGCTGCCTCTCGCTTCTTACCATTTCATCAAACCTCTGTTCCTCCGCATCTAGATGAACATTAAGGATTTTTGACATATCATGAGCAGCCTGTATAGGGTTTCTGGCAACTAAGGCGGTGTACCTAGCAGTCTCAGGCATCTGCATACGCCAGTAGTAAGTCAAAGTTGCAGGGATAGCACCGAACATCAATACAAGACGCCATATGTAGTCTGATTCCGGTGGGATAGAGGCCACAGGGTCTACATTGTAGGGGGAGGTTTCAACCAGCTCTCAAATACTGCAGAAATTATGAGGGTGACTATCCCAGCTCCTAATATACCCATGCCTTGCATTGCAAAGACTGCGGCTATAAAGGTTCCACGGGTCTTCTTGTTTGCATATTCAGACATGATGGTGGCCGAAAGAGGGTATTCTCCTCCAACACCGAACCCGAGCCAGAACCGAAAAAAGCAGAGAGTAGTCAACACCCCTTTGGCATCATTACCTCCAAAGGAGAGTCCTGAGGAAATAGAAGTGAAGATCATCAGAAGCAATGTCATACCATACACCTTTTTTCGACCCATATTATCTCCAAGCACCCATGGTTCCGAAAAGCGCCACCCCATATACTGCAGCTGATACATTGATGGGCAAGGTCCCTGGGTTTTCTGCGCCAGGTTTGGTGTAGTACAAGCGTCCGAGCAGCCTCGCCACCATGGAGATGCAGAACAAGTTATAGGCATCTGAGAAGAATCCCATGCCAGAGATTGCAATGGCTTTAAAGTGGTACCATTGTGTTTTCGCTACATCCAGTGAATTGAGTACTTGCAAATGTCCTTTTGCCATGATCAGTAATCAGTTGTTTTAACTTCTTTTGTCTTCTTTGTTTTGTTTTGTTTTCTTTGATTCTACAATATATCCGCCCCGCAAAGAGTAGAAACTAAATTTGTATTTATATCTTCTTGATTTTGAACATAAAGCACAGAAATTCTGTAAAGTGGAAAAATTGGTGATCTAAGACAGAGTGGAAGTAAGAAAATAACGTGTTCACGGTGCAAATGTTTGGGAATGACGAGGCTTGTTGGGTTCTTGTCAATGCTGTAGCTCTTGGAAGAAGCTCTGTAGTTAAATTAAAAGGCGAAATGAATAATTAAGAGGCTAGATAAAGACTCCCTCTCTGCTCACGCAAGCAACAATTAATTGTGTTGTGTTGAGGGGTGGAAATTCCAAAATTTTGTCTTTATGTTCAAATCACATAGAACAAAATATTACTTCCTGTGTTTGTCAATGAGTGCAACATAGAGAAAATGGGGGAATACCAAGGAATGTAGAGAGAGAAAGTTGGACCACAATAAAGTAGAGTAAAGGCTTGTTCTATACTGAACTGAACTGAACTGAATTGAACTGAATTGAACTGATTGCAACTGAACTGAACTGAATTAAATTATAACTAATAGTAATGATAATAAATTAGGAACCGAATCGAATCAATTGAATTGAATCGAACGGAATCGAATTGAACCGAGCGAACGGCCGAAAATAAGTTCTAGGAGAACAGACCTAATTCAAGTGATGAAACAAAAAAAGTTGTGGGCTCTCTTACTTTTTGGTGGCATATTTGTAATAATATTGAACTTTTTTTACCATTTTGAGCTTGGTTGCACTTATTGTGACTATTCCAAATAAGAAAAGTGTTGCACCTATTAAGAAACGGATATAATATATGATATCTTGCTCAATTTCTTATAGTGGATTATGTTCAGAATATTATATGAAATTAATTTTCATATATGACATCAACTACGAGTTACGTGTACACGGCATCACCAACAATAAGTGTGTCTAATGGAAAACCGTCACAGATTATGCTGAATTTTAATGACTATGTACTTTTTGGCATCGAAAGAATAGGAGGAGTTGGAAAGAGGAGGGAGGCTTTGAGAGTGGGTAAAGAGAATGGACTTGCTTAATCTACAGCGATATGTACCATTAGGGCTCTGTTTGGTTGGGCGTAAAACATTTTGGCGTAAAATGATTTTCATGGAAAATAATTTACAATGGAAAACACAATTCCAAAATTAGTTTTTCCTTGTTTGGTTCCATGTAAGAAAAATGATGAAATGAGAGGAAAATGAAAGGGAAAGTAAGGAGATAGTGAGAGGAGTGCAAGAGAGAGAGAAGGAAAAGAGTTTTCCTTCATTTTGAAGGGAAAATGGTTTTGCATTATTGAAGAGTAATTTTACTCCGAGGAAAATGGTTATACACTCCTTTCGCAAAACCAAACAATGTAAAATTGAAGATTGAGGAAAAAGTTTTCCGGGAAAATGTTTTACGCCCTATCAAACGAGGCTCAAGTGCGTCAAAAATTAAGTGCTACCTTCCACACCAAAAATTAAAACTTGGTGCTACATGCCATAAGTGGTGCTATTTCATGATCCTAGGTTTTAGTTGGAATCATATTAGCCAATTACTCCTACATTTAATGGCCCGTTTAATAAAAAGTTATATTGTTGGGACAGTGGAAATTGAATTCAATATATTTTTGCATATTTAAAAAGTCTTGTACAAATGTGCATGGTAATATTTTTATCTTTCGTAAAACAGCTCTTTTGTTCACAAAATTTCATTATTGTCCATTTCTAATTTGAAGATGGTATATAGCAGTAAACTAATACTAGTAAATTAATAGAGAAAACACATGTTTGAAAATGGCGTTACATTACCATTGATAGTGACATTTAATGTTTCTTATAAAATCATTACTAGTATAATTTACTTGCACCGACCTACCAGATCATAAGGGTAAATAATATAACAAAAGGTGTTATACAAAAACAAAGTTTGCTCCCTAAAGAAAAACTGGTTTTTAAAATAGAGAATGAATAACTCTACGAAAAAAAAATGCACATACAACTCAATAGAAATGCATAAAAACCTTCTCAGTTAAAAATAAAAGATTCAACATTATCTTAAATTTATTTTAATATGTATTTTTGCATGTAAAATGGTTAGAGCTCTATCATGAAAATCGTCAAAGACCGGAAGAAGACAAAAAAAAAAATTGATTATGAGAGATTATAGGAAAAGCTAAGATATAACCAAATATTATAAATATATTCAAAATGCTGGTGAAAGCGCTCTTTGTAAGATTTTTTTTCCTCTAATACAAAGAATCAATAATTCATTTTTTTTTAATTATCCAACTTTACTATAATCATTGCTTGTGAATTATCTCAAGCCTTTTGTGTATAGCTCAAGTACAATATTATTGTTAAGGTCAACTATATAGCTCACCATTAATGAGTATCCTTTTTCAGGTAGTTCGTATCTGATAATTATTATTCTTAATTTTTTTTGTTTGGAGAAGGAAAGTAAGCATGTTTTTTGTTTCCAAATAACATCTTTATAAGATATTCAAGAAGCTATAGTACCTGTCAAAAAAAAAAAAAAAAAGAAGCTATAGTAGTGTTACATTGAATCCAGTCTCCAACTTTTTTTCATTAGTTAGATTGTTAGAAGAATTTTGTTCTTCACCCCCTGCCAGTCTCCATATATCAAATATTATCGATCAAATTCGTTGATATGCGAATATAGTTTACCAGCTTCGTAGCCCTAAAAGACATGCTAACACGTTCGCCCTTGAATATCTAAAATATCACGTACATAATTGGTTTAACAAAGCTGTACTACTACGCAACTTTACTATAAACTTTTATTTGCCTGCACGTCTACATAATACAGCGGTACTAATTTTTTGAACAAACCATGTGTATGGGTATAACCCAAGTACGTTAGCAGACCTCCCTGAGGAGTCCGCGAAAACAATGACGGACGCGAACGTGGCCAACGTCGCCTACAGCTCTAACAAGTCAGTTCATTGACATGGTCTGACAACGTTGGCGGACGCCTAACAAGACAAAATAGAGGAATCTTCCCTTCCGTCAAGCGCACCACCACCGTACACGTGTAAAATGATTACGCACCCTGTCAGAGGAATAGTACTTCTATAAATACCCCACTAGTACTATTCTGCAGGTACATTCTCTCACACTGACAATTCTTATCTCTCTCTCTCTACTTTCTCTCTCTAAATCCTATTTGGACACGTGTTGACTTGAGCGTCGGAGGGGGTTTCCTCGCATCCCCCCGAGGGTAGTTCACGTTTGCTTCATGTGCAGTTATTCACCAGCGGACGCCAACTCCAATCCTTGACGGACTCTTCTCAAAACCGTCAACCGTTTCTCAATCGGAACAATTTGGCGCTAGAAGGAGGGGCCTCCCATCTTTGTGAACTCTATCATGGAAAGAGCAAACAATGACAACCGTGATCCATCAGGGTTTGAAATCGGTCAGGGATCTACACCAGCCATCATTACCGGACCACTCGGTGCACCTCAGTTCAGCACCAGGATGGCCGAGAACGTCAATGAGCAGCAAACTCCTGAGAACAATGTGTCTCAGGTAAACACTGGTGGCGGATCATTCAACCTGGCTCAATTAAATCAATTCTCTCCTGAGCAGCTACAAACTGTAGCGTCTTTCATCCAAATGTTACAAGCGGGTACTCCTCGGCCTAACAACACCCCTACTCCTAATGCAAGAGTTGGTCAAGTTCGTAGGCGGGTGGCGCCCTTGACCGGTCACAACGCCCGACTGACCCACCGGTAAGGAGATTGCGTACCTTCAGGCTAGTATGTTGGCCATTTACTTCCGGGTTATTTAGCCTTGTACCCAGCCTCTGAGATGGTGTGCCCTGCAGGCTAGTAGCCTAGCAAAGGTTGGTTTTCGGACCAATTATCTTTCCTAATGAAAAAAAAAGGTCGGTTTAGAATAGAATATTTTCGTATTCACATGGAAGAATGTTTGTTCAAGGCCCAAAATGTTCGATTTCGGAATATTTGTTCAAGGCCCACAATGTCCGGTTTCGGATTGATCCAACGAGTAAAAGAATTAAAATTTACTTTCTTTTTTGGGGCAATATATATAATAAAATAGTTGAATGTTCATTGATTATTATTTATAGCCAAATTTAACCGTACCATACAAATTACTTAAGCAAAAACCATTATTAAAATTTTTATTTTAGAATAATGTTTTCATTCTTTTATTTTATCAGGACCAACGCTACGAGTTTTGTGAATATAATGGGATTTTCGTAAAGTTGATCATTATGAGTGTCATGACAAATTTGATTGGAAAGTCCAACGGTAAATAGGAGATTCATTAGCTCATTTGCAAAAGGCTGACATAAATGTTATAGATGAAATATGGTCTTTTGTAATTTCGTTCCCACCTTAGATTAGGATCTGGGAATTCCGCCAATTTCTATAGAGGGCCAAGTACCTGTTTCATGGCTTTAATTTGAGCCGCATAACCAATCTGAGAAAGTGAAATGCCCACATTAATAGCTAGTCTGATACTAGCATTGAATAGATTGGTGGATAAGAATATTTACCGATCGAGACCTAAATTATCAACATGCTTCATGCTTCCCAAGCACGTTAAAATTTCGTCAGAGAGTCATTTCGCTGACTGGAACACTTAAAGGAGCTCCTGTATTGATATCAGTTTTGAGTCAAGTTAATTTTTTACCGTTATATATGCGATCCTATAATACTATTTTAAAGTGTATTATTAAATTTTCAATATTTTTATTTTGTAAGTTTAATATAATTTATGGTTGGATGTGTCCCTTATGTATCTTATCTTAAAGATGATTGTCAATAAGAAAATGATCATTGAGCTAGCAACGCTGATTTATCCAATCAAGCTCGAAAGCATGTCAAGCACTGTGATATGTCTATCGTGTATCGAACTAAATTAACATAACTAAACGCCCTAAATGTAGCACATAAGCCAAGATCACAGGAAGAATATTGTAAATTAATTAGTTTTATGATGATGGGAAAATAAATTAAACAAAACAAGATTGAGTTGGTATGGTAATTAATTCGTTGTTAAAGTTCAACTTAACCGTAGATAATTAAATTACTCAAACATAATTAGATTATCAAAGCAATTCATAATATAACCTAAAACCATAATACGCATAATCAAAAGTAGATGAGAAGAAAAATCAATACTTGTATTGATTTAGGAAGATTGTAAAGAATAATGGAGTTGCTGTAATAATTTCAATCTAAATATAATATAGTCTAACCTCTTAAAGCCATCCTAATCAAAGCCTATCTATACATAAAATTTAGGAAGGTTTCAACTCTTCAAACATAGGAAAAAACAGCTAAAAGCTAAGACCCTTGAAAATTTTAAATTTCCATCAGAGCTTAGCCACGGCCACGCCAATGCTAGCTACCCATGGTGCTTGCTTCCTCATATTAATTTTCTTCCTTGCCACGAAGACTTAAACCATGGTTTGCCCAAGAAAGACAATTTACTGCACTACCAAGGCATGCAATGCCAAGATAAGACCTTGAAGTAAGCTTAGAGGTGAATTACATCATCACTAAACATTGCCCTTGACATATGTCTGTCCACACATCACACATGAACCAAGCATCATCATAATAGCCTTGCCAAAGCAAGCAATTCGAGCAATTATCTATAAAATAAAAATAAACACGACGAGATCAACAATATTAAATTCGAAGAATGATAGCTCTTGGTCATGGTAGTATCGTAAATTAGATCGATGTAATTATTTACTTTATTCATTTTTTTAATATCACTGAAAGGTCACTGCTTTTTTTATGGCTGGCTTTTATACCTAGTAATAAAATTTCCTAATTCTTTTATAAAAATAGTAATCACAAATATGGAGAAAGCACGATAAATAAGCTAGATGAAATATGCCACACGAACATGTATTTTATCATGCTATTACATCAATAATAAGGAGCATGTATGAATTCAAATATAGGATAAGCCCATAATTATGAATCCACTAAATAAGTCGTAAGAAGTCGATAGATGATAGGAAAATATAGCGATACCTAATTCTTTCAACTATTTAAACAAGAAAAAGTGACAAGTCGATAATTTTTTTAATATATCGTATATGAACAATGAACCTATTGGTGATTTAACAAACAAAAACCTCAATAAATTTATAAATATATATATTTGCAATAAAAAAATTAATCTAGTAATTACGTACCTAACAATAACCTTAATTATCAACTTGTTAACGATGTGTATTACATGAGATTTGTGTGCCTTCGTGGCTCATATGGATAAAAAAAAAAACATGAGATTTGTGTAGTATCGGGTGGAAATTATGGGATTTTAATTAGTAGTACGACGGACACAAACTTACCATCCCCTCTTCTTAACGTGGTTTCTTCACACACAAAAAAAAGTCTTAACGTGGTTAAGAAGAAACGAATATCCTATATTCGATTTACGGATATTCTAACCTGATATAGAAACAACTGGAGTGTCATACTAGCCATAATTAGCAAGTAAACAAAATAATAACACTTCAAAAACTTCTCTTTGTCAACTAGGCACCACTTCAATCCCAAAAATGAAAGCTAGGTAGTACCACTAGTACGTATCTGATTATCTAATAAGCTTGATGATTACATCATCTAAATGGTTTCGACAGCATTCAATTTTTTTAGTCCATTTAAGATGGTTGTAGATCTAATATCCAAACGTCCTCTCTTTACCTTTGTTTGAAAACAATTTTGCTTTTTTGATGAGTAAGAACCTATTCTTCTATTAGAAACATAAGATCGATTTCCCCACAAAAAAAAGCCACGTCGATCGGCCAAATAGAAAAGATGAATCAACTACAATAGATTTTTCCGTAAAAGAGTTAACGAACTACGGTTTATGCACAAAAAAAGAATAAACTATCTAGTCGAGTGTAATTTATTGGACGAGTACAACTAAAAAGAATTTTTGGCGAGAAAAGTGAATTTCCAACATTAAAACCAACATATGCCTCACCGCCTTCTTCCTCCCCCCCCCAACAATCATCCCTTATATCTTCATTTTACTCCCTTGTAATCCCATTGACTCGAATTTGACTTATTTGAATTTATTGAGAATTTTTAGAATTCTTATACTCCATCGATCAAACTTATTCTATTCATCACAAAGATGGTTCAAATAGTTTTAACGCTTTCCAAGAAATAGATTTTATAGCTTTGCCAAAACAAAATATCTTAAGCGATCCCCCCAAATTTCAAAATTAGACTTTTATTTCATTTCATAGGGAATTTAAAGCGACATATATGACAAGTTGGCAACTAGAAAATAGAGTAACAATTGCCCTAAAAATAATTATTAAAAAAGTTAAATCATGAACTTGTTCATACGTTTTTTTTGGGTGCAAGAGCAAAGCCCCAAAGAGAAACACAAAAAATTGAACTAAAACTAAATGTATTTGACCAACCCAATCCCCTAATATCCTCGTCGACGATTGATCCTAACTCGAATCGTACATCATGATATTAAATAAATCCAGAAGCTTGCTCAACACCTCTGTTAGTTTTGTTAATATATAATTGTCTCTGTCAAAACTTCTACTACTATTTTAAGCAATTAAATACAAGTCTAACCATACTGAAGTCTGAAGATGCTAGCATGCACGCCAACCAAACAACTGGAACAGATATTGTAGATCGACTTGTTATTAATTAACGATATTAGTTAGAATAAGCCTACATTTAATATTAAATAAAGTCTCCCAAATCCAACATTTACGTCAAATTAGCGGCAGTGATTAAACTTGTTACGTCTGTTATGATCTAAAGCAATTATAACCATTTTAGTCTTAGGTATTCTTTTTTTTTTTTTTGAAGGGAAGTCTTAGGTATTAAATACTCCTGTCGCCTATAATCCTTTATTGATCGTATTATGTGGGAGCACGTAGTTGAACTTTTCTAATGATTGATATGCTATCAGATCAGTTGGATTTTTTCTAGATAAGTATAAAAACAGATGGATATTATATTCTAATTATAAGTTCTGCTATATCGAGCATCTAAAGACTGTAATGCACGTAATTTTATGAAGTGGACTTCACAAGTCACAACTTATTATTTGAGAGTTCAGAGCGTGTAATCATATAAAAATAACTGAGGTCCTCGTGGGAGCCCAATGGTTGGTGCTCCCACCTCCCAACCGCGAGGTCGGGTGTTCGACTCTCATCACTCCCCAATTTGGGGAGTTTGTTTAAATGTTTGCTTGTGGGTATAAATCCCCACTACCCTAACGAATGAGTGGTGCTCGCAGACTAAGAAATTTAAGAGGGTTGGTCTTCGGACCAATTATCTTTCCTGAACAAAAAGTTGGTCTTCGGACCAATTATCTTTCCTGAACAAAAAAAAAAAAAAAAAAAAAAAAATAACTGACGTGATGGTAAAATTTTTGCTCATGGTATTTAGGGTACGGTTGACTAAGTTCGGATATTCGGCTAAATTTATAGGAATTGGAAGCAAAAACTGGTCGGGGCCGGTTTAGTAGAATTGAAACCGAAAACGTACCAATTAGAACGATTCCACAAAAATTAAAATAGGTACTAAGGAACTGTTGAATATTGTTTCATTTCTGGGTACTCGGTTATACTAATAAGGGTTTTTCTAACCTATGCATTTAGTGCATAGGTTTAGCTATTTGTTTTTAAGCTTTATTCAACAAAATTGATAAATATGACATAATTAAATAAAGATTCTCATTATTGATATCTAACTGATATCTAATTACTATTATGAGAATGATATCTTTAATTAACACAAAAGATTAGTGATTACTCTAGTACTTGAGCCTTTTTTATATAATAAAAAATAATCAAAACCCACAAAATATGTGAATAGCCATATACGACAAGAGCATCTTGTAAGTGCGCTAAAATTACCATTAGCATACCTAAATGGTTTAAAAGAACAATAATGATGAATCTAATATAATATTGAATCTGCTAAACCTGGTTCCCAATCGGTCCAATTTAATTAAGAAAGTTGATAACTGGAAGAGGTGTCAACCAGTTCCACATTCTGTTATCTTCAACTACAACTGACATATGAATTTGAATTCCAAACTGACGATTCCTGACTGTTTTGAGGTCCTGAATAGTCAATACCCAACTACTTTTTCTCGCCCTTAGTAGTATCCATGACTTGAAAATGAATCTCGTTTATATTATTACTGTTAGATTATGGAAAACTCCTCGGATCGGAGTGTTGTGCATTGATCAATATATATAGGTTTACAAATCCGAGTCCTAACAAAGTTAGGGAACTATGCAAAATATATCCTAATGAGAAAAATATTATCCTAATATAATATTATTCTCTATCACACCCCCGCAGTCATAGCGGGAGGAGGACATACGCTAAGACTGGATTAAAAATCCAAAAATAAATGTCTAGGAAGGCCTTTTGTGAAAATATCTGCAAACTGATACCTAGTAGGGACATGCAAAACACGAACTTGTCCTAAAGCAACCTTTTCCCGTACAAAGTGAATATCCAACTCAACATGTTTAGTGCGCCGATGTCGAACGAGATTGCTTGACAAATAAATAGCACTGATATTATCACAATAGACAAGTGTAGCCTGACGGAGTGGACAATGCAACTCGAGTAATAAGTTGTGCAACCAACAAGATTCAGCTACAACATTAGCGACGCCTCGATATTCAGCATCTGCGCTGGATCTAGAAATAGTAGCCTGACGCTTAGATGCCCAGGAAATAAGGTTGTCTCCTAAGAAACAACAATAGCCTGAAGTAGAACGGCGAGTGTCAGGGCACCCGCCCCAATAAGCATCAGTATACGTGACCAGACGCATGGATGAAGAAGGATATAAATGTAAACCATGATCAATAGTGCCCTGAACATAGCGCAGGATTCGTTTTGATGCATCATAGTGAGAGACCCTAGGGTCGTGCATAAATAGACACACCTACCGAACAAAGATACGAAATATCGGGACGAGTGAAGGTGAGGCATCAAGAGCACCTGCAAGACTGCGATATAGAGTGGGATCATGAAACTGGGGTCCAGAATCGGTACTAAGTTTGGACTTAGTGTCCACAGGAGTAGCGGCAGGCTTGCAACTTGCCATACCTGCGCGCTCGAGAATTTCCTGTGCATACTTATGCTGAGATAATAACATATGAGATGATGTCCTAGTGACAGCAATACCCAGAAAATAACTCAATGGTCCCAAATCAGACATCGGGAACTCAGTTTTGAGCTGAGTAATGATCCGCTCGCGCAATACATCAGAGGAAGTTGTGTAGATGAAGAGCATTGAACTCGTTCTCCAAGTAGACGGCACGAGTATGCTTGTTGTCCTGAAATATGGCTTTTATGCGGTTCTAAGTTTCTTGGGCGTGGCACCGCGGTAGAGGACCGGTTTGAAGAAGGTCCGGAGAAATCGTGCCGTAGATCCACTTTTTGACGATGGAGTCAAGCCGGTCCCAAAGTGCAGCGGAGATATCAGGTTTGGGGATGCTAGGATCAATATGATCAAGCACATTACACGCGTGACAGTGCGTTTCAAAAAGTTCTACCCAATTTGAGTAGTGAGAGTTTTCACGATCAAGAACGATGGGAATCTCATTCTTGATGTTGCTCACTCGATTGGCTTTGGGTGGTATTCCTAGGGGGGGGCAGTGGGTTTGTCAGGTGGTGTGGTGACAACAGCATCACCATCTTTGGCCATGATGGGGCAGACGAAGGGCAGTAAGAACCGAAGGAAAAAAACTTTGCGGAAGCTATGAGGATTACCTAGGCTCTGATTACCATGTTAGATTATGGAAAACTCCTCGGATCGGAGTGTTGTGCATTGATCAATATATATAGGTTTACAAATCCGAGTCCTAACAAAGTTAGGGAACTATACAAAATATATCCTAATGAGAAAAATATTATCCTAATATAATATCATTCTCTATCAATTACTCTACTAGCTTCCTACATAGCATTAATACAAGAGCTTATATATGGTAATCTTCAACTTTTCAACAATTGGGGTACCACTCCAAAAATTTAAACTAAATAATGATTTTGTTGAAAAACGCCCTGTATTTAACGTGTGTCACCCTGTATGTGTACTTCTTTTATACTTCTCATTCCCTTATTTCTCACCATTCTCCTCTTTTCCTACCATATAACTTTCTCTCTCTAATATTCTATTTCTTTTTACAATTTAATTTTTTGGTGAACATTTTCACACATATTTATTCTTACAGA
Organism: Beta corolliflora; assembly: GCA_947648045.1. Classification (NCBI taxonomy): domain Eukaryota; kingdom Viridiplantae; phylum Streptophyta; class Magnoliopsida; order Caryophyllales; family Amaranthaceae; genus Beta; species Beta corolliflora. Next base: position 406,098 of record CANSZD010003972.1, read on the forward strand.
TTTTAACTATCCCCGGTTTCAAAGATATTCACCAAATACCCTCGATATTTTGAAAATTCTCCACATACTCCTAGTTTTTATACAAATGTACGACATGCCATTACTAGTAATGCAAGTCTAACTCCATCGATCATTAGCTCTTAGTTAACCTAAATTAACCCTCTAATTATCTCTTTCTCTTCTGTCTTCCCTTCTCTTTCCTTCATGGAGCTTCTATGCAGCTACCACCATTGGAAGTTCTTCCTCTTACCTTCTCTATATTTGAGCTCAATATTTTTGGAGACTCACTCTCTTTCCTCACCTAAATTATCACACATCACTATCAATATGCCTGAAGTACTAGCAATAACTAGCTACTGCCTACTACCACCTCCACTCACACAACCAAAACAATGGCAAGAGTTTGATACTAAAACCCTAACCCCACCTTTCATTCTAAAGACTTATCTCTCTCTGAACAATGTCCAGCAAAGGCGAACAAGAATAGTAGCGACCAATTTCACTACCACCATTAGCTAAGAAATTAGGGTTTATGTTAGAACAATTTGGGGGGAAATTTCAAACAAATTTTATTCGAATTTAGGCATGAATTTGATTAATTTTTATTTATCTCAAATATCGGATTAAAATTGTATGACAGTATAATATGAAATCAAAATTCACATCCAAGAAAATCAAAATGCGGAAATATTACGGTTTTGTGTTGGTGGGCTAGAGAGACGATGGTGGTTGGCATATAACTACATGGCGGCGGAGGTTGGCAGGCGACAGCGTGGAGTGACAGTTGGTGGTGATGGTGTTGACAATTGGTATGGTGACTAGAGGCTAGAGCGAGGATGAGATAATAAAAATCGGTCAGTTTGACAAAACTTTGAATATAATAAGCATAATTTTAGTTTTGGGACTGGGAATGTGCCCAACTTTTTAAGATCCATGCCTTGGTATACCAAAAAAAAAAAGACCCTTTTTTTATGGAAAAACAAAAATGAATATAAAAAATTATCGAAAAATCTAATTTCAAAAATTAAATAACAGTATGCTAGTTATTAGTTTAATGTAAGAGGTGAAGGATTAAGTTTAGAGGAATTTGAAAGGTGAAGGGTAAAGTGTAGATGAAATTTAGGAGGAATAAAAGTAAAAAGTAATGTTCAATACGTTTTTAGGGAGAAACAGGGTAAATTTAGGGCTATGTTTAGTGCTATACTTGAAAATGGTACCTTCACTTATATTGGTATTTATATTCAGAAGTATTTCAAAATAAAACTCCCTCTCACTAAACTTAACAAATTCTACTGAAACCTAATCGACCAAGGGACTGATTTTGACTCAATTTTTTTTTTTTTTTTTAGGGGAAAAAAAAAAATAATAATAATAATAATAACCAAGAGTTAAGTCGATACCCATCAACCGTGCTCGAATCATGTTGACCAAAAACGTCCAGGCGTTAATTCAACTCCAACACATATCACACTCCATTAAAATAATATGATAATTTATCGCAAAAACTATTAGCTTATATAATAGCCATTTTGTGAATAAGCTACCTTATAAAAATATTAATTTCTCAAAAACTACATTTTCATCACCAAAAAAGGTTATACTGGTGTACAAACACCAATTTGTGTGTTGACCTATATTTTCGGCGTTAATTATGCATGTGTAGGTCACTTGATTTTTCCGTTAGTTTTCACTTCTTCCTCCCATCAATTTTTGCACTCGAGAGACGTCTTGATTGCACCTCTACATCCGCCCATCCTAACCACCTGCACGATCACCCTACCATTGTCTCCACCACCATTCTCGCCACTGTAGAAGCCTATTAGGCCCTATTAACTGCCAACTATTATAGAATTAATCGATGGTTTAGCAAGATGTGAAGAGGAGGCATGGTGGGTCTATTGGAAACTTTGAGGCGATAGTGATGGTGCAAAACCGTGATGAGTAGCTGTATCATGGATGGTGGACAGAATAGGTTTGTTAGAGTTTGCACCTACTATAGAGATGCCAAAATATTAACAAGTATCTTTGTTTGGTAGGAAGGATTTGGATGGAAAAGAAAGGAAAGGAAACGTAAAAACAAACTTTCTCATGTTTGGTAAAAGAAAATAAGAGGGTTTGATTGGAAAGGAGAGGAAGTGGAAGGAAAAGAATACTCTTAAATCCTTGCTTTCCTTTCCTTCCAAAATCGGAGGAATTTGACAGGGAAAGAAAGCTAACAAGCTTTTACCTATGTTTTCTTTATTTCCTTCCTTTCCTTTCCTTTACTAATGACAACCAAACATGTGATTCCTCTCAAATCCACTAATTATACCAAACATTGGAAACTACAACTACCTTCTTTTCTCTTCTTTTCCTTTCTTTTCCTTTCTCTTCCTTTCTTTTCCCTTCCTTTAGTAAAAAAATACCAAACAGAGTGGTACGTATAATTAGAAAAATTAGGATGATACAGGACATAAACGTATATGAAGGTGTCATAATTAAAGACTTCTCCGAAGTAACAATGGACCACTTTTTCATGCGTTTCTTAACCTTTTTGTTTTTTTTGGTAAACAATGCGTTTCTGAGTTCTTGGCTCAATCTTTGTATTATAGCCTTATGGGCGTAGGGAAACAGCGCCTAGCTATCCCAGAGCTGCTGGTTAAGGTCGACTACAATCTCTTTCAAACTCTCAAAGTGTTGAAATTTTGACAACAAAAGGATAAAGAGCATGAAAATTATTCTACACTGGACGTAAATAATTGTGACCATGAAAATCTAAAAGTCCATAATGATTTTAGGGTTTAAATGTAAGCCCAAAATCATCCTAAATTATTAGATTTTCGGCCATGGTCATATTTATTTATGAGCACCATATCAATCTACGAAAAAGTAACCATTGAATAACCAAGGGTTATCTATTGATTCAATATTAATGCGTCTAGTCCAGTTTGATTTTCAAAAGGCTAGTCTAGTGTGAAGAAAGCAGTCAAAATAAAGCAAAATGAATCTTTTAATAGTGAATAGGGTCTCCGGTCGGTCGAATTAGAGCCTAGAATTTCTCGAGATTAATGGATTTGGTATATGTTATTTAATATATCGGGTCTGTTTTAGTTTCGGGTTTAGGCCCATCTGTTTAGGTTAATTAGTAGGGTAATATATAAACCCTATTATTAACCTTTGCCTCCGATTTATTCAGTAATCTGTACTCTCTCCTAAACCTCATAAAAAACCATTTCTACTCTGCCTGTGGACGTAGCTAACACATTGTTAGTGAACCACGTTAATTCTTGTGTCGATTGTTCATTGTTAATTGTTTCGTTAATTGCATCTGTCACAACACAATAAGTGTGACTAGTTTTTGGTTCATTATAGGACATATATTATATGACTTTAAAAAAAAAAATGAAAACCATAGTGATACCAAACTGGTAAAGTACTAGTATCATCCAAAAAATAACTAAAATAAACTTCCACATATCATAGTAGTTGCAATATTTTTACATTTCTTATCTCCAATTTACTATATTCAATTTTTAATTTGGCTTTTTTGATATTCAATTGATTATGTATTAGTATATTTTATGAAAAATAATACATTCGTGAGGATTTATGATAAAATGATTTCTAACTTTGGCCCAAAAAATTGAAGTGTTGTCTAATGCTAAATGGGAAAGTTCATTTTGGTAAAAAAAAAAAATACATTGTTTTTATAATGTACTTCCTCCATTTTAAAATATAAGGCATGTACGATATTCGAGCTCGAATTTGTCCGTTAATTACTCCTATTCATATTGATAAATTTATATGAAAATAGTATTATTATACTATATTTCAAAATAAATATAATGGTATATATAATAATTATTTTTATTTGTCATATTATAGGATAAATTTATTATCAAAATAATTTATGTAAAGCATATGTGCCTTCTATCTTGAACCAGGTGGACTGTATAATGGAACAAGCAACAAAGCCATGTAGACCTAGGTATAGATGGCGAAGAAGTCAAGTTTACATGTTATTTAGTTAACTGGTCCCCATTCTAACCTATCTAGTTTATAACTACGGGTTAGCAAACCTAATCAAATTGTGTGTAATTATTAAATTAAGGGTTATTTGTGGGGGAAGGACCAATTAAAATAGGTTTTTTGTGGGGAAACACCACTAAAATTATTTTTTTTGGCGGGAAGGATCAATTAAAATACTTCCGTTGGCAACTTAACACCACATTACGATTTTCCAGCCAAATTGTCAACTTTCCGGCGTTGACTTGTTTTTCCGTCCAAAACATCAATTTTTTTTTGTTCTCCCCCTCCGCCACACCTACGGCCTACCCACCGGAATCGTCCTCCCCCACCCCTACGCCCTAGCCACCGGAAACCCCACCGGAATCCTCCTCCCCCACCCCTACGCCCTACACCCTACCCATACAAAACCCCACCGGAATCCTCCTCCCCTACCCCTACGCCCTACCCACACGAAACCCCGGCCCACCGGAATCCTCCTCCCCCCACCCCTACGCCCTACCCACACGAAACCCCACCGGAATCCTCCTCCCCCACCCCTACGTCCTATACGCCCTACCCACCGGAAACCCCAACCTTCTTCCTCCTCCCCTGCGTCCTACGATAGCTGAACCATGAGAGCAGGAACCCACGAGGGGAGAGAAAGGGGCAACCAGCGCAAAAGGGGTTGGAGGATGTGGGATTGGTAGGTGAAGAAGAAGGATGAAGCTAGGAAAATGAGAGAGAAGGAGAGTGAGATGATTTCGGGGTAGGGGACTAAGGGGGGTTTTGGTGGGTAGGGCGTAGGGGTGGGGGAGGAGGAGAAACAAAAAAACCGAGGTTTTGGAGGGAAAGAAATTGTCAACGCCGGAAAGTTGACAATTTGGCTGAAAATTGTAAGGTGGTGTTAAGTTGCCAACGGAAGTATTTTAATTGGTCCTTCCCGCCAAATTTTTTTTTGAGTGGTGTTTCCCCACAAAAAGCCTATTTATTTGGTCCTTCCCCACAAATAACCCTTAAATTAATACACAATTATAAACCAAACAGACTGATAACTTGATTGGCCCACTTTAGATGTTACGATAAACAATTCCAAATGAACCATATACAACGACCAGAGAACATGATATAAAATTTATTCAATAAAATACATTTAATGTCTTTGGAGCCACACATACTATAATGATAATAGTCGAGTAACTACTCATGGTGTCATCTCAAAAAGACACGACTGTGAGGCTAACTACTTTTTTAATCGGGCTTCAAATTTCACGAGCCTACATTTTCGTATCGAGTTCAAGTGAATTTCGGGGACGTTTCAATTTTTGGCACATCTAGACCTCAGGTTGAGTGGACTCTTCTAATAGAGTTTCCTCGTCTCTAGTTTAACAGAAAATTCCATGGGTGTTGATCTCTTACATATATATACTTACATTTTTTTGGTTTAGTAATAATATAATAATATAAGTACTTGTTAGTTGTTACAAATAAAAATAAAAAAAGGGGCTCAGATGGAGGGGAACGAGGGGGGAGAGAGAGAGGGGGGAAAAACTAACCTGTCTAAACTCTAAAGCATCACTTTATACTCTCCACTATCGAGGTGTAACACAAAAAAAGACCAAGGGAGTTGTAAGCTGGTGAAGGTTATGAAAGGAAGCAACAAAAAATTTTAAAGCGGATATCATCTATAGACATTCTGCCGGAATTTTCTCCGGCATATAGTACGCATATACTATTCTCATATTTGCCGGAATCTTCTCCGGCATCTAATAAGCATATACTTCACTCTAATAGTCAACGGCAATTGTTTTTACAGTTGACTTTACAATTTACATGCTTAGCTTGTATGACTCATTCTTGGACAACTCAAGTGGGAAGTCACCATCTCAATTACATGCATACATGTCATTTGCTGTGTCCATTATGTGAACGAATCAAGTGTGAGTATTATGAAGTAAATCACTAATCACTACCCATCAAAAAAGGAGTTGACTTTTAGTTTTAATACACAATTTTTACAAAAAATAAAAATAATGGGTTATTGATTAACGTGAAAGAATTGTTGTATGCATTACCTATAGTAATAGGGACAGCATATATTTTTGTTATTTTTGTTTTAAAGATTTTTCCTATGTTATTTCTTGTATGGTAAATAAAAATGTTATTGTTTTGGTAGTGGGCAAAAAGAAGAAAAAAAGGACAAAACAAATATTTGTTAGAAGTATATTTACAAATAATTCCTAGACAATGAATTCTGATAGTAATAAATTGCAACTTATACTACGTCTGTTTGTTTAGATACAACATTTGATTATTTTAATCCACTCACCAAAAATACAAATGTCGCATCTAAATAAAATAGAAGAAGTATTATACACCCGGATTTACACAGTACATCTAAGGTTATTTCATTTCTCATTGCTCAAATGAGCAGTAAAAAAAAAAGTAGTCTTAGGTGTTTGTTACATCCGGATGTACAATATAGGTTTTGATACTAAATAGGATACATACAATTTTGCATTGGAGTCCCGAAAAAACTAAGTTAGAATTCAAGCTATCTTTAATTCAATGCTAACTATAAGTTTACAAGTCCGATGGTAGCCATGACAGTGCCTTGATCGCTGATCACTCACGCTGGATAGTTATCTCGTCACTAGACCTGGTTATTGGACAGGATAGCCCAATGGCTAAAGTGTTACGGTCAAATTCATAGGGCTTTTATTGGATAGGGCTTTAATGGACAGGCTCATTATTGGACAGGGTCATTATTGGACAGGGCCATTATAGGGCTGATAAAATATCCCAATAATTTTGAAAAATATATTAGATATTGTAAAAATAATTACATGTATGGATTCCTATTCAATTATACTCACTTTTAGCTCTCTCTCCGTTCATTATTTTTCTTACTCGGTTGTTGACCCACCCATTATCAGCCCGTTATCGATGCGTGACCCGCATTGACCCGACTCGCTAGCGACCCCTTATGAAGTGACCCTTTATGACCCGACCCGCTATAGATCTGCACCGACTCTGGGTCGAGCCGCCCAATAACCAGGTCTACTCGTCACCGAGAAAGAGAGTTTGGCCTTCCTTTTTTTCACCCCTTCATCCCAACGTAAGATTGATATATTTGGGCCACTATAGGCCCTGTTCATTTGGACTTATTTTTGTTGAGTTCGCCCGTCGGTTTCTCCGCAATTCAATTTCTCTCGGCTCAATTCGGCTCGGTTTCTCTTTGCAATTCACTTTCTCTCGCCCGGTTCGGCTCATTTCATTTTAGGTCGTTCCGTGATCTCTCGCCCAAAAAGAACGGGGCATATATCTCTCAAAAAGACAAGAAAAAGAAAATCAGAATTGGGCCACATCCCAATTCTTAGATAGTAAGGACACTTATATTTGACTATCTGCGAATCTATCATGAATTCCGTTCTATCAATGACAAGCCAACTGTGAAATCGGCCCACCATCAACAACTTCCATAATGAATGTTATTATTTCTGGGGATCCACACCTTAGGACAAATTAATCTAACATGCCATAAACAAATCCAACTCAACAGGCCTTCATAGGAGAGAAGGATTTCAATATACAATCCTCATAAGAGTTCTCTTGGCCTTGGAAAAAAGAGTTTTAGTGAGGTCATCGTTGAAGAATTGAAGGACGAATTTGAGGTTCTAAGACGAAGACGATTTGAGTGATTTTTCTGACTTACATTTACTCAGTCATTTATGCCATTGTTGAGGTTGAGAATGCAGACAGTTCTACATGATTGTTGGAGCTAATGCTTGCTACTTTTGGAAGTTTTTATATACGAGTTTGTCAGTTGTTACAACCAAATAGAGGTTAAGTTTTATGTTTTACGCATATTTGCCTTCCACGAAAGGTTCTATTGATCTATTATTATAGTTTTTGAAGCGGAAGTATTTGATTTAACTCAACTGATTGTAGATGAAGAATTGACATTATCTGTATAGACACAGTACAAATTATATTACTATCAGCGAATAAATTTGTTGTAGCAAACGATGACAAAAATTCCGAGTCTCCAAACTCTCACGAGGAGAGAAATAAAACCCAATATATGGTTAGATATAATCCTGTATATCTTCAATAGAGAGATATATAATATTATTATTGTAAAGTCCAACTTAGAAACTAGTAAGAGAAAAGAAAATAAGGGATTTAGCCATAGCTAATAAAGGTGGTAGTAACTCCAAGATCGATGAAGAAAACTAGGTTTTGGAGAGAGAAGTGAGAAAAGGAATCATAATAGAGGGCTAATTCATACTACCAGTAATACATCTTTAAATATCAGACTTAACAAATCTCTTTAAAACTCTTCATCTTAAGACATCTTTCATTTTTCTTTTGGGAAATTTGTCATAACAAACCTTTTATGTGTCACTTTTTTATGATAAAACAACTAACCTTTTAATTTTTTGTTGGCGACTTAAGACCTTAAAAAAATTTAGTTTGTGAACGACAACCTTGTGCAACTTTTAGGCATCATTGGAGTGAAGAAATTCAATGAACAACCACCTTAAACACCAAGCATTCATTATTATTTTTTAATTTACGTAGTGAAACTTCTCTCTTTTGTGCATTCATTGTCTTGAAAAGGCTTGGTTAAGGTCTGAAAGTGGCTTAAGGTTGTTTCTAGCAAACGATTTCTTTTTAAGCTTTTAAGTTGCCGAAAAAATTTAAAAGGTTGTTTCTTGTAAAAAGTGACATAAAAGGCTTGTTTCTGGCGATTTTCCTTTTTTTTATTAGGTTTCCAAGTGTCGGCTTGTAATGGCAATTCTAATTTTACTTTGTAGAGGGCCTCGTTATTAAAATGTATTGTTGGTTTTGGACTTTTGGTCACATTATACTTATAGTCTTATACTCATATTTTAGGTTCTTTTTGTTAAAAAAATATTAGTACTATGGCAGTATTATATATAGGTATTGAATATACGAATATATTTTATAACTATGCATAATAATTTTAATTTTAGGGACTAATATCAATAATTAGCATAAGGGCTCCAATGTTTTTAAGACGGTCATGTTTAATAGACAAGCAACAAAACCAAGATCTACAATGAATTGAATCAATTTTGAGAGACAAAGAACAAAATTTAAAAAAAGTGTAACCGATCAGTTTTTTTTTTTTAATAGTATAAGTAATCCATCAGTTGTACAAGGAGTAAGTTTTGAAGTAACAAGACAACAAAAGTGATATACCAATAGCTAGTAGAAGATGAAAAAGAAAATCAAGCGCCAACCCTTTTGTAATATTCATCAGCATCGTCAAATTCAACTTCTCCAGCAAGTTCTTCAAGAGATTTACCCATGGTCTCTGGAATGAGGAAAGTACAGAGCATACCAAAGAAGTTGATGACACCAAGAACAATTAGCGACATCTTCTTGCCAATACCAGCTGGATAACCATCACTTCTCAAAGCCGGATCTATCTCCTGGGATGCGTAAACAAACCCCAATGCTCCTACTATAGCCCCGGCCTTTCCTGATGCGGCCGATATTCCATGGCAAGTAGACCTGAGCCTAGCTGGAAATATCTCTGCAGGCACCACGAAGGTGGTGGCATTAGGACCGAAGTTGGCAAAGAAGAACGTAAGCCCATACATAATAATGAACCCAATATGATTCTCCTCCTTTCTCCAATGTTCGTAGGGAAAAGCAATTGCAAACATGAAAACAGTCATAAAAAAGAATCCCATCATTTGGATCCACCATCGTCCAATTACATCTATGAAAGCCACAGTGAACCAGTATCCAGGCACAGTTCCACATAGCGCGATCAGAGTTTGTGCCCTGGCAATTTTATAGACCTCCCTGATAGCATTCATATCATTTGCAGCAGGGATCCACCCAATGTTGCAAAATATATCTTTTTGAAAAAGATTCTGACTGTAGAAAGCAATGTCGAGTAAGAACCAAGTACTGGTGGTACCTAAGAGGCGGGTGCCATATCGACGAGCAAATTCAGTTGAGAACAGACCAAATTGCTGCCTCTCGCTTCTTACCATTTCATCAAACCTCTGTTCCTCCGCATCTAGATGAACATTAAGGATTTTTGACATATCATGAGCAGCCTGTATAGGGTTTCTGGCAACTAAGGCGGTGTACCTAGCAGTCTCAGGCATCTGCATACGCCAGTAGTAAGTCAAAGTTGCAGGGATAGCACCGAACATCAATACAAGACGCCATATGTAGTCTGATTCCGGTGGGATAGAGGCCACAGGGTCTACATTGTAGGGGGGAGGTTTCAACCAGCTCTCAAATACTGCAGAAATTATGAGGGTGACTATCCCAGCTCCTAATATACCCATGCCTTGCATTGCAAAGACTGCGGCTATAAAGGTTCCACGGGTCTTCTTGTTTGCATATTCAGACATGATGGTGGCCGAAAGAGGGTATTCTCCTCCAACACCGAACCCGAGCCAGAACCGAAAAAAGCAGAGAGTAGTCAACACCCCTTTGGCATCATTACCTCCAAAGGAGAGTCCTGAGGAAATAGAAGTGAAGATCATCAGAAGCAATGTCATACCATACACCTTTTTTCGACCCATATTATCTCCAAGCACCCATGGTTCCGAAAAGCGCCACCCCATATACTGCAGCTGATACATTGATGGGCAAGGTCCCTGGGTTTTCTGCGCCAGGTTTGGTGTAGTACAAGCGTCCCAGCAGCCTCGCCACCATGGAGATGCAGAACAAGTTATAGGCATCTGAGAAGAATCCCATGCCAGAGATTGCAATGGCTTTAAAGTGGTACCATTGTGTTTTCGCTACATCCAGTGAATTGAGTACTTGCAAATGTCCTTTTGCCATGATCAGTAATCAGTTGTTTTAACTTCTTTTGTCTTCTTTGTTTTGTTTTGTTTTCTTTGATTCTACAATATATCCGCCCCGCAAAGAGTAGAAACTAAATTTGTATTTATATCTTCTTGATTTTGAACATAAAGCACAGAAATTCTGTAAAGTGGAAAAATTGGTGATCTAAGACAGAGTGGAAGTAAGAAAATAACTTGTTCACGGTGCAAATGTTTGGGAATGACGAGGCTTGTTGGGTTCTTGTCAATGCTGTAGCTCTTGGAAGAAGCTCTGTAGTTAAATTAAAAGGCGAAATGAATAATTAAGAGGCTAGATAAAGACTCCCTCTCTGCTCACGCAAGCAACAATTAATTGTGTTGTGTTGAGGGGTGGAAATTCCAAAATTTTGTCTTTATGTTCAAATCACATAGAACAAAATATTACTTCCTGTGTTTGTCAATGAGTGCAACATAGAGAAAATGGGGGAATACCAAGGAATGTAGAGAGAGAAAGTTGGACCACAATAAAGTAGAGTAAAGGCTTGTTCTATACTGAACTGAACTGAACTGAATTGAACTGAATTGAACTGATTGCAACTGAACTGAACTGAATTAAATTATAACTAATAGTAATGATAATAAATTAGGAACTGAACTGAACTGAATTGAATTGAACTGAACTGAACTGAATTGAACTGAACTGAACTGAACTGAAAATAAGCTGGGGAGAACAGACCCTAATTCAAGTGATGAAACAAAAAAGTTGTGGTCTCCTCTTACTTTTTGGTGGCATATTTGTAATAATATTGAACTTTTTTTACCATTTTGAGCTTGGTTGCACTTATTGTGACTATTCCAAATAAGAAAAGTGTTGCACCTATTAAGAAACGGATATAATATATGATATCTTGCTCAATTTCTTATAGTGGATTATGTTCAGAATATTATATGAAATTAATTTTCATATATGACATCAACTACGAGTTACGTGTACACGGCATCACCAACAATAAGTGTGTCTAATGGAAAACCGTCACAGATTATGCTGAATTTTAATGACTATGTACTTTTTGGCATCGAAAGAATAGGAGGAGTTGGAAAGAGGAGGGAGGCTTTGAGAGTGGGTAAAGAGAATGGACTTGCTTAATCTACAGCGATATGTACCATTAGGGCTCTGTTTGGTTGGGCGTAAAACATTTTCAGCGTAAAATGATTTTCATGGAAAATAATTTACAATGGAAAACACAATTCCAAAATTAGTTTTTCCTTGTTTGGTTCCATGTAAGAAAAATGATGAAATGAGAGGAAAATGAAAGGGAAAGTAAGGAGATAGTGAGAGGAGTGTACAAGAGAGAGAGAAGGAAAACAGTTTTCCCTTCATTTTGAAGGGAAAATGGTTTTGCATTATTGAGAGAGTAATTTTACTCCAAGGGAAAATGGTTATACACTCCTTTGCAAACCAAACAATGTAAAATTGAAGATTGAGGAAAACAGTTTTCCAGGAAAATGTTTTACGCCCTATCAAACGGAGCCTAGGTGCGTCAAAAATTAAGTGCTACCTTCCACACCAAAAATTAAAACTTGGTGCTACATGCCATAAGTGGTGCTATTTCATGATCCTAGGTTTTAGTTGGAATCATATTAGCCAATTACTCCTACATTTAATGGCCCGTTTAATAAAAAGTTATATTGTTGGGACAGTGGAAATTGAATTCAATATATTTTTGCATATTTAAAAAGTCTTGTACAAATGTGCATGGTAATATTTTTATCTTTCGTAAAACAGCTCTTTTGTTCACAAAATTTCATTATTGTCCATTTCTAATTTGAAGATGGTATATAGCAGTAAACTAATACTAGTAAATTAATAGAGAAAACACATGTTTGAAAATGGCGTTACATTACCATTGATAGTGACATTTAATGTTTCTTATAAAATCATTACTAGTATAATTTACTTGCACCGACCTACCAGATCATAAGGGTAAATAATATAACAAAAGGTGTTATACAAAAACAAAGTTTGCTCCCTAAAGAAAAACTGGTTTTTAAAATAGAGAATGAATAACTCTACGAAAAAAAAATGCACATACAACTCAATAGAAATGCATAAAAACCTTCTCAGTTAAAAATAAAAGATTCAACATTATCTTAAATTTATTTTAATATGTATTTTTGCATGTAAAATGGTTAGAGCTCTATCATGAAAATCGTCAAAGACCGGAAGAAGACAAAAAAAAAATTGATTATGAGAGATTATAGGAAAAGCTAAGATATAACCAAATATTATAAATATATTCAAAATGCTGGTGAAAGCGCTCTTTGTAAGATTTTTTTTCCTCTAATACAAAGAATCAATAATTCATTTTTTTTAATTATCCAACTTTACTATAATCATTGCTTGTGAATTATCTCAAGCCTTTTGTGTATAGCTCAAGTACAATATTATTGTTAAGGTCAACTATATAGCTCACCATTAATGAGTATCCTTTTTCAGGTAGTTCGTATCTGATAATTATTATTCTTAATTTTTTTTGTTTGGAGAAGGAAAGTAAGCATGTTTTTTGTTTCCAAATAACATCTTTATAAGATATTCAAGAAGCTATAGTACCTGTCAAAAAAAAAAAAAAAAGAAGCTATAGTAGTGTTACATTGAATCCAGTCTCCAACTTTTTTTCATTAGTTAGATTGTTAGAAGAATTTTGTTCTTCACCCCCTGCCAGTCTCCATATATCAAATATTATCGATCAAATTCGTTGATATGCGAATATAGTTTACCAGCTTCGTAGCCCTAAAAGACATGCTAACACGTTCGCCCTTGAATATCTAAAATATCACGTACATAATTGGTTTAACAAAGCTGTACTACTACGCAACTTTACTATAAACTTTTATTTGCCTGCACGTCTACATAATACAGCGGTACTAATTTTTTGAACAAACCATGTGTATGGGTATAACCCAAGTACGTTAGCAGACCTCCCTGAGGAGTCCGCGAAAACAATGACGGACGCGAACGTGGCCAACGTCGCCTACAGCTCTAACAAGTCAGTTCATTGACATGGTCTGACAACGTTGGCGGACGCCTAACAAGACAAAATAGAGGAATCTTCCCTTCCGTCAAGCGCACCACCACCGTACACGTGTAAAATGATTACGCACCCTGTCAGAGGAATAGTACTTCTATAAATACCCCACTAGTACTATTCTCTAGTGTACATTCTCTCACACTGACAATTCTTATCTCTCTCTCTCTACTTTCTCTCTCTAAATCCTATTTGGACACGTGTTGACTTGAGCGTCGGAGGGGGTTTCCTCGCATCCCCCCGAGGGTAGTTCACGTTTGCTTCATGTGCAGTTATTCACCAGCGGACGCCAACTCCAATCCTTGACGGACTCTTCTCAAAACCGTCAACCGTTTCTCAATCGGAACAATTTGGCGCTAGAAGGAGGGGCCTCCCATCTTTGTGAACTCTATCATGGAAAGAGCAAACAATGACAACCGTGATCCATCAGGGTTTGAAATCGGTCAGGGATCTACACCAGCCATCATTACCGGACCACTCGGTGCACCTCAGTTCAGCACCAGGATGGCCGAGAACGTCAATGAGCAGCAAACTCCTGAGAACAATGTGTCTCAGGTAAACACTGGTGGCGGATCATTCAACCTGGCTCAATTAAATCAATTCTCTCCTGAGCAGCTACAAACTGTAGCGTCTTTCATCCAAATGTTACAAGCGGGTACTCCTCAGCCTAACAACACCCCTACTCCTAATGCAAGAGTTGGTCAAGTTCGTAGGCGGGTGGCGCCCTTGACTGGTCACAACGCTGACAGCCCACCAGTAAGGAGATTGCGTACCTTCACTCAATAAGGACGCCAGATGGAGAGACTAATCGATGATCCAGAGTATGAAGAAGCTGTCCTAGAGACTGAGAATCTCAACAATTCTGAAGATGAGAATCAAAGCCGCTCTCATCGAGAATATCGCACCAACGGTGTAAGCAACTATTCTGCTGGCGGGCATTTGTTGATTAAGCCTAAGATGTCTCCCTTCATTCCGGAGATCATGAACCACCCCATGCCAAGGATCAAGATGCCGTCCTGCAAGTATGACGGCACATCAGATCCGGATGACCATGTTGCAGCCTATGAAGGGCATATGTATTTGTACACACAGGTGGACGCCATCTGGTGTAAGGTTTTTTCGTCTACTCTGACCGGGATTGCCCAGACGTGGTTTAAGAGTATCCAGGCTGGTAACATTTCTAGTTTTTCTCAGCTTTCGTCTATGTTCAGCATTCACTTTGTGAGCAATAGGCGCCGTGAGCTCACAACTGACGAGTTGTTATCTATCAAGCAGCGTGAGAATGAGAGCCTGCGAGATTTCGTTGGCCGTTTTAATGCCGAGGCGGTCACTATTCCTCGTCTTCGGCAAGACGTGGCCGTCCTAGCTCTAATGACTGGGCTGAGGGAGGGATCCGCGTTCAGGAGCTACCTGGGCCGCAAAACCTTCACATCTCTAGAACCAGTCTTAAGAAAGGCAAACGACTTCATCAGAGGTGAGGAGTTTGATAAGGCCGCGAGCAGCCAAAGCCGCGAGCCTGAGAAAAAGAAAGATGACAAGCAGAAGAAGGAAAAGGGTCGCGAGAATGATAGCGGCCGAGATGACAGAAAGCAAGAGTCAAACATGGTCAAGAAAGGGAATGACCGCGAGAAGAATGACCGCGAGAGGTTTGAGTACAAAGATAAGTTCGATGCGTATACGCAGCTCACGACCTCAAGAGCTCAGATATACCTGATGAACAAGGACATCGATAAATGGCAACGTCCAAAGCAAATGTTTCACAAAAACCGTGATAAGAGCAAGTGGTGCGACTTTCACGGGGATCACAGTCACACTACTGAGAACTGCAGGCATTTAAAGGATAACCTGGAGGATCTGATAAGAAGGGGTTACTTTACTCAGTATTAGGCTCAGTCAAAGGATGGAAATGTGATAAAGCCTAATAACCAGAATGTGCAATCGCGGATTGCCGAAATTCATGTTATAAGTGGCGGTCCGATACATGGCGACAGCGTAAACGGGGCAAAAGCAAGCCTGAAAGAGTTCAGGCACCAGGTCAATTTCAACGAAAGTATGCAATGGAGAATGCCGCCAGCTATGCCCGCCATGTCTTTCACGGTAGAGGACGCAAAGCACGTTGTTTACCCCCATGATGACCCTCTGATGGTCACTTTGAAAGTATCAAACTGCCTGATCCATAGAATTCTTGTAGATGGAGGAAGTTCTGCAAACATATTGTATTTCTCGACTTTTGAGAAACTGATGATTGGCCCGGAGCATTTGAAGCCTGTTCGCTACCCGGTGATAGGTTTCACGGGGGCGTTAGTGGTTCCCGAAGGATTGATAACCCTACCGGTCAGGGTAGGAGAAGATGAAAACGCCAAAGATGTAATGGCGGAGTTTTTGGTAGTTGACGTTCCAGGGGCTTACAATGCAATTATCCGACGTCCCTTCATCCATGACGTCCAAGGGGTTGTGTCAACTTACCATCTTACTATGCTGTACGTTTCCAATCTTGGGACGACAGCGAAGTTGAGAGGGAATCAGGATATGGCAAAATCATGTTATCTAACAGCATTAAAGCAGCCGGCAAGGAGGATTCTGGTAGAAGATCTGAATCCGCCAACTCGGAAGCAGAGGCGAGCCCAGAGGAAAGCTCTGGCAAGTGAAGCAGAATCCGAGAAAGGGGATGAGGAGATGATGGTACCCCTGAGGTTTGGCGTAATTCCCAAGATACCCCCCACATTTGGGAAATTCCTCAGATACCCCTGAGGTTTGTGTTTGGGCTCAAGATACCCTTACTATGGACGGAACCCTAACGCCGTTAGGTTTCCGTCCATGGTATCCCCAATTTTCTCTCTCCTCCCATTCCCCCACCCACTGCCAACCCCCCCTCCCCCAGCCAGCAGCCGACGGCTGGCGATCACCACCCACTCCGACGCCGGTGTCTCTACCCCCTCCCTTCCCCATTCCCGATTCCTCACCCCCGGCGTTGGCGTCGGCCAGAACAGCAGAACAGCAGCACAGCCGCACCCTAGGGTGATTTCGGGGGTGGGTTTAAGGGTTTGGGGAAGCGAATCTGGGTGGGGAAGGGGAGGGGGTCGACTCACGATGGGGGACAGGGAAGGGGGGCCATTTCCGATAGGGGGAAAAGGGGGGAGGGGGTGGTGTCGGGGTGGGGTGGGATGGGGAATTGAGAATGGGGAAAGGGAGGGCTAGGGTGGGATGTCGAGGGTGGGGGAAAGGAAGAGGGTGGGGTCGCCGGCGCCGGTGCCAACGCCGAGGGTGCTGCTGTTGCTGTCAGGGGTACCTGAGGAAATATCCCAAATATCAATGGAGGAGCTGGAATCTAGGCCCGATGGTACGCCAATGCCCAAGCCTGATGGAGAAACGAAGCAGGAGATGCTGGCAGAGGATCCGGCAAGAACAGTTGCTGTCGGAACGGACGTGGACCCAGAGGTCCGGTTCAACCTAGTGACTCTCCTAAGAGAAAACGATGATGTTTTTGCGTTCTCGGCGGTTGAGATGCCGAGAATAGACCCGGCCGTGATGGTACATCGTCTGAATGTTGACAGCACTGTCCGACCTATCAAGCAAAAGAAGCGAAATTTTTCTGCTGAGAAGAACAAGGCCATCAAAGAGGAAGTTAATAAGCTATTGGCGGCTGATTTCATTGAGCCGTGTGATTACCCAGAATGGTTGGCCAATGTGGTCATGGTGAAGAAAGCTAACGGCCAATGGAGGATGTGCGTGGATTTCACGGACCTCAACAGAGCCTGCCCAAAGGACTGCTATCCGTTACCGAGAATAGACCAGCTAGTAGAATCTACTAGTGGTCATGCATTACTCAGCTTTATGGATGCATTCTCGGGCTATCATCAGATCAGCTTGCTTGAGGCCGATAGGAAAAAAGCTGCTTTTATCACGGATTGTGGTGTATATAATTATAAGGCAATGTCGTTTGGGCTCCGTAATGCGGGGGCGACCTACCAAAATCTGGTCGACAAAGTATTCGCGGATCAGAGAGGGAGGAACATCGAAGCATATGTTGACGACTCCATCGTCAAAAGTAAAACTGACCGCGAACATTTGGACGACTTGGAAGAGACCTTCAGAACATTGAGTAAGTATAAGATGAAGCTTAACCCAAAGAAATTTGTCTTTGGGGTGCGAGTAGGGAAGTTTCTGGGCTTTTTGGTTAGCAAGAGAGGGATGGACGCGAATCCAGACAAAGTACAAGCCATCATAGATTTACCTGAGCCAAAAAGCGTCAAAGATATCCAAAGGCTGACAGGAAGAATGACGGCTCTCACTCGATTCATCTCAAAATCAGCAGACAAGGCTCTGCCTTTCTTTGCACTATTAAGGGGAAATAAGAAGTTCGAGTGGGGAGAGGAGCAAAGCAAAGCATTCCTGGCGGTTAAAGAGCATTTGAAAAGCTTACCCACCATCACAAGGCCTGAAACTGGAGACATATTACAATTATACATCTCGGCCTCACCTAAAACGGTCGCGGCCGTGTTGTTGATGGAAAAGGAGAAGAGGCAGCAACCCATATACTTTGTCAGCCATATCCTTAAAGGCCCGGAGAGTCGTTATCAGTTGGTTGAAAAGATGGTGTTAGCCGTGATAATTGCCGCCAGGAAACTCAGGCCCTACTTTGACTGTCATCCCATCCAAGTTTTAACCAATCAGCCGCTAGAAAAAGCGTTGCAGAAGATAGATAGTTCTGACCGCCTACTGAAATGGGCCGTTGAACTATCAGAGTACGATATACAGTATAAGCCCAGGACCGCTATCAAAGCGCAGGCCCTGACAGATTTCATTGTGGAAGTCTCATATGAGGAAGAAGAAGTGGAGCAAAAGGAAAAATGGCTACTGAAAGTTGACGGATCTTCCGCTCTTAGCGGATCCGCGGCCGGTATAGTGATGACCAGCCCTGAGGGGAATTCATACCAGTACGCCATCAAGTTTGCCTTCCCGACGTCAAACAACGAAGCAGAATATGAAGCAGCAACTGCTGGCTTGAGAATGTGTTTGGCGGCGGGCGCTAAGAGATTGCTCTTAAAGACGGACTCGCAATTGGTTAGCGACTAGTTAAGAGGAGAATTCGAAGTCAGAGAAGCCAACATGATGAAGTACGTGGAAAAAACCAAGGAGTTGATTGCTCAATTGAATCACTTCGAGATTCAAGCAATACCTAGGACCGAGAACACTAAAGCGGACGCGTTGTCCAAATTGGCAAGTTCTGATTCATTCAGCATCGAGAAGACCATCACGGTGGATATCTTGAAGGAAAAGAGCATCACGGAAAAAATGGTGAACGTCAACAGCATAAACCAGCAAGGGGAATGGTTTAGTGAGCTGGTGGCGTATAAACTGACAGGGACGCTTCCCAACAATCCCTCGTCCGTCAAGAAGCTGAAACGACAAGCAAGTTGGTACGTCATATACCAAGATGAGTGGGCGGGCGCGGATGTGTCGTCATCGTGCACCGCACCCGGCCAAAGATAAAATTTCTCCTACTCTCTTCTACACTAAGGTAGTATAGTGGAAGTAGGGGTCGTATCCACAGGGAAACAGGGACGAGTTTAGTACTTAGCGTGATTCGAAACCTAGATTAAGCTAAGGGCCGAGAAACCTAATTACAAAGGGGGGTTTCAAGTAGATTATGAACAAACTACAACTAACTAACATATAAACAAAATGAGAAATCAATTATGGAAAGATCTTGAATCCGATTAACATCCACTTCAATTCATTATCGATCCTTGAACATCCACTCTAATTATTTCCATAATTATCTATTGTCGAGAATTAATCTCGTGTTCTCCTTATTCTTAGTTGAATAGCACGATCAGCGTGACTATAAAACCCTAACTAAAGGATAACCTAGTCCGATAGCGTCTAAGTTCAATCCAATAGCAGCAATAAACACAGAGAACCAACAGACCTGCTAACGCCATACACGCGATAAACATTCAACAGTTGATTCAATTTCCCTAAGAAATAACCAAGATGATCAGCATCTAAATTACTCCCTAGTTTGCTACCAATTGATAAAAGAATAAAACAATCCGATTCTATTCTTAAATCTAGCATTAGATTAATCACACAATCAAACTAGTAACGTTCCTAGCATAATTATGCAATAATCATAAATCACAAGCATAGAAATTGAACCATAATCAAGGAAAAGAGAAAGAGAGGAAAGATCTCACAATAACGGTTGAAGCTTCATGTTAATTGATCCAAGAACAGTTCAAGCTACAATCCGATAGCAAAAACCAAATCCATAGTTGAAATCCCTAAAAACTAAACTAAGAAATGAAAACTAAAACTAGGAAATGAAGAACAAAGACTAAGAAATGAAGAACAAAGAGAAATGAAGAAGGAAAGATGAAAAGAGAATCATGAAGAAGGAAGGATGAGGAGAGGAGTATCCTCTCTCTCCCCTCAAGCTTGCCACTCCAAGGTCTACATTTCAGCTCTCCTCTTCGTCCTCCTCTTCGTCTTCCCTCAAAAGTTAGGTTTTAGGAGCTTTTAAACCCCGCACAAAATCGTGGCCCCAAGCCGACTTAAGCGTCGCGAGTCGCGCAACTGATCGCGAGTCGCGAAGGGGACTCTTCCAATCCGCACAAAATGGCTTGGCACGCAGGTCGCGAGCCGCGACAAGCATCGCGAGTCGCGAGGAGCAGGGGGTCGCGAGGTGCGACAGTCCTCGCGAGTCGCGAGCCTGGGCGATGGGCGCTGGGCAGCTCGGCTTTGCTGAGCGTGCGGGTGTGCGGGCTGCTGTGCGATGGCTGGCGTGCGAAGCTGCTGTGCTTGGTTGGTGATGACGCTGGCTCGTTGGGTTGACGTGAGCTGTGTAGGTGGTCGAAGTTACGCGCATGCTTGGTGCTTAGAGCTTCCGATGATTGCCCATTATGCTCCGATGCCAAATCTCCCAAGCTCTCCAAAGACAACTTCAATCAAACATCATTCAAATCCATTTCATCTTGAAAGCTCGGAATACATGACGTTAATACAAATTATCTCGCAAAGCTCCGAACTTCCGCTA
This sequence comes from Beta corolliflora, assembly GCA_947648045.1. Taxonomy (NCBI): domain Eukaryota; kingdom Viridiplantae; phylum Streptophyta; class Magnoliopsida; order Caryophyllales; family Amaranthaceae; genus Beta; species Beta corolliflora. Next base: position 427,028 of record CANSZD010003972.1, read on the forward strand.
AGGGCTAAATAAAACACGAATGTTAACAATTACAATCAAACCCTTAGCAAAGTGCACCTCAAATATCACAAAAACATCGTATAACTTGAGCGTATCAAATACCCCCACACTTGAACTTTACTCGACCTCGAGTAAACTCAAAATGAGGATCACCAAATAAATCATCACCCAAGCTAATGACATCAACCTACACTCCCCATCAACTACATCATCATCATCACATCTTAACAACATTCGCTCAAAACCTAAACGTAAGGGACGATGATTCCCCCACACTTAGATTCGAGCTCACCTGAAAAATACAAAGACGCGACAACAATAATCACCAAACGACAACCAAAATGTGAGCTCAAATCCTGAAGGATCTCAAAGGAATTGAACTCACTCCAACGCCACAATCAAAATGACAGCTCGCCTAAAACCTCAAAAGATAAACAACTACTACTACTACGACCAACCTAGATAAGCAAGCCATGGAACAAAGACAAAAAGGGATAAATTCCATGCTTACTCCCAAAAACAATCAACCAAAAGAAAGTGAAAGCCAAAACAAATCTCCGGCAAATGAGTCTTCAAAATACATAATTCTCTCTTAATCTCTCATTTTGCCTAGGAGCCCTTTCGGGTTTTCATCCTAGCTTCTCACATTTCTTTTTTTTATCTCACCATCTTACCCGCTCAATATAAGCCACTTTTTTGCATAGGTTGCCCTTTCGGGTTTTCAACCTATCCGGGCCCCCAATTTTTGCCTGAGTCGCCCACCCTTGTGGGTTTTCAACTCAGCGGGTTTCATTTCATCACTTTTTTTTTTCATTTTCATTTTTTTTCAAATTGAAAGTAATATATACAACATAGATACATGAGAATGAGAATACCCTCCCCCCTACTTAAACTACACATTGTCCTCAATGTGTCGACAATTAAAAGGAAAAGTATACTGAAAATAGGGGGGAAATTTGAAAATCGGGTAAATCGAAGATCGAATGCTCAAAACTCAAGACCAAACAATCCGTCAAACTCAAATTTCTTAACAACACCAACTCAAATCTCCGAAATCAACTCACAACCCTCTCCCTCAAATCACTCAAACAAATGGCAAATTCAAAAGTTATAAATTTTTGAGATTGACACCTAGCTCAAGAGATCGAAAAGATACAACAATCTCACTCCTCTAGTGTTACCAACTCCTAGCTATTGAACTCCTCCCAACGGGTTTTCTTTTGTGGACTTGGGCTCAAAGTGGATTAAGATTTGTTGTGGTTCTTTTGAGTGGGTGGGCGGTGGGTGAAAGAAAATTTATTGTGGTGGTGGAAATTTGATGAGAAATAAAGGAAAAGAAAGAAAATAAGAGTGGTCTCGGGTTGCCTCCCGAGAAGCGCTGTTGTTTAAAGTCGTTAGCTCGACTTATTACCTTAAGCTTAATCATTGGGTTGTGCTCCATGTGTGACAATGGTGGTTCCATGTCAATCTCCACTTCAAGTACCTGCAAAACTGATTGAGAAGAACTCTTGCAATGCATCGTTAGTACCTAGCTTACTACATCACGGTTGAGCATATAACATCAGATTATATCCAAAACCTAGCATTAAGTCAACAACAAACATCAACTAGTAGTACTCCTAGCTAATCCAAGTCATGACCATTAATATAAATGTTTAAAGCTAGACAATAACCAAGCAATAAACCGTCAAAAGCTTCAATCAACCATTCCCAAGAGAGTGGCCAACCAAAAACAAAGAGCACAAGCAATACCATCCAAAAATCACACTAAATACAAACAAGTAACACCGTTTCCCCGGCAACGGCGCCAAAATTTGGGCGGGCGCGGATGTGTCGTCGTCGTGCACCGCACCCGGCCAAAGATAAAATTTCTCCTACTCTCTTCTACACTAAGGTAGTATAGTGGAAGTAGGGGTCGTATCCACAGGGAAACAGGGACGAGTTTAGTACTTAGCGTGATTCGAAACCTAGATTAAGCTAAGGGCCGAGAAACCTAATTATAAAGGGGGGTTTCAAGTAGATTATGAACAAACTACAACTAACTAACATATAAACAAAATGAGAAATCAATTATGGAAAGATCTTGAATCCGATTAACATCCACTTCAATTCATTATCGATCCTTGAACATCCACTCTAATTATTTCCATAATTATCTATTGTCGAGAATTAATCTCGTGTTCTCCTTATTCTTAGTTGAATAGCACGATCAGCGTGACTATAAAACCCTAACTAAAGGATAACCTAGTCCGATAGCGTCTAAGTTCAATCCAATAGCAAAGCAATAAACACGAGAGAACCAACGGACACTGCTAACGCCATACACGCGATAAACATTCAACAGTTGATTCAATTTCCCTAAGAAATAACCAAGATGATCAGCATCTAAATTACTCCCTAGTTTGCTACCAATTGATAAAAGAATAAAACAATCCGATTCTATTCTTAAATCTAGCATTAGATTAATCACACAATCAAACTAGTAACGTTCCTAGCATAATTATGCAATAATCATAAATCACAAGCATAGAAATTGAACCATAATCAAGGAAAAGAGAAAGAGAGGAAAGATCTCACAATAACGGTTGAAGCTTCATGTTAATTGATCCAAGAACAGTTCAAGCTACAATCCGATAGCAAAAACCAAATCCATAGTTGAAATCCCTAAAAACTAAACTAAGAAATGAAAACTAAAACTAGGAAATGAAGAACAAAGACTAAGAAATGAAGAACAAAGAGAAATGAAGAAGGAAAGATGAAAAGAGAATCATGAAGAAGGAAGGATGAGGAGAGGAGTATCCTCTCTCTCCCCTCAAGCTTGCCACTCCAAGGTCTACATTTCAGCTCTCCTCTTCGTCCTCCTCTTCGTCTTCCCTCAAAAGTTAGGTTTTAGGAGCTTTTAAACCCCGCACAAAATCGTGGCCCCAAGCCGACTTAAGCGTCGCGAGTCGCGCAACTGATCGCGAGTCGCGAAGGGGACTCTGCCAATCCGCACAAAATGGCTTGGCACGCAGGTCGCGAGCCGCGACAAGCATCGCGAGTCGCGAGGAGCAGGGGGTCGCGAGGTGCGACAGTCCTCGCGAGTCGCGAGCCTGGGCGATGGGCGCTGGGCAGCTCGGCTTTGCTGAGCGTGCGGGTGTGCGGGCTGCTGTGCGATGGCTGGCGTGCGAAGCTGCTGTGCTTGGTTGGTGATGACGCTGGCTCGCTGGGTTGACGTGAGCTGTGTAGGTGGTCGAAGTTACGCGCATGCTTGGTGCTTAGAGCTTCGATGATTGCCCATTATGCTCCGATGCCAAATCTCCCAAGCTCTCCAAAGACAACTTCAATCAAACATCATTCAAATCCATTTCATCTTGAAAGCTCGGAATACATGACGTTAATACAAATTATCTCGCAAAGCTCCGAACTTCCGCTAAGGGCTAAATAAAACACGAATGTTAACAATTACAATCAAACCCTTAGCAAAGTGCACCTCAAATATCACAAAAACATCGTATAACTTGAGCGTATCAATGAGCTGTACAAGAAATCATTCAGTCTGCCTTTGCTTAAATGTGCAACTGCATGGGATATATAAAAAAGTAATCAAGCCTGTTCACGAGCTTTTCGAGCCGAGCTTGTCATAACTCAGTTCGGCTCGTTAAGGTCTCGAGCCGAAATCGAACTCGAGTCGAGCCACAACGATTCGAGCTTTGACCGAGCCGAGCTCGAACTGTTCACGAACATGTTAGGCTCATTATCACCCCTAGGTACGTATAGGGATGGCAATCTGGATCCGACCCGAGTCCGCTCCGATCCGAAGGAAAAAATCCGAACCGATTCCTGCATCCGACTCCGTTTAAAAAGTCTGACTCCGAGTCGGAGGAGGGTCGGAGTCGGATCCCATAAAAAAGTCCGACATCCGACTCCGACTTTAAGGCAATTAATCCCTTTTTTATTTATATTAATGTGTTATATATGTATAATCTAACTCCGACTTTGAGACAATTATATTATCCATTGAAAAAATGATTGTTAAAAATAATAGTAATTTTTAGATTATTTGTACTATATAAGATTTTCATATGATTATTAAAAAAAGAAGAAGTAATGATTTGACTATTTTTATTATAGAAGATTTTTCTATAAAAAAAAGGGGTGAAAAAAGTCAAGTCATGTAGGAGTCAAATGTTAGGATTTTAAGTCGGACTCGGATTTTCAGAGTCAGATGTCTAACTCGGATTTAAAATCCGACTTTTTGTAGCGTGTAGCGTCGGAGTCGGATTATGCATAATCTAATCCAAGTTCGACCCATTGCCATCCCTAGGTACGTATATATAGTGATATGGGAGCCGAAACCAAAGGAAAGTCGTTAGTTGAGTAGGAGTTGAAAATCATATGGTAGTCTAAATCTTGAGTCGTCTATTAAGATAAATTGTTATCGTAAATGTCATTAGTGTATTGTTAATGACAATCCCCCTTTAATTAAAAAATAAAATTTGTGTATGATAAGAGGGATCAAACGCGGATGTGATTATATTTTGGTTGGTAAAGCTCTCATCCCATACCTTTCCTTAAAACTATAAAACTTAAAAATTTGTTAGATGGAAAGTAACAGATATCAACTCAATTTAACGAAAAGTTTAGCGATCTCACCTGAATTGTTTTGAGTTTGTCTATACACTCATATGTACAAGGAAATAAAAGATACTCCATTTTGGTTTTCCCAAAAACCTTATTTACTCAAAGTGAGGCTGGGAATCAATACACAAATAAGAACGAAACCAAGATGTACAACAAACCGAATTAATTTTGGGAGGACAAAAACCTGAAGCTAAGTATTCGATCAGTTGTGGTAAGTTTTGAAGTGACCAGACAATGAAGCTATTCAGTTATGAGTAGTAAAGAAATTATAATCAAGCGCCAACTCTGCCTTCATAATCAGCGTCCTCAAAATCAACTTCTCCAGCAAGTTCTTCAAGAGATTTACCCATGGGCTCTGGTATGAGGAAAGTGCAGAGCATACCAAGGAAGTTAATTATGCCAAGAACGATAAGAGAGTTCTTCTTGCCAATACCAGCTGGATAACCCTCATGTCTCTTAACCGCATCCTTCTCTTGGGATGCGTAAACAAATCCCAAGGCTCCTACTATAGCACCGGCCTTTCCTGATGCGGCTGATATACCATGGCAAGTGGACCTGAGCCTAGCGGGAAAGATCTCTGCTGGCACCACAAAGGTGGTGGCATTGGGACCAAAATTGGCAAAGAAGAAGATAAGACCATACATAATAATGAACCCAATACGATTATCCTCCTTTTTCCAATGGTCGTAGGGAAAGGCAATGGCGAACATGAATATAGTCATAAAAAAGAATCCCATCATTTGGATCCACCATCGCCCAATTACATCTATGAAGGCCACCGTGAACCAATATCCAGGGACTGTTCCACAAAGTGCAATCAAGGTTTGAGCCCTCGATATCATATAGACCTCTCTGATCGCATTCATTTCATTTGCGGGAGGAATCCATCCAACGGAGGAGAAGAGATCTTTTTGAAAAAGATTTTGACTGTAGAAAGCAATGTCGAGTAAGAACCAAGAGCTCGTGGTTCCTAAGAGGCGGATACCATACCGGCGAACAAATTCACCAGAAAAAAGTCCAAACTTGTGCCTCTCACTTCTTACTATTTCGTCAAACCTCTCTTCCTCTGCATCTAGATGTACCTTGAGGATTTTCGACATGTCTTCAGCTGCCTGTCTAGGGTTTCTGGCAACTAAGGCGGTGTACCTAGCGGTCTCAGGCATTTGCATACGCCAGTAGTAGGTTAGGGCAGCAGGAATAGCACCGAACATCAACACAATACGCCAAATGTAGTCTGATTCCCGTGGCATAGAGCCCACAGGGTCTACTTTGAAAGGGGGAGGTTTGAACTTGTTCTCGAATGCTGCTGAAACTATGAGGGCTACTATCCCACCCGCTAATATACCCATGCCTTGCATTGCAAAGACAGCGGCTATGAAGGTTCCACGAGTCTTCGTGTTGGAGTATTCCGACATGATGGTGGCTGAAAGAGGGTATTCACCTCCAACACCAAACCCAAGCCAGAACCGGAAAAAACAGAGAGTAGTCAACACTCCTTTGGCAGTACGACCCCCAAAGGAGATTCCCGAGGCAATGGAAGTAAAGATCATCAAAATCAACGTCATACCATACACCTTTTTTCGACCCATATGGTCTCCGAGCCACCCAAAGAAAAGCTGGCCACCCATGGTACCGAAAAGCGCCACACCGTATACTGCGGCTGATACATTGATGGGCAAGGTCCCTGGGCTATCTGCATCAGGCCGGGTATAGTACAAGCGTCCGAGCAGCTTTGCCACCAAGGAGATGCAGAACAAGTCATAGGCATCTGTGAAAAAACCCATACCAGCAATCGCAATGGCTTTGAAATGGTACCATTGTGTTCTAGCTAAATCGAGGGAATTAAACACTTGCAATTGTCCTTTTGACATGATCACCAATCAACTGCTTGCTTTTTTCAGAGTCAACAAACTTCTATGTTGATCTCACATCATTTCTTCCCTGTAAACAATACAAACCTTTTAATATGATAATAACTTATTACTTATGGGTTTATAGACTATCAAGAATGAATTATCAGAATCGAGACGATTACATATAGCCACAGCTAAGGAGCAAATAATACGCACCTGAAAATTTAGATTTGTAAGGAATTTTTCTTGATTTTGAACTTCAAACACATAATATTTGTAATGTGGACAAAATTTGGTGAGAAGAGGAAGAGAAAGTGAAAAACTAACCTGGATCGCTAATACTCAAGAGGGATAAAGAAAATCTGATTACGGAGCACAGATGTGGAAATGGCAATGCTTTGCTCAGTTCGGGTCAACGCTATTGCTCTATAGTTTAATTAAAAGGGGAAAACAACAAAAACAACCGGTAAAAGGCTAGCTAACTCTTAAGGGCTCTATATATTTCTTGTTTTAAAGTTTTAACTAATATTTTGGCTCGGACAATGACTCAGGTTAGTTACAATGATCAAATAATATTATTATTCATAAATTTCATAATTTTATTAGTTTTTCGTAGTTTTCTGTCTGGTGCAAAATTGAAAAATAGACGTTATGGCATGATAAATTGATAAGTTGTTCAAAAAAAACTTTTAAGGAATTGGGGATAAAAATAACAATTTCAATGGAATTGGGGTAAGAAAATGTTATTACTTTAATAATAGTGTTAGAGATCAGAAAACTTGTCGATGTATTTTTAGTTACATATAATTATACGACTTATTATGTTTCACTTTGAAACATTAAATATTGAAGTTGTAGTGAATTGATGGTTAAACTCTCACATTACATTTCAAAGGTCATGTATTAATTCGGTTCCTAATAGCTACACATTTTCAATATTTTATATGAGATCATAAACATGTATATTAGTCATAGAAGTTTGAGAAGAACGTCACGTAGCAATACATTGGAGAGTGTCATATGACACAGTTCCTTTGATGAAACGCCTTTTAATATATTTGAATAGATAAATTATCTACGTTTTATGTAGTCAAATTTTCAGAACTTTGTTGATATTTGTCAAATTAAATAGCATATAAATTGTGAAGGATGTGAATTATTATTATTTTTTTTGCATATTTTTTTATACTGAATGTGCATTTTTTTTATACTAAGGATATGTTTTCTTCGCCTGAACTCATGCGAATTCAACTAAATTTATCTGAACTTATTAGAGCTTATATAATTAGGTGTTAGAACTTATATATCCAGTGTTGCATTAGTTTTGAAGCGGAAGAAGTATATTTTTTTTACATGTATGATATTCACAACGTAAATTGAGAGTCAATACTCATATGCTTCATAAATTAGGAAAAAAAATACTTCTAAGTATTCAACCTTATCGTACATATTTTACACCTAGTATAGTGATCCTGTCAATCACATTTCTCATCCAAGAAAACAGAGGATGTATATATGCGTATATGTTTACCCGTTAGGCGTTAGCTTTATAGCGCGAAGTCGTGAACTGTGTTATGATTGTCATGTTAACACGTTCTCCCTTGATCTTGCAAGATCTAATAATTCTCAATACTCCCACCCATGAAGTCAATTCTATGTTTGTAGAATTGAATCTATTTGCCTACACGTCTGCAACATATAATTGTCATTCAGATTGAAATAAATCAAGTATGTTGATTTTTTTTTTTTTAAAAAAAAGCCACAGGTCAAACCATGTAGATGTGACAACCTTTAGGTTAAAATGATTTTTTCCCTCCCTTAATCATTAATTAGGAAACGTATTTATACAAAGTATATAAGAAGGCCAAAGCCTGCAGCCCACTAAACTATACACAAAGCTATACAATGAATGAATATAATTAGGCCCAATGTACAACTGTCCAACACCCCCCCTCAAGTTGGAGCGTGCAGATCACAAACGCCCAACTTGCGAAGTAAATACAAAAATTGGCGCTTGCCTAAGGCTTTGGTGAAAATGTCGGCGAGCTGTTCATGAGTAGAAACATGACTAGGAACAATGAGACCCTCTTGAATAGCATCGCGCACATAGTGACAATCAACCTCAATGTGTTTCGTACGCTCATGAAACACCGGATTTTGGGCGATATGGAGAGCAGACTGACTGTCACAATAAAGGCTCATAGCACGGGGATGAGCAACACCGAGACTAAGAAGAAGAGCCTTAAGCCACTTTAACTCAAAGGTAACAGCAGCCATAGAGCGATATTCGGCTTCAGCAGAAGAACGAGAAACAGTATGTTGTTTCTTAGTCTTCCAAGAGATAGGAGAATGACCCAAGAAAACCAACCAACCCATCAAAGAACGACGAGTGAGAGGACAACTAGCCCAGTCAGAGTCACACCAACCAGATAACTGCAAATCACAGGAAGAATCGAGAAGAATACCTTGACCGAGACTCCTCTTTAAATATCGAACAACGCGGAGGGTTGCGTCCCAGTGATCCTAACGAGGAGAATGCATGAACTGTGATAGAACATGAACAGAGTAGGCAAGATCAGGACAAGTGAAAGAGAGGTAGATGAGACGGCCCACAAGACGACGATAAGGCTCAGGATCCACAAGAGACTCCCCAGTAGCAAGGGCTAAGGTATGATTCTGCTCCATGGGAAAAGAAGAGGGATTTGCACCAAGAAGACCAGTTTCTTCCACAATATCAAGAATATATTTCCGTTGGCAGAGAAAGATCCCATCTGAACTACGAGCAACCTCGATGCCAAGGAAATATTTTAAGACACCCAAATCTTTCATATGGAAGCACTCGCCTAAGTATTGTTTGAATGACAGAAGAACGGAAGAGTCATTACCAGAGATGATCAAATCATCCACATAAACAAGGACATTAAGATGAACAACACCTTTCTGAAAAGTGAAAAGAGAGTAGTCGGAGTAAGACTGAACAAAACCATAAGTGTGGAGAGAAGTAGCCAGCTTAGCAAACCAACAGCGAGGAGCCTGACGAAGTCCATATAGAGACTTTTTCAAACGACAAACCTGGCATGGGCTTTGAGGAGTGAAACCAGGAGGTAACTTCATGTAGACTTGTTCATCCAGATCACCATGCAGGAAGGCATTATGGACATCCATCTGATGCAATTCCTAATTTTTAGCAGCAGCAACAGCTAAGAAAGCGCGAACAGTAACCATTTTGGCAACGGGAGCAAACGTCTCAGTATAATCAAGGCCAGTAATCTGATGATTACCAAGAGTAATGAGGCGAGCCTTCAACCGCTCAACAGTACCATCTGAGCGATATTTGATTTTATAGACCCACTTACAACCAAGAGCCTTTTTCCCAGGGGGAAGATCCTCCATGACCCAAGTGCCATTATCCTCCAAAGCAAGAATCTCATATTGCATAGCAGCACGCCAACCCTCATCACGGATAGCTTCGCGAAAAGAGCGAGGTTCAACCCCACTAAGAACAGCTGCAATAAAAAGACGGTGGCGAGCAGAATAGTTATCACAATTCACATAATGTGCTAAAGGATAGGGAGTACCTGAGGAGCAAGACAAAGACGATGAACTAGGGACGGCACTCAAATTTCGGACATTGTTGGTGACAAAATCACGAAGCAAAACCGAAGAGCGTTTCTCACGATGCCCACGGCCCAAAGCAGAATTAGAACCATCTAAAGAAGAGGCCAAATCAGAAGGAGGGCTGGAGCCGGGAGGCGGAGCCTCTGTTGGCCCAGTAGAAGGCGCGGATGCAGCAGGTCCAGAAGAAGGAGGCCCAACAGTATCAGCACTGGCGAACGGAGAAGAGCGTGCCACAATTGCGGGCCCAGCAGCTGTAGATGGGCCAGTAGCAGATGCGGGTAGGGTGAGCCCAGGAGAAGCATGAAGCGCGACGGGCCCAGCAGGAGGCAGTTCATCATCCAAAACGGGCGCTGGGTCCATAATTGAAAAAAAAGGATCAACCGAACCATCAAGAGGTTGAGTGGCAAATGGAAATTCATTCTCATAAAAAGTGACATCTCGGGAAACAAAGAATTCTTCCGTGTCAAGATCAAAAAGGCGCCAACCCTTCTTCCCATGAGGGTAACCCATAAATACACATTTCCGGCCTCTTGGAGCAAACTTATTACCCTTGGATTTTGGATTGTGCGCAAAGCACAAACACCCAAAAACACGCATGGTATCAAAATTCGGAACAGATCCCGTGAGCACTTCAAAAGGAGTCTTATCATGCAAAATACCAGAAGGGGTGAGATTAATAAGATAAACGGCACCGAGCACACACTCCCCCCAAAACCGAAACGAAAGATGTGCTTGAAACATGAGTGCACGACCAACATTAAGAATGTGTTGGTGCTTGCGTTCCACACGTCCGTTTTGTTGAGGAGTGCCAACACAAGATGTTTGAAAAAGAATGTCATGGGAAAGGAAATAATCAAGCATACAGTGAAATTCCGTGCCATTATCACTACGAACAATTTTCACAGTAGTGTCAAACTGACGTTCAACCATAGAAAGGAAGGAGCAAAAAAACCTTATGAACTTCAGTTTTATTACGCAACAAATAAACCCAAAGTCAAAAAATACACAGCATCACATGTAGAGGGCTCACTATGCGGTCCCCATAAATCACAATGAACAAGTTCAAAAACACGACTAGTTTTATTTTCACTCACAGGAAAACTATCACGTTTTTTCTTGGCAAGTGGACAAGCAACACAAGCCTTATTTAAACATTTCTGAGTAGAACTAGAACTAATAGCAGGCACTAACTTGACGACACGATCAGAAGGATGACCCAAACGGCGATGCCACAACTCAAAATCAGTGAAACCCGGAACAGTCACTGCTTGAACAGTAGGAAGCCGTCAGAAAAAATAGAGTATGTCCCGTCGTTCACCGGCTCCAATTAGGCTCCCCGAAGGTTGGCCCTGTATAGCACACAAAGAATTAGTGAAACGAACAGAACATTTATTTTCATCAATCAACTGAGATACAGAGATTAAATTGCAAGTAAGTTGTGGCACAAATAAAACATTGTCAAGAACAAGTCCAGGAGAGAGAGTGACACGGCCAACCAAAGTAGCCACAATACGCTGGCCATCTAGCAACCCAACAGGCCAGTTTTCCAAAGAGCGAGTATGAGTCAAGCAATCAGCATTCCCGGTAACGTGGTGAGATGCTCCGGTGTCGATAATCCATTCCAAAGAGGAAGACTTACCCGACATACGATCGGTGTTAGTAGTAGTGTGTTAAGTATTAATCATATTCAAGAGAGTTTGCACCTGCTCAGGACTCAATTCATTCAAAGGAGTACCTCGCCCACTGAAAGGAACCACATCCGTCCCAGCATTTGCACGAGTTTGGGTACTGCCAGCACTGGCAGCAGGGACAGGGGGTGTGTGAGTGGATGAGGTCGAAGTAGGAGGTGGCCCATGGCTGCGGTTTCGAGGCCCCCGACCTTCTGGATACCCATGGAGTTTGAAACACATGTTGCGGTCATGCCCTTGCTTCTTGCAATAGTTACAAAAGAGTCCAGTTTTATCGGGACGGCTAGTCCCACGATCAGACTTAAGATGAAAAGCCTGGGATTCTTCTTGGATTGCCTTCCCTCGTGCTATGGAACGTGACTTCTCTTCTTGGAGTAGCGCTTGATAAGCGCGGTCAAGGTCAGCAGAAGGAGTTTGTGAGAGCAAGTTGGAACGCACCTGGGAATACATATCATCATCTATACCGATCAGAAACTGATGAAGTTTCTCTTCATCCCTATCAAGTGCGAACTTCCCTGCTACATTGCAAGTACAAGACCCACAAGAGCAGGCGTGAAGCGGCTTAAGGCGACTTAACTCATCATACAAACTCATTAACTTGTTGAAATAATCATCAACGCTCATGGTTTTCAATTGTTTACAATTGGTAATATCACTTTGTAATTGCTGTAAACGTGGTCCGTTCACTATTAATGTAGGGCTGCGGTTAGGCCAGAAACCGCAGCCCTTCATGCACGAAGGGCTGCGTTTTCTGTGATAACCGCAGCCCTTCACATCCCGCCCAAATTAAAATAACAACGTAACTTTAGGTTTTGCGCGCACACACAGTACACACTCACTCGCAAATTTCTCTCGCTCCCTTATTGAAAAAATTTTCCCCCACCACTCTCCCTCACACCCACTCGCACAGCCCAATCGCCCAACACCGGAGCACCGACACATCGCCGAAGCACCGTTCCATCGCCGGAGCACCGTCATTGACGAACTGACGCCGGAAACGTTGCCTAAGCAACGCACCATCACCTGAGCTCCTTCTTCTTCTCTTCTCTCAGCGCACGTTGACGCCACCACCACCACCACCACCACTACTGCATTGTCGGTAATTCCCCTCTCACTCTCTCTCCTATTTTTCATTTCTCTAGTTAATTTGTTTTATTTCATTTCTCTTCTATATTGTGTTGTAAAATGTGATTGTAGGGGGTGGGGGAGGGCTTGGGGAGGGTGGGTAGGGGGGTGGGGGTCTGGGGCGGGATGGGGGGAGGCTGGGGAGGCCGGGCATTGGGTGGGGTAGGGCGGGGAGATCTTTGGACGAGGGGGTGGGGGAGGGCTGGGGGAGGGTGGATAGGGGTGGGGGGTCTTGGGCGGGGAGGTGGGAGAGGGTGGATAGGGGTGGGGGGTCTTGGGCGGGGGGTGGGGAGGGTTTGGGAGACCGGACGGGGGGTGGGGGAGGGCTTGCACGGGGTGTGGGAGGACTGGCAGGGGGTGGGGGAGGGTATAATGTAACTATTTAGTAGATTTTTAGGCTTCCATCTGTTGTTGGTTGAATTTCGGAAACGAAAATTAAAGGTCATTTTACGCCTACATGGCAATGAGGGATTGCAGTGGGGGGGAAGTAGTGGCGGTGGTGGTGGGGCTGTTGTAAATGTGGAGAGTCAGGTCACATGGCAATCGAAAGCCCATCTGGTGCTCTCCACATTTATAACAGTTTCAACTCCGCCGCTACCAGCTAATGGGCATTCCATTGCCATGTGACCTGATTCAATTCTCGGGTCATTTTAGGCCTATTTTCGCGTTTCGTGTCCAATTCGTACCAGCTGATGGGAATTTCGGAGGGTTTGTGTAGTGTATGTATATTTCTTGATATGAGATTGTATGAAAACGCAATGTAATTTAGCTATGAAATCTACAAGTTGTTTGAATCGTCATCATATGCCTAGATACCCGTTCAAGACTTACTCATTAGGAGTAAGTCTTGAATAGTCCCCGGTTTGGGACTATTCTTGGACGTTTGATCTCACTTAGGTGGTGAATGTGTGTCTTCTTTTCAATTCTGAGGAAATTCTTGGCTTATCGTTTCTCTACAATGTTCTCTGGGTACATATGTAGATAAGCAATTATCTACATTGTGTACTTGGAGAACTGTAGGGAAATGCTGCCGGATTTTCTTTAGAATTGAAAAGTTGGCACACATTCACTAGTGAGATTAGACGTCCAAGGATGGGTTAGGTTGGAGTGATAAGGACCTTCGGCTGCATGCATACAATTGAACATGTCACTATCTTAGCTTGCTCTATACGTGTGTGATTTGAATATGTGAGTGTATGTACTTAAATAATGATTGATGCATTATAATGAATGGTTGTGTTTAATTATTAGAGGTCTTCTTGAATGAGATGGATCGTACTTGGATGTATGGTAGTCGTGAATCGATTGAGTTTGTGAAAGGGGTCTCGGAATTCTGTACAACTGCATTACAATATCAAACATCTTCTGGAGCAGTCGACTTTTATTGTCCTTGTTTCGATTGTAGAAATGTGAGCAAGGTTAGTAGTATACATGTGGTTAGGGAGCATGTGTTTCGCCGTGGGTTTAGGCCTCAATACCACGTATGGGTTTGGCATGGTGAGCAGGGGAAGTATATAGGAAGCTCTAGAGTAATGAACGATGTATGTGAAGAAAAGAAAAATTTAGAGAATTGGGATGATGAGTTCGGGGATGAGAATTGGGATGATGAGTTTGCAGATGATGATAGGGATCGGGTAGACGAGATGATACACGAGGTTGAAGATCAGTCGTGTAAACGACCTCGTATTTTTGAGTCTATGTCTGAGGCTGCTGAAAAGCCGTTGTATTCAGGTTGTACAAAGTACACCAAACTTTCCGCGGTGATAACACTGTTCAACATTAAGTCGAAAGCTGGTTGGACGGACTCTAGTTTCACATCGTTGTTGGAAGTTTTAGCTGATATGCTCCCTGAGGGAAATGAAATGCCAAAGTCGTACTATTATGCGAAGAAACTGATGTGTCCTTTCGGTTTAGAGTACGAGCGGATACATGCTTGTCCTAACGATTGTGTGCTTTATCGTAATGAGTATGAGCATTTACATGAGTGTCCACGTTGTGGATTGTCGAGGTACAAGCGTGAAGGAGCTGGAGGTAGTGAAGGACCACCAGCTAAGGTGTTGTGGTATCTACCCATAATACCTAGATTTAAGCGCATGTTCTCAATTAAAGGAGATGCGAAGAATTTGAGGTGGCATGCGGATCGTAGGAAGAAAGACGGTCTCTTTCAAACATCCGGGCCGATTCGCCCGAGTGGAAAAGTATCAACAGGGTGCATAAGGCATTTGGTAATGAGGATAGGAATCTGAGGCTTGGGTTATGTACGGATGGCATGAACCCTTTCGGCAATCTCAGTTCGCAGCATAGTACATGGCCAGTAGTTTTAGTGGTTTATAACTTGCCTCCTTGGTTGTGCATGAAACGCAAGTTCATGATGCTGTCGCTTCTTATATCGAGGCCCAAACAACCTGGAAATGACATTGATGTATACCTCCAGCCGCTTGTTGAAGAATTACAGAAGATGTGGAACGAAGGAGTGTTAGTATTTGATGCGTATGCTAATGAGATGTTCACTCTGCGTGCCATGCTTTTTTGTACTATGAACGATTATCCAGCTTATGGGAACTTATCTGGGTATAAGACTAGAGGAAAACAACCCTGCCCGATTTGTGTAGATGACATGAAATCTACACACCTTAAGGGCTGCAAACATGTGTATATGCGCACACGAAGGCACCTCAGACGCGACCATCCCTATCGGTTTAAGAAGAAGGGATTCGATGGGACGGTTGAAGAAGATATTGCTCATAGACCATTAACTGGTACTGAAGTTTTTAATCAGGTGAAGGGCATTGAAACAATCTTTGGAAAAGCTGCTAGTGAGGTTGATCGACCTACATGATTATGGAAAAAGGAGTCCATTTTTTGGAAACTCCCATATTGGAAAGATCTAAAGGTCAGACATTGTTTGGATGTCATGCACATAGAGAAGAATGTTTGTGAAGCTATTCTTGCGACACTTATGAATATTCCGGGCAAGACAAAAGATGTTAAGGTGTCACGACTTTACTTGGAAAAACAGGGGCTTCGACCAGAGTTGTGGGCTCAGAAAAGGGACGGAAGGAAGAAGAAAGTAGTGGAGGAAAGGGTTGATGATGAAACTCAGAAAAGTAAGAAGAAGGTGGAGGATTCGGAGAAGAATTATTTGCCACCAGCTTGCTACACGATGTCGCGTGCAGAGAAACGGATATTTTGCGAGTCATTGTATGGCATTAAGGTCCCAACTGAATATGAAGCGATTTGTTACCTTAAATGGTGAGTTGAAGTTATCGAGTATGAAATCTCACGATTGTCATGTCATAATGCAAGTATTCTTACCGATTGTAATTCGTGGGATACTTCCAAAGCATGTGAGGCACACCATTACAGAACTTTGTTCATTTTTCCATACAATATGCAGCAAAGTCCTAGAACCGTCGACCCTCGATTCCTTGCAGGCTAGAGTAGTTGAAACTCTATGCAAATTTGAGATGTTTTTCCCCCCCGCATTCTTTGACATTATGGTCCATCTCATTGTCCATTTAGTTCGAGAAATTAAGCTGTGTGCTCCAGTGTTTTTGAGGTGGTGCTATCCTTTTGAGAGATATATGGGCACTTTGAAGGATAAAGTTCGGAATCCTGCACAACCAGAAGGTAGTATAATTCAAGGGATTGTGGGTGAAGAGATCAGTAATTTTGTGACTGAGTATTTTGCTAGTGTTGATCCTGTTGGACTTCCGACATCCCGACACGAGGGCAAGGGTACAATTGGTTCAAAATTGATCACACCTTCCGTAGAAAAGCGTAAACAAGCTCACTTATTTGTATTTTATCACGTAGCAGCTGTCCATCCTTATTTAAATGAACATATGGAGGAATTACGTGTTAGCAATCCTGGAAAAGGAGTTAGGGCATTGACGCAATTGCATAACAAATCTTTCATTGATTGGTTTCATAAACGAGTAGTGAATGATTTGGATGAAAGTGTTCCTGAAACAGTCAAGTGGTTAGCATTTGGTCCTCGTGAAGCTGTACGCTCTTATGAGGGTTATGATATTAATGGATATACGTTTTGGACTGAACGTCAAGATCTGAAGTCAACATCGCAACAAAATAGTGGTGTTTCACTTGTGGCGTCATCTACACAGTACGCAAGCTCGAAGGATAAGTCGCCTGTACATGCTGAAAGCAATTATTATGACCGAATACAAGAAATATGGGAGCTGGACTACTGTACTTTTAATATTTGCCTCTTGTGTTGCAAGTGGGTTGATGATAATCGACGTTGCGTAAGAAAAGATGATCCTTGCGGATTCACTCTTGTTGACCTTAGTCGTCTACGTGAAACTGAGGAGCCATTTGTAATTGCATCACAAGTTAAGCAAGTATTTTTTGTAACTGATCCTGCTGATAATAAGTGGTCAATTGTTGTACCTGGTAAAAGAAGTATCCTCGGTATTGGTGATGTTGATAATGAGGAAGAATATGATGCATTTGAGGACCTCCCCCCTTTTACCTATCCTGAAAATAGTGTGGAAGATGATGTGAATATGTCGGAGAACTATATGCGTGTAGATCACACGGAAGGGATACATGTACTTGAGGATCCTAAGAAACGGCGGAAGGTCAATAAATCATGAGACATACACTCAGGTCTGTGTAATTTCTCCAATTTGTAACTATTGTGTAGATTTTGGTCGATATTAGGCCTTTTCGCTTCCAAAGGGGTGGTCTGGAGGTGGGCAGGGGGTTTTGATATTAATTTTATAGTTAATGTGTTGCATTGGAATGTGCGAAAATTAATTTTGTTCAACTGAATTCATTCTACTGAACTAAACTAATATATTATGGTAAACATAATTGAAATGAGATTAATTTTGCTGAACGAATTGAAGTGAAATTTATTTTTGTAGAGTTCAACTGAACTGAAATATGCTGAAATCAAGCTCAAAAGAACATGGCCTAAGTAAATATAAATTATTATCTTTCTAGAAGTTGTAAATATTAAATCCTTGAAAGCCTCTAGATGATGTTTAGTGCAGATTGAGGATAAACAGGAAAATTGAATCTTGTGAGTGGGCAGTGGCGAATCTAGGAATTCAACCATATGGGTTCGGAGCCAGTCAAAAAATAAACTCAGTCATTTACTTCAAAAAATTGAATACAATAATTCAAATATCAAATTACAATAGCTAAATAAGATGTAAATTCGTTGGGTTACATTGATAAAAAGTTACAAAAGCATTCTACGAGTGTTCATAGTTTGAAAATATTTTAATACATTATCATCACTAACTTGAACAAAAAATTCTCTCTCAACAAATGTGACTAAACTTTCATTCAAAAGTTCCCATACTATTGCGCAACTTCCTCGCACGGTTTTTCCAACAAAATTCTAAACGCTTTAAAGTCACAAAATAACTCCACAAGCAAGAACAACAAATTGTTCACCCAAATGGCCGAAAAAACTAATACATGCAACATTTCAACTATTTATTACTTCCACCGGTTTTTTTTCAATTGTAACAATTGAGTTTTCACGCTTGAAATGCACAACTTTAACTTTTAATATTTTAAAAAGCATAAAATTTGATATTTTGAGAGTATATATCGAGATGATTCTAACAAGACCCCCACATAGCTATATTTTTCGTAACGTAAAAATGACAATAGATAGTGAAAGGGTGGTGGATAAATAGTGTAAAAATCTAATTATTGCAATAGAAGTACAATATACATAAAAACAATCAACATGTTGCTCAAATAATGTAAACTAACATTCCAACTATTTCCATTTAAAGAATTTCAAACAACAAGCAATAACAACAATTTTGTCGCCCATATACCCAAGTATTACTAAGCATTTATAATTAATATAATCTCCAAACAAATTTAAACAATTTAATACAATGTTTAAAACCTTAAATGAAAAACATCAAACAATTTATTCTTTGACTGCTGGAGGCAAAGGCAGAGATATAAGACTAGATAAAAGTGAAACCAAAAGGAAAAACTGCAAAAAAAAATTTCCAAAATTCATTGGGTAGTTCATCTGAACCCAGTGAATCCATAGTGGATCCGCCCCTGTGAGTGGGAGCTCTCAAAGGAGAAGTTATTTTGTATGAGTAGTATGTATATTGTTAGATTCATGTGATGAAAGAGGAATTTTAGAGTTCAATTGAAACTAATGTATATGGAAGTATGGAGCAGAGTCTAGAACTTGATGTTTTGAAAGTGATCACATATCTCTGTACTTCCTATTAACCATACTTTTTAAGATTGTGTTTTTTTATAGGTTAATTAAAAGATCTTGCATATGCCTAGAGTATAATAAGGATAATTTTTACCCAGATTTGGTAACTTTTAACATGTTTTAATTAACATATTATATTATAAAGTAATTTTTATGAATGAACTTCTAAAAGAGTTACAAGTTTATCTTTCTATATTATGAGGTTTGAAATGCCGCAAATTTTTTTAAAAAAAAATCACATAAATTTTTGAGATCTAAGTTGTATGGCCAAAATTAATTTTCACTCTATATGTTTTTCGAATTGGTTTTATTTATTTTTTCTCACAATGTCACGTTGTAGATCTCAAAAAATTATGCGATAAAAAATTACCCCGTTCCAAGCCCCAAAACTTTATGCTAATTCAAAGTTTATGCTATAATAACCATTTTTCTACCAACTTTTATAATTATTTTGCATAAATCATGTAATAGATCGCGAAAATTTATTTGATTTTTTCATATTAATTTTATTGTTAATGTGCTGCATTGGAGTGTGCTAAAATTAATTTTGTTCAACTGAACTAATTTTACTGAACTAGACTAATATATTATGGTAAACAGAATTGAAATGAGATTAATTTTGCTTAACGAATTGAAGTGAAATTTATTTTTACAGAGTTGAACTGAACTGAAATATGCTGAAACTAAGCTCAAAAGAACATGGCCTAAGTAAATAAAAATTAGGAAAAATTGTCAGAAACTACCTTATAAAGACACTTTTTAAAAAAAACTACCTTATATCACGTTTATTTTACAAACCTACCTTATAAGTGGAAAACTTTACAAAGCACTACCAAATTCAGAATTTACTAACCATGGTTAACTATTCTCTCCAATTATCCCTCTAATATAAGATTTCGAAAATACCCCCCTTAAATTACTCCAATTAGTCAACCACGCTCTTTTACAAAACTCACAGCAACGTTTTTATTTCCCTTCAACCAGCGAATTCCCAATTCATTCAATGATTTCAACCAACGAATTCCCAATTCAATCAAACATCAATTTGCAGATTAGGGTTTTATCACCAAATTGCACACTAACAATCATAATTAAGTGTTTTTTCAGAAAAAATAGATGTCCATGTGAAATCAGTTAGAGTCCAATTCAAAATTAGGATTTTTAGTTGCAAAAAAGAGAAAAAGAATAGTGCTTTACCTTGGTTGAATATTGTGAGGTTGGGGATTTTGAGACACCTCTTTACCCTTGTCCATTGTGCCCTTCGTGGACCACAATTCCACTATTAAAAAAAAAATTCAGAAGACAGAGAGATGACGAGACGAGTGGCAGTGAGAAAGTGAAAAAAAAAATCACTGAGTATCCATCGTCACAGAACAGAGGGGAGACGAGTTTAACACTACTGTGAGGAATTCGCTGGTTAAGGAAGATAAAAACGCTGCTGTGAGGGAATTAACAAAGAGGGTGGTTGACTGGTTGGGGTAATTTAAGGGGGGTATTTTTGTAACCTTATTAGAGGGATAATTGGAGAAAATAGTTAACCTTGGTTAATAAATTCTGAATTTGGTAGTGCTTTGTAAAGTTTTTCCACTTATAAGGTAGTTTTGTAAAATAAACGTGATATAAGGTAGTTTTTTTTAAAAAAAAGTGTCTTTAAAAGGTAGTTTCTGACATTTTTTTCCTAAAAAGTATTATCTTTCTAGAAGTTGTAAATATTGGATCCTTGAAAGCCTCTAGACGATGTTTAGTGCAGAATAAAGATAAACAGGAGAATTGAATCTTATGAGTGGGAGCTCTCAAAGGAGAGGTTATTTTGTATGAGTAGTATGTATATTGTTAGACTTCATGTGATGAAAGAGGAATTTTGAGTTTAATTGAAACTAATGTATATGGAAGTATGGAGCAGGGTGGAACTTGATGTTTTAAAGGTGATCACATATCTCTGTACTTCCTATTAACCATACTTTTTAAGAATTGTGTTTTTTATAGGTTAATTAAGAGGTCTTTCATTTTTTTTTGATACGGAAAATAGACTAGACTTGACCCCCTAATCCGGGGGCCAAAAAGGTCTTGCATATGCCTAGAGTATAATAAGGGTAATTTTTACCCAGATTTGGTAACTTTTAAAATGTTTTAATTAACATATTATATTATAAAGTAATTTTTGATGAATGAACTTCTTTTTTTTTTTTTGAAGGGAACCTCAATAGAGGAGATTACTTTAATAAATCAAACCCCGCATAGCGAGTAACAATATCCAAAAACCTCTCTTTTGCTGGAAGACTACAATTGATTAATTCTGTCTTATTAAGTTTGCACATCTATTGGCGCAAGTGTTTGTGTTGCCTAGGAGTGTATTACATGACATAGAAAAAGTATGCAGAGCTTTTCTATGGTCTGGTAATTACTATAGCAGTAAAGCAGGCTATGTGAGGTGGAGTGAAACATGTAAACCAAAAGCTGCTGGAGGTTTGGGAATTAGGAACAGTGTACTTTGGAATTTAGCAGCTATGGGAAAATATGTGTGGGCAGTTGAGAAAAAACTGGACAACTTATGGGTGAAGTGGGTTCATTCAGTTTATGTTAAGGATCATATTTGGTGGGATTATCCGCCTAAATGCTCGTCAAGTTGGTATTGGAAGCAAGTGTATTCAGTTAGAGATCAATTGAAGCAGCACATTAGCAGATCACAGATACAACAAACGCAATTCTATTTTGTCAAAAAAGTCTATGACATTTTGACAGGGGGACATGAAACTTTGAGTTGGAGTAGAATTGTTTGGAATAGAGCAAGTGTTCCTAAACATCAATTCTGCACATGGCTGGCTGTTAAACAAAAGTTGAGAACAAAAGAGCAACTTGTCAGATGGAGTGCTTGTGAGGATGATTTATGTATGCTCTGTGGTGTGGAACCTGAAACCCATGAGCATCTACTGTTTGCGTGTCAGTTCAGCAAGATGTGTTTGGAACGCATTAAGCAATGGGCTGGTATCATGTGTCCTTTGACTGATCTGCAGCAGCTTGTTGACTGGCTTGAAATGAGAAGAAGGAACAATAAGTTCAGGAAGTCTGTGCAGGTGGTGGCTTTAGAAGCTCTGGTATATTTCATTTGGAAGAATAGAAATGGGGCTTTTTGGTTGCATAAAGTGGAAAGTATAGATAGTACTATACAGAATATACAAAAACTTGTAAAGCAAAGAGTTTACAATTGTATACTCAAGAAGATTAATACTAGGGATACAGTCTGGTTTGATAATTTGTAATTAGCTGCTGATTGGTTTCCTCCCTTTATGGCTGGAAATTATAGGTTGTAAATGGTGTTTGCTAGAAATATAACTACTTACTTACTGATAAAAAAAAAAAACAATGTCCGGGAAATCCTCAACCCAACACCTAAAGCCGAACTCCACAGGTTGGAGATGGGCAAGCATATGAGCCACCACATTACCAGAACACTTGACAAAAGACCAAACTGCAGTATCAAAGTGACTGAAAAAAGCTAAAATATCATCAACAAGCAAATAAAATTTACTAGAGCCAGAAGACTTAAGCTTGAGAGCATTTATCAATTGGAGGCAATCACTCTCCACAATCAACTTCCGAACACCCACACTCATCGCCAACCGCAAACCCTCGAGCACAGCTCGAGCCTCAACGATCCTCGACTCCCACCCCACACGCTGTTGTAGCAGCACACACCCCTGAATCTCCCCTTCAGCGTCTCGACACACAACATTCACACCCACACCCACTTCGTTCACCACCCCCGCATCAACATTATACTTGACCCAACCCACATCAGGCAAGCTCCACGCCACTGGGTGAGAAACCAGTAACTTCGCACCCGTCTTAGTTTTATTATCTCCAGCTTCGAGAGCCTCCGTCCATGATTTCATAGCATAGCTGCAAGTGGCAGTAGGCGCTACATATTCCGACTCCATCGTTGCTTTACAACGAACACTCCAAACCGCCCAGCACGTTGTCAGAAAAACTTCAATCTCCTCATCGCTCATATTTTCAAAACAGTAGGACCACCACTCCGCAAATCAACAAACAACCCCCCGGAACATCAACCTCACAGCAACTCTCCTCCCATATACCTTGCGCTAACCCACAAGAGAACAAATTAAAGCATGTAACCCCGACTCATTCATAGCACCACATATAATACAATTCGGAGACATATGTTGCAATCTTCGACTCAACCCAAGGCGAGTTGATAATGCTTCTAAACAAGCTCTCCAAGCGAAAACTTTGACTCTGGGCAAAACATAGCACCCCAAATAACCCTCCACAACTCATGAGACGATGACGTTGACTCCTCCCTCAAATACAACGCATCATTGACAATAGCATGATATGTCGACTTAACGGAATAAACACCATTCTTTTCTGAATCCCAACATAATGTATCCTCCGGCAAACGATAACTTAAAGGAATACTCAAGATTCTTTCAACTTCAAACGGAAGGAAAAGTTGAGAGAGAAGTATATCATTCCATGATTTTGTTATAGGATCAATCAAGACACCAACTTCCACCTCAATGTTTGCTTCACCACGCGGATAGAGAACTTTTCGAGTTTGAGAGCCAGGGATCCACGCATCTTTTCACACCTTAATGTTCTCCTCATCACCTACCCTACATCTCATACCTCTATTGAGCACCCATCTAGCTTCCCAAATACATTGCCAAGTGTAACTAGGAATAGAGCCCATGAAAGTGGCATTTGGATCGTAGCATGCTTTGAGGACTTGCTCAATTAAGCTGCCCGGTGATATGTGTTAATTATTTTATATTATAACCTTTTTATTCCCTCTTGCTAGCTTCTTATTTAACATTATAAACTATAAGTTGCGGTTTTTTATCGTTTTCATAGGTTATCTAGTAATTGGGTTTATATGCTTATTTATAAGTTTGACCTATGTCATATTTTATATTATTAATAATATATTTAATGTTGGCAGGTACATTATAATGTTGGAGTCAAAGAAATGCAATTTGACCCATGTGACTATACAAGCTACAAGAAGTAAAATGGGAAGAAGATGGGCTAAGCCCAATGCTGCAAGAAAGACTCACGCCACATCAGTAAAGAAGTAGGAGAGAATAAAAGAAAATAAAGAAAAGAAGAAAAAGAAAGCCTATTGTTTTGGGTTAGATATCACACGCAGCACCCAGCATAGAAGGAAGCAAATGAAAGAATGAATAAAAAGACAAAAAGAATTCTTTTTGGGCAAGAAAACCCACGTAGGTATTAGAAGAAAAGGGGAAGCCCTACTAATTGGAGTGATTGACGCTGCAGACATGAGGACAGGAGGGGGAAAATAAAGAGAACCAAGCAACAGTAGTATGAGAGAAGAGACGAAACAGACAGGCGGTGTGACGAACCCGCAGCACAATTCGAAGCTTCAATCTGGTTTTCCGGCCATGATTTCTTATAATTGGGTGATGTTCTCTTCAATTATGAGTGGCTAAGTTTCTTTTTCTAGGACTTAGATGAAACCCTATTAGTATGGATTGATAGTTTAATTGTGTTTGAGATTTGATTTTTGGTTTATGATTGCATTACTATTGAGATTCTTATTGTTGGGTTGATTATGTTTGCAATATAGATTGATGATTGTTCTTGTAGAATTAATTATTGGTTTATATTGTTATCAAATTTACATACTTTGTTATTGTAGTCCAAAATGTGATGTTATGCAATGTTGTTTGATGATTTGTGGTTAAAAAGTTGAATAATTTATGCTTGGAAAAATTGACACCAGCAATCCCAACTAAGACCGAACATTTTTTAAAGGTACCAACTATTGATTATCCTGTACAGGTCCCAACTATAGGGGGTAGTGTTTTTTAACGGACTCATGTGACTTGTAACCTCTTGAATAGGTAATTAACTAGTTTTATTTTATTTTATTTCATAAATATTTCTCTTGTTTCCTCTTTAACTCTCCCGAAGTATTTCTTTCTTCCTCCATTGTTGATCCTTCAAAACCATTAACCCCCACCTCTTTCTCTCTCCTCCCACACACCATATAAACCCATCCACACAAAACTCTCCCACTGCCAAACCTGCCCAAATGAAAAAAAATGACCCATTTCAACTCCATCCCACTCCCCCTCGGTTTCCGTCCTTCCACCACCAGCACCGACCCGACCCAAAACCCGGTCCAAGAAACCAAAAACGGGTCAAACCCAGATGATAACTGAAGGAATCAATCAAACCCAGATGAAGAAAATCAAGGGGACACAATCATTTTGATCAACCCACTAACACAAGCACTAGTGGAAAAAACGCTAAATGTCACAAGAAAACCGTTGCGGTCCTTAAGAATACCGCAGCGGTAAATTGTCGTAGAATTTGGGGGGAAAAGGGGGAACATAAACCGCTGCGGTCTATAGAAAACCGCAACGGTTAAAAGAAACTGCTGCGGTTTTCAGTTAACCGTTGCGGTTTTCTGAACCGCAGCGGTTTATTTTGTTTTTTTTTTCCTAAATCCCGCGTGAAATTGGTCAAGTTGATTACAATTTTGTGCGAACACTCACCTGCACTCCCTCCTTCTTTAGGTTCGAAGTTTGAACTCCCTCCTTCCTTCTCAATTTCCTCCACGCACCACCGCCGCACCTGCACCGCCGCACCTCCACCGCCGTACCTCCACGCTTCATCAACAACAAACCCTAGAAGCTCCCTCCTTTCTTTTCATCAACAACAGCAAGTCCAAGCGTCCTCCTCCACCGCCGCACTGTGCGTCCTCCACCGCCGCACGTCCACCGCCGCACCTCCACCGTGCCCTTAACACCTACATTCCTCCTCCTCTTCTTAGGTACCTAAAATTTCTCAACTTTACTTAATCTCATATTTACAGCTTTAAGTTTTATAATTAATTGTAGTTTTATGAATAATTGTCAGTGAAATTAGGTTGTATTATAGTTAAAGGTTGTAAATTTGATTGATTTGAGTTTATTTGATTTTATTTAAAGTAGTTAGTTTGATTTTTAGGTTACAAAACTAGGGCTTTGTTGTGGTTGTTGTTGTAGTTGTAGTGGTTGTAGTTGTTGTTGTAGTTGTAGTTGTTGTAGTTGTTGTTGTTGTTGTTGTTGTTGTTGTTGTTGTTGTTGTAGTAGTACTTATTAACTAGTTATTTTTGAACTAACAAAGTATAACGTTGAATATGATTATTGGTTTAGCTATTTAATTAGTTTAGTTTAGCTTAGTTTGGTTTAGTGTTGTTTAATTTGCTAATTTATACTAATCTTAACTTTATACTTTGTTGTTGATTATTGAAGCTAGCTAGTGACGGAGTGTTGAGCTCGATTTCTCTATTGACAACCTTTACATTGGTATGTTATCACTCATATTTAACTTTCTTTCATAGTAAATTGGTTTATATGTGCAACTGTGTATATATTTATCGTTGAATTGAGATTAGATGTAAAATGTTTTGTTGTTTTTAAAAACCTATGTTTGCATCATCATATCATATGCCTAGATACCCGTTCGAGACTTACTCATTAGGAGTAAGTCTTGAATAGTCCCGGTTTGGGGATTGTTCTTAGATGTTTAATCTCACTTAGGTGGTGGATGTATGTCTTTAGTTCGATTCTAGAGGAAAATCTTGGCTCGTCGTTTCCCTACTTTTGTTCTCTGGTACATATGTAGATATAAATAAATTTATATCTACATCGTGTACTTGGAGAACTGTAGGGAAAATTTGCCGGATTTTCCGTAGATTCGAACGAAGGCAATACATTCACTAGTGAGATTAGACATCTAAGGATGGGTTAGGTTGGAGTGATAAGGACCCTTGGAAAGCATGCCTAATTTCATTAAATTTATATCGTGTATAAACTCTAATAATGTAGTGAAATTCGTCATTGACATTGGGTCCTTGTTGCTTGTGTTTAATTAGAGCTAGGTTTGGTTGAAATGAATCGTGCATGGATGTATGGTAGTCGTGACACGTGTGAATTCGTGGATGGGGTCTTTGAATTTTGTGATGCTTGCATTAAGTCATCGAGCCGCAAAGGGAACCGAGGGGTTTTATTGTCCTTGTGTTGATTGTGGTAATGTGAGCATCGTTAGTAGAATTGAGTCGCTTAGGGAGCATGTCTTTCGTCGCGGGTTTAGACAAGACTACTATGTATGGGTTTGGCACGGTGAGGAGGGTATGTATGATGGTCGAAATGCCATTGTTAACGATGTGCATGAAGAAGGTGAGTTTGATGTCATTGAGAATGACAACATCGAGGATGAATATGAGGATATTCAAGTAGAAGATGATGATGATGAAGGGGATCATATCGAGGAGATGATGGCGGGGGTAGATCATTGTGGCAAACGGCCTCGTATTTTTGAGTGCATGGACGAGGCATCTCGAAAACCGTTGTATCCCGGTTGTACGAGGTACACCAAGCTGACGGCCGTGATAACACTCTTTAATATCAAGACGAAAGCCGGTATAAGTGACTCTTATTTCACTTCCTTGTTGCAAGCATTTGGTGATATGTTGCGGACGACCATGAACTACCCAAGTCGAACTATTATGCTAAGAAAGTGATGTGTCCCTTCGGGTTAGAGTACCAGAGGATACATGCTTGTCCAAACGATTGTGTGCTATATCGAAATGAATATGAAAATATGGATGAGTGTCCTCGATGTGGGAAGTCGCGTTACAGGCGCGCGGGGGTTGGTGATAAGAAAGGTCCTGCAGCAAAGGTGATGTGGTATCTTCCGATTATACCACGATTCAAGCGCATGTTTTCAATCAAAAAAGATGCTAAGAACTTGAGGTGGCATGCAGAACGAAGGAAAAAGGATGGTTTTCTCAAACATCCAGGTGATTCTCCCGAGTGGAAAGGTATCAACCATTGTCATAAGACCTTCGGTCCGGGGACGAAATTTGAGGCTTGGCCTATGCACGGATGGAATGAACCCATTTGGCAATCTTAGTTCTCAACATAGTACGTGGCCGGTTCTTCTAGTTATATACAACTTGCCTCCTTTGGTTGTGCATGAAACGCAAATACATCATGTTGTCGATTCTTATTTCAGGGCAAAACAGCCTGGAAACGACATAGATGTCTACCTCCAGCCACTTGTTGATGATTTGAGAAAAATGTGGGATGAAGGAGTTTCGTGTATGACGCACATGCCGATGAGGTATTCACATTGCGTGCCATGCTTTTATTCACTCTTAATGACTATCCCGCTTATGGGAACTTATCCGGTACAAGAACAAAGGGAAGAAAGCATGCCCGATTTGCACGGACGACACAAACATCTAAATACATTACTACTTGTCACAAAGAAGTTTATATGCGCACCCAGAAGGTTCCTTCGACGTGACCATCCTTATCGTAATAAGAAGAAGGCATTCGATGGAACAGTTGAGGAAGGGGTTGCTCGTAGACCATTGACTGGTATTGAGGTTTATGATCAAGTCAAGGGTATTGAAACGATATTCGGCAAAGGAGCGAGTGTTGGTAATAAGGGACTTTGGAAAAAGGAGTCTATTCTGTGGAAACTTCCATATTGGAGAGATCTAGAGGTTAGACATTGTCTCGACGTCATGCACATAGAGAAAAATGTATGTGACGCCATGCGGGGACACTTATGAATATTCCACATAAGACAAAGGATAGCGAAAGGGGTGCGACCGTATCGGAAAGTGAGGGGCTTCGACCGTAACTATGGGCTCAAAAGAGGGACACTAAGAAAAGAAAGAAAGAAGAGAAAGTGTCTGGAAAAGGAAAAGGAAAGGGAAAAGAAAAGAAACAGGAAGAAGGGTCGCCTGCAGGAATTGAAAGAAAAGGAAAGAAAACGGTGAAGGATGATGATAGGAACTATTTACCTCCGGCTTGCTACACTCTATCTAGAGCTGAGAAACGTCTTTTTTGCGAGTGTTTGTACAACATTAAGGTTCCATCAGGGTACTCATCGAACATGAAAAGATTTGTTACCTTAGACGGTGAGTTGAAATTATCGAGCATGAAGTCTCATGATTGTCATGTAATGATGCAAGTATTCTTACCGATTGCAATTCGAGGGATATTGCCGAAACATGTGAGACATACCATAACAGAGTTGTGTTCTTTTTTCAATACTATATGTAGCAAAACGTTACAACCCTCGAAGCTTGATGCTCGCGAGCTAGCGTGATACGGACTTTGTGCAAGTTTGAGATGTACTTCCCACCTGCTTTCTTCGACATTATGGTCCATTTGGTTGTACATCTAGTTCGAGAAATTAAGCTATGTGGTCCGGTGTTTTTGAGGTGGTGCTATCCCTTTGAGAGACATATGGGCTCTTTGAAAGATAAAGTAAGGAATCCAGCGCAACCAGAAGGAAGTATAATTCGGGGATTGTGAGTGAAGAGGTCGGTAATTTTGTGGTGAGTTCTTAACTAATGTTGATCCTATTGGACTTCCTACATCTCGACACGAGGGCGGACTCGCGAGGTAAAGGTACACTTGGCTCGAAAATGATAGTACCTCCTGTTGAAAGCCGCATACAAGCACACTTATTTGTATTGCGGCATATGGTACGAGTGCATCCGTACTTGGATGAGCATTTGGAGGAGTTGCGTGACCGGAATCCCGAGTAAAGGGACTAGAGCATTGATGCAGTTGCATAATAAGACTTTTATTGATTGGTTCCATAACCGAATAATGCGTGAAGTAGATTCCAATGTTTCTGAAACTCTGAAGTGGCTAGCATTTGGTCCTCGAGAAGCTGTGCACTCCTATGAGGGTTATGATGTTAACGGATATACGTATTGGACAGATCGTCAAGATCAAAAGTCGAGATCTCTCCAGAATAGTGGTGTTTCAGTAGAGGCATCATCTACATAGTATGCAAGTGCCAAAGACAAGTCTCCAATTGATGCTAGATTGTTATACTATGGACGAGTTCAAGATATATGGGAGCTTGACTACTCTGGTTTCACGGTCTGCTTATTTCGATGCAAGTGGGTTGAGTATAACCGGTGTTACATAAGGAAAGATGACCCTTGTGGATTTACTCTTGTAGACTTGGGTCGGTTGCGTGATAGTGAAGAGCCATTCGTGCTTGCATCACAAGTTAAGCAAGTATTCTACGTAACTGACCCTTCTGATAACAAGTGGTCAATTGTTGTTCCGGGAAAAAGAAGTATACTCGGAGTTGGTGATGTTGAGGATGAGGATGAGTATGATGCATTTGAAGACACCCCGCCTTTCACCATTCCCAACTCCGATGTCACTGATGCGGAGTTAGCGACAAGTTACATGCGTGCAGATCACGGGGAAGGGATAATGGTTGATACTTCAAATGAAGGTGGCAAAAGTAAACAATAGGCTCGACTTCTTTGGTTCCAATTCCGGCTTTCGGCTTTGCAATTATTTCTCGCTTTTAGCCGCATGTTAGGTCATGTATAGTTCTTATTAGTATATATATATGTATTACAATCAACTAAACTCGTTTCACATGTATTGAAACCCATTTTGGGTAAGTGAATGTCATTTCGGGCCAATTTCGGCTTTTCAACCTCAATTAACTTAATTTCTCGCTTTTAGCCGCATGTCAGGTCATGTATAGTTCTTATTAGTATATATATATGTATTACAATCAACTAAACTCGCTTCACATGTATTGAAACCCATTTTGGGTAAGTGAATGTCATTTCGGGCCAATTTCGGCTTTGCAATGTAAATTAAATTAATTTCTCGCTTTTAGCCGCATGTTAGGTCATGTATAGTTCTTATTAGTATATATATATGTATTACAATCAACTAAACTCGCTTCACATGTATTGAAACCCATTTTGGGTAAGTGAATGTCATTTCGGGCCAATTTCGGCTTTTCAACCTCAATTAACTTAATTTCTCGCTTTTAGCTGCATGTTAGGTCATGTATAGTTCTTATTAGTATATATATATGTATTACAATCAACTAAACTCTCTTCACATGTATTGAAACCCATTTTGGGTAAGTGAATGTCTTTTCGGGCCAATTCGGCTTTGCAACCTCAATTAACTTAATTTCTCGCTTTTAGCCGCATGTTAGGTCATGTATAGTTCTTATTAGTATATATATATGTATTACAATCAACTAAACTCGCTTCACATGTATTGAAACCCATTTTGGGTAAGTGAATGTCATTTCGGGCCAATTTCGGCTTTGCAATGTAAATTAACTTAATTTCTCGCTTTTAGCCGCATGTTAGGTCATGTATAGTTCTTATTAGTATATATATATGTATTACAATCAACTAAACTCGCTTCACATGTATTGAAACCCATTTTGGGTAAGTGAATGTCATTTCGGGCCAATTTCGGCTTTTCAACCTCAATTAAATTAATTTCTCGCTTTTAGCGGCATGTTAGGTCATGTATAGTTCTTATTAGTATATATATATATATATATATATATATGTATTACAATCAACCAAACTCGCTTCACATGTATTGAAACCCATTTTGGGTAAGTGAATGTCATTTCGGGCCTATTAGAGTCACTTAAATTCGGGTCACATGATTTGAAAACCGAATTGGGTAGATGAATGTCGTTTAGGGTGTAATTATGGATTGTTTTGGGGGGGGAGGGACTGTGCAAGGGTTGTCTGTGCAAGGGGTGGGACAGTGAAGGGATTGGGGGGCCGTGAAGGGGGTGGGACAGTTCATTGGGGGGCATGCGGTTCGGAGTGTGGGGAGGCAGGGGGGAGGGGAGTGTACGGGGGGCGTGCAGGGGGCGATCAATGGGGGGAGTGAATGGGGGGGGTGCGGGGGCAGGTGCGGGGGCAGGTGCGGGGAGTGTGCGGTGAGAGGTGGGGGCGTGCGGGGGCGTGAAGGGGGCTATGCGGGGAGGCAGTGAAGGGGGCCAGTGAAGGAGGTGGGTGTGCAAGGGGGGCAATGAAGGGGGGCATGCGGGAGGGGGCAAGTGAAAGGGGGTGAAGGAGGCATGCGGGGGCGTGAAGGGGAGTGAAGGGGGGCTGTGAAGGGGGCTGTGAAGGGGGGTAGGACGGTGAAGGGGGCTGTGCGGTTCGGGGGAGTGTGCGGGGCATGGGGGAGAGGAGTGTGCGGGGAGGGCGTGCGAGGGGGGCGGTCATGTGGGGGGGAGTGAAGGGGCAGCGTGCGGGGGCAGTGGGGCGTAAGGGGGGCAGTGCAGGGGGAGTGTGCGGTGAGGGTGGGGCCGTGAAGGGGCGGTGAAGGGGGGCATGCGGGGGGGAGTGTGCAGGTGAGGGGGGAGGTCAATGGGGAGTGAAGGGGGCGTGCGGGGGCAAGTGAGGGCGTGCAGGGGGGCGGTGCGGGGGGGAGTGTGCGGTGAGGGTGGGGCAGTGAAGGGGGGAAGTGAAGGGGCATACGGGGGGAGTGTGCAAGGAGGGGGCGATCAATGGGGAGTGAAGGGGGGTTGTGCAGGGGGGCGTGAGGGGGGGGGAAGGGGGGGCGTGAAGGGGGGGTGTGCAGTGAGGGTGGGGGCGATCATGGGGGGCAAGTGAAGGGGGGCGCTAAGGGGTGGGGGGAGTACAGGGGGTGGGGACTGTGCGGGGGTTTCTAATCATTTGTTTGTTTAATCTTACGCGTTTCTAATATCGTTTTTTAAAATTTCAGGAGTTTAAACATGGTCCGAGATGATGTGATTGTGGAGGAAGAAACCGATGATGATTATGATAAGTCATTGGATGATGATGATGAGTATGATGCGGAGAAGGAGAACGATAAAGGTGACCCGGAAGACTTAGCGCATGATGAGGAGGCGCGCTTGCGTGAAAGGGAACTTCACTTGGCTGAAATAAATGAGGAGCTAGCCGATAAGGCTCCCCTCATTGACAACAATGCTAGGGAAGATTATCCTTGTATTTCATCCGTCATTGTGCCACACAAAAATCGGGGAAAGAGGTTCTTAGTACCAAAACTCCAAGTAAAGTTGCAACAAAGAAGCGGAAAGGAAGGGGTGCGACCAAGGGATTGAATTATAACACCCCTATGACCCTCGAGTATGATGATATGGGTCAACCTTGTGGTCAATGGCGTAAAAAGTTTGGGCAGCATTTAGGGTTATGTGTGCGCAAACTGAGCATTTTGGTGGGGTGGAAAGATGTGCCCGATGCAATGAAGAAATCATTATGGGAAGACACTTGTGTAAGTTTATTTTGGGTAAATGAAGGCCATTTCGGGCCGATTTTGGCCTTTACACTCCAATTCACTTAATTTTTTGCATTTAGCCGCATGTTAGGTCATATATAGTCCCAATAGGTACATATATAACTATAAGAGTCAATTAAACTCCACTTATATGCTTTGAAACACATTTTGGGTAAATGAAGGCGATTTCGGGCCGATTTTGGCCTTTACACTCCAATTCACTTAGTTTTTTTCATTTAGCCGCATGCTAGGTCATATATAGTCCTAATAGGTACATATATAACTATAAGAGTCAATTAAACTCCACTTATATGCTTTGAAACACATTTTGGGTAAATGAAGGCGATTTCGGGTCGATTTTGGCCTTTACACTCCAATTCACTTAGTTTTTTTCATTTAGCCGCATGTTAGGTCATATATAGTCCTAATAGGTACATATATAACTATAAGAGTCAATTAAACTCCACTTATATGCTTTGAAACACATTTTGGGTAAATGAAGGCGATTTCGGGCCGATTTTGGCCTTTACACTCCAATTCACTTAGTTTTTTGCATTTAGCCGCATGTTAGGTCATATATAGTCCCAATAGGTACATATATAACTATCACTAGTGGAAAAAAACTCTTTTGCTACATTACAAATGCTACGGTTTTAATAAAAACGGAGCATTTGGAATTATAAAAATAACGAAATTTAAAAAAAAAATGTAAAATGAGTCAAATGCTCCTGTTACCCTTTGCATTTGAGTAATTTAACCGCTTGAAATGAAAAGCAAACCCTAGCCTCTGGGTATTCTTCCAACGCCCCCCTCTCACATTCTCTCTCCTCAAATTGACCCTCTCTTGTAACTGTTCTTCGACCACTGAAAACCCTCAAATTCCCAATATCTCACCTCCCTTCTCTCCAACGCCTCTCTGACATTTTCTCTCCTCAATTCGACCCTCAATCATTCTTCTCAGTTCTCATTTTCATTTTCGATTCTTTTTATCTTCTTAATCGCGTGCGTAAAAACCCCTAATTTTCATCTCGAATTTGGTGTTTTTTTTTTACGAAATTGGAGTTCTCTTTGGAATGAGGTTAGACGAAGTGATTTAGAGATGAATCCAGTTTTAAATTCGGATTCGTTATCTTTACATCTAAGAAGAAGCAGATTTTCTTGCAACCTAAACTTGAAGTTATTTCAAAAAAAATTCCTTGTTCTTCAGCTACGACTAGCCGATGGTGGTGCAAGTATTCTTACTTTCGCTCTCCTTGTTCTCAGATCCAAAAGGTAACCCTAATTCTCTCGCCCTCTTTTGTGATTCTTCCAGATCTGGAGCCATGATTGTCATCGTCTTCGGTAACCTCCAACTCGTCGGCGAACAACACGCTCTCAAATTTAGTCGAATTGATGACTTTCATTTAATTGTTCTTTATTTCGTAAAAGTTCGAATCACAGGTTCATAATAATTTGTATTCATTTGAGTGTAGTTAGTAGAACTGGATTGTTGTTCTACTGATGAATTTATCATTCTAAAGATTAGCAAACAGCCAAACCTCCCTTCCCCATATTCAATGCACCTTGCACCTCCGTTTCGCAACCTCGCTGCCCACTGCATGCTGCCTTGTCACACACTCACCGGTTTTTAAGTGTCTGATTTCATTGTTATTATTTTAGTTATATTCATGTCATTGCAAGTTGTGAAATGTGGCATCTTTACATCAATTTAAGAATGATTGTGGAAAATATGTTTTCAATTTATGTGAAAGTGAATTTTGAATGGAAAAGCTATTCTAAAACATATCCTTTTGCTTTTTAATGTGTTCTTTCCTTGCATTTCTGACTGCTAATCATGTTCCTATATTTTCTTATTTCTTTCCTCCCTATTTGGGTCTATTGGAAGCGGGTGGGATAGAGGGAAACAATCTCATGTGGAAGGTTACTGGATTCTGTGTTTGTGTTGGTCGTTGCCACTTTGTTAGCAGGCAATCTAGATTGGTGCTTGTAAAGAGCTCAGTTCCTATTTGAATCTTGATTTGATTTATTTCCTTTTATTCCTTTAGAAGGCTCCTTTGTCTGTATGGATCTCTTTTCGTGGCAATGTGCTTTGGATTTTCTATTGGTTATTTCAAGCAGGGCTCATTTGGTACTTTTTACAATTAATATAACCTTTTGTTTCCTATTGAATTTAGGTTTGTTTTGGTTGTGTTTAAAATCTTGCTATCAGATTCACACAACCTCTATCTGTATCCTATTTGGAAACCTGCAATCTGTTAGTTTGTTTCTATTCTAATGGAAATGAAGTTCCTTGCAAGTGGTTCACCCAATCATGATTTCATACATCCCGTTTCGCCTAGGTTTCTTTGCCGTATATGTTGCTTGATGGCGTTGTAGATTTGTGCTTTAAGAAGAATAGAGTTTCACATTATAAAAGCAGGTATTGTTGTCTCTAGTTCTGCAGTACAGTTATATCAACAGTTTCATATTATAAAAGCTTAGTTTTAGTATTGTTAGTATGTTATGCTCAATTAATTATTATGCAGTTTTTTCCCCTTTAAGTAATAGCGCGAGGCCGTATGTTTCAAACAAAATTTTGATTGTTTATTTGTGCTTAATAGAGATTGAAAACTTTGTTGATTTTTTTTTTTTTGGTTTTGTGAGTTATTTATAGATGGAAATGGATCGGAATCGGCAATCTTCTTCACAAAGAAACCCTAACAAGACCAAGCATAAAGAAGCAACAACTACAACAAGTTGTCCATTGTCTCATAAGCTAATAGTTATATCTGTCGGCCTTTTTTCCCCACCCCGTGTATGACAAACACTTTTTCCTTTGTTGAAAATGAACAATATGTGGTTGGTTTAGACTTTGCATTATAAAGGAAGAACTAGCGTTTGATGTAGTGCACTAAATGTTAGTCATGCCAAGGAGTTAGAAAAAAGAAAGAGCTAAAGAACTAGGCTTTGGTTACATAATTGAAGCTTATAATAGATGAAATTTTAGAGGTTGACAATGTAAAGGCAATAGTAGCAATGTAAAATCTAGTATCTCTAGCAAGCCCATAACATTTAGAATATTTCATATTTATGTGATTGCTAATGAAAGTTTTGCATGACCATCTAAAGTATTGCGTTGTTTGTTTTCTCAGTTCATTTTATTTATGAAGTATTAGTAATGTATACATGGGTTTTGGGTTTATTATTGCATATTTTAACTAGAATGGTTTCTAATGACATGTTATTGCTATTTTGATGCTCTCTCTCCTTTTCTTTTTCCAATTATTTAGATTTTTGCACTTTTTGAAAATATCAGGTTCTGCAAAAATTTTTTGTGGTTCTTGTTCATGACTTTTTGTCTCATATTTGAGTATCGTGCAGGACTTGGAGAACGGAGGAATCTCAGATGGGCTAGATGATCGTTGTCAAGTTTTCACACTTACTTTTGCGGGTAACATGCTTGGTTTAGAGCCATTGTTCTCACCCTTCCCCTCACAAACATTTCGGATTCTCACTTGAGTTGATTATATGTGCCGCATACTATCTTGTGCATTTTTCTTGAGCCGTTAGCAACTTTAGTCTGCAGATCTTGGACTTTTTAAGAGTCGTTTTGTGTGATTTAATTTTGCCAGTGTTATACATCTTTTCACTCACCAAACTAATGAGAAACTAATGAGCTTCAAATTATTATACATCATTTCATTGTCGCCTATGCTACTGCATGCACTATTGAAGCTTGTTGCTCAATGCCTAGTATATGTGGAAAAACCAGGAGAAGACTTGTTCGTACCAGCTGGGAGTAGCCACAAGTCCGTTAGGATGTACTTTATTTGTAAATTGTATCCGCAAATTATTTTCAGTATATCTTGTATCAATAATAGAAATTTCCATGGAAATTCAAGCTTTTATGTATATGTAACAGTTTGGGCATCATTTTAGCTAAAAAAAATGTGAATTTTTTTTTTTATTTTTTATTTTTTATTTTTTTGGGGTCTCAAATGCTCCGGGTTTCCTTAAAACCGGAGCATTTATGCTGTCAATTGCTCCGTTTTTGCTTTGTCAACCGAAGCATTTGATGTATTATGGGCTTGTAAAATTCATCAAATGCTCCGGTTTTAGGAACAACCGGAGCATTTGAAGAAATAAATGCTCCGGTTTTCAACCGGAGCATTTGAAAAATGCTCA
Source organism: Beta corolliflora (assembly GCA_947648045.1). Taxonomy (NCBI): domain Eukaryota; kingdom Viridiplantae; phylum Streptophyta; class Magnoliopsida; order Caryophyllales; family Amaranthaceae; genus Beta; species Beta corolliflora. The sequence goes on from CANSZD010003972.1 coordinate 464,448, forward strand.
AATGCTCGTATGACGTCTGCTACGGGTCAAATACGGAGCATTTGCGGGCTTTTTAACCGGAGCATTTGAGTATTTTTCCACTAGTGTATAAGAGTCAATTAAACTCCACTTATATGCTTTGAAACACATTTTGGGTAAATGAAGGCGATTTCGGGCCGATTTTGGCCTTTACACTCCAATTCACTTAGTTTTTTTCATTTAGCCGCATGTTAGGTCATATATAGTCCTAATACGTACATATATAACTACTCCCTCTGCTTTTTTTTATTTGCTACATTTGACTTGCACGGTTTTCAAAGCATTATTTAACTCTTAATATCTCTTATTTCGCTTAAGTAAAAATTATAAAAATTTGATATTATGAATCTACACGTCGAGACGAATCTAACAAGATCACACATGACTATATTTTTACTTATAAAATAATCAAAATAATCGGTCAAAGTAGTGGCTTCATTCCCAAGAAATCAAATGTAGCAAATAAAAAAAAGCAGAGGGAGTATAAGAGTCAATCAAACTCCACTTATATGCTTTGAAACACATTTTCGGTAACTTTTTGTTTGTTTCTTGTTTTTATAGAATACGTTCCATATTACTCATAATGAGGAAAAAAAGGCGGCGTTCCTATCCGCGGTGGCCGAAAGATTTAGAGCTTTCAAAAGCAAACTAGTGAGTGGGTGGATCACGAAACGGAGAAAGAGGACTATAAAGAGGAGGAAAATTCAAAAATCAAAGCAAAATGAGGGCGAGACGGACAAGGAGGCCGAAAAAGAAACAGAAAAGGAAGGGGGAGAGCAGGAAGATACATTTCAACTGGATTCTTTGCCTCATCAGATTTGGGGACATATAAAACCAGAAGATTGGGAGGCATTTGTTGCCCAAAATACTACGCCGGAGATGGTGGTAAGTATTGCACTTTAAACTATATATATTCGACTTTGCATGTTCACTTTCAATACAATTACATGTGTTTTCTAATTGCCCATGTGAATTTATAGGCTAAGCGTGAGAAACATTCACTCAGTGCAAGACAGAGGAAGCACTACCATCATATGGGTTCCCATACTTATGCGAGTGCGAGAAAGTTGTGGATTGACGAGAAATTTTACCCTTCTACCGATACAACCACAACGCCGTCTTCTAGCTCTAAGGCCGCACCGTTTGTCAAAGTTGATCGTGTCGCTGATTGGTGGTGCTCCTTGCATAGGCGTGATATCAACAATCAAATGACCATTTCAGATCCGGGAACCTTGAAGATAGCCAATGCCGTTGTAAGTACATGCACTACCAATCCCCCCCCCCCGCACACATCCCCCACTCCCCGCACACCGCCCCCACCCCCGCGCACACGGTCCCCCACCCCCTCGCACACATCCCCTTACTCCCCGCACACGCCCCCCCCCCCGCACACCGCCCCCCCCACCCCCGCACACGCGCCCCCCACCCCCGCACACAGTCCCCCCCCCCGCACACATCCCCCCACCCCGCACACCGCCCCACCCCGCGCACACCCCCCCACTCCCCGCACACCGCCCCCCCCCCCCGCACACCGCCCCCCACCATCCCCGCACACGGTCCCCCACCCCGGTCCCCCCCCCCCGCACACATCCCCCCACTCCCCTACACACCGCCCCCACCCCGCACACCGCCCCCACCCCCCGCACACCTGCCCCCACCCCCGCACACCGCCCCCCAACCCCCCCCACCGCACCCCCCCCCCCCACACACATCCCCCCCACTCCCCCCACCGCCCCCCCCCGCACACATCCCCCCACTCCCCGCACTGCCCCCACTCCCCGCACACATCCCCCCCACCCCCGCACATCCCCCCCCCCCCCGCACACATCCCCCCACCCTGCCGCACCCCCCCCCCCCGCCCCACACATCCCCCACTCCCTGCTCCCCCGCCGCACACCTGCCCCCACCCCGCTTATGATGTTGATTTTTTTTTTTAACTTACCGTTGTTAATTTCTCTATAGATGGGGCTCAAGCAAAAAGAGGTTAGCGGCGAGTTCACCCCCCAAGGCAACAAAGATGCCCTTTATGAGACTTTGGGAAAGGATCATAGTGGACGTTTGAGGGGTTTAGGTGGTATTCGTCTAGGTGTGACAAAAGCGTATCCTAAAGATTACTCCGTGGGTACAAAATCACGCTCTCAACCACATGATATGGAAGCTATGACACAAGCTATTCGGGAGAAGCTTACCGATGAAATTACGGAGAAAGTCACGGAGAAAGTGACGGAGAAAGTCACGGAGAAACTCACGGAGAGTTTCAACGCGGTCCTCTCACAGTTTGGTTTACCGGCGATACATCAACCTAAACTGGATCGTCTTTTGGAGGACAAAGCTAGCCATCCTAACACACAAAAATCCCCACCATCTATACTTGAGTTAGAGGTAACTATTATCCTTATAATTTTTAAAACTAAGTAACATGTTATATTATGTAATTGCATGTTCGTAACCTCAATTTCATTTACTTTTTGAAGGAAGAAACGCCTTGCCAGCTTTTACTAGATGTAAAAGATGAGGGTTTGATTGTGGTGGCTGTAGGAAATGCACAACCACGAAGTGAACGAGCAATAGTCCATCATGAGCCCGTGGACAATGAGCACTTGGCGGTTAGTGTAGTGACCATTACTCCCGGTTACGAAGACTTTGCTCTTCCGTTTGCCCTAAACCGTCAATTGATATAAATGTCTTGACCGACGCTCGTGGTGGTTATGTGTTGTGGCCATCGACATGGGTGAGGTTTTCAGACGAGGTAAATTGAAGCAACTTAAATCCATATTCATAATGATTTGTTTCATACCTACCTACTAACTAAGTTGAATGTTTTCACCGTTGAATTATTAGGTTTTGGAGAGAATAAACAAGCCCAAGGAAAGCAAGGCGGACTCACCTCCTCTAGAGAAGGCGAAGAAGGGTTCAGAGAAGAAGGGTTCAAGCGGGCTAAAGAAGGCCATTTTGGGCAAAGGAATGCAAGATTCAAGTCACAAAGAAAAACCAACTACATATACTTGGATCGAGAAACCAAAGATCGAGTGTCTCACTAAGGCATGCATATGGCTACATGCAAATGCGCGTGATATGTCGGATGATGCACCTCTCGAGGTGAATTTGGGTACCACGCAATTCAACTACTTTGAGGATACATCGACATGGGTGTCTAAGGGTGATTTGAAAGAGTTCCTTTGCGGAGAGATCTTGAATGTTTCCTTGATTCAAGTCTTCATGAGGTAAAACATTTGTACTTTTGAAGTAAATAAAAATGATTTGCAATATACAATAATATATTTATGTTACGAAGTTGGTTGTGCTTTAAAGATTACTACAAGATGATTGTGGACGCAAGAGCATACAAGAGCAATTTGGGTGGTTATGTCCAAATTTCACCCGAGCCGACAATTGTTTGCAAAACACAAATGAGGTCAAGGAGTATATTTGGCTATGTATCAAAACATCTCTACGTGCACAACATAAGTTCATACTTGCCCCTTGTTTTGAAGAGTATAGTTCTTAACCTTGCATCTATTTTTACCACTTTAATTATCATTATTTATACAATAGAAGTACTCACATGATTGCTTCCTAACTTTTTTGGCATTTTAGTCTTCATTGGTCGCTCGTTGTGATTTGTCCTTCAAACAACACAGTATATCATTTTGATTCTATAGCTCAAGATCCACCACGACACTTATTCCTCAAATCATGCATAAATAGGTATATTTGTTATTTAAAATGCTAATAAGCATTACACTTTTTACTAATTCCATTCTTTGGCCACTTCTCACATGAAAATAACTTAACTACAGTTCGTTGAAGAAATTTAAGAGCACGGGAAAAATACCTGAATGGAAAGCAATGAAGGTAATACATATTAGTTAAGCTACGTACTTCTTTCTTTTAGCAAAAAACAACCATGTATGTTAATTACATGATTTTTTTATGTAATTCTATGATTAGTGTGCTCAAGCAACCGGGGGAACCGAGTGTGGCTACTATGTGTTGAGGTTCATGTTCGATATAGCCTCAAGTTGCAAGGAAGTCGGGGATATTGAGAAGGTATATATATATATACATATAAAACTAATATACGTAGCTTAATTTAAAGTCGATTTTGGCCTCTTAAGCTCAATGCACTTAGTTTTGTTTTCTTTCCGCCTTTAGCCGCATGTTAAGTCATATATAGTTCCAATAGGTACATATATAACTATAAGAGTCAATTAAAGTTCACTCATACGCTTTGAAACCCATTTTGGATAAATGAAGGTCATTTCGAGTCGATTTTGGAATTCGAAGCTCATTTCGGTTAGTTTCCCGCATTTAGCCACATGATAGGTCATATATAGTTCCAATAGGTACATATATAACTATAAGAGTCAATTAAAGTTCACTCATATGCTTTGAAACCCATTTTGGGTAAATGAAGGCCATTTCGGGCCGATTTTGGAATTCGAAGCTCATTTCACTTAGTTTCCCGTATTTAGCCACATGTTAGGTCATATATAGTTCCAATAGGTACATATATAACTATAAGAGTCAATTATAGTTCACTCATATGCTTTGAAACCCATTTTGGGTAAATGAAGGCCGTTTCGGGCCGATTTTAGCCTTCGGGGCTCATTTCACTTAGTTTCCTGCATTTAGCCACTTGTTAGGTCATATATAGTTCCAATAGGTACATATATAACTATAAGAGTCAATTATAGTTCACTCATATGCTTTGAAACCCATTTTGGGTAAATGGAGGCCGTTTCGGGCCGATTTTGGCCTTCGAAGCTCATTTCACTTAGTTTCCGGCATTTAGCCACATGTTAGGTCATATATAGTCCCAATAGGTACATATATAACAATAAGAGTCAATTATAGTTCACTCATATGCTTTGAAACCCATTTTGGGTAAATGAAGGCCGTTTCGGGCCCATTTTAGCCTTCGAAGCTCACTTCACTTAGTTTCCAGCATTTAGCCACATGTTAGGTCATATATAGTTCCAATAGGTACATATATAACTATAAGAGTCGATTAAAGTTCACTCATATGCTTTGAAACCCATTTTGGGTAAATGAAGGCCATTTCGGGCCGATTGTGGAATTCGAAGGTCATTTCACTTAGTTTAGGCATTTAGCCACATGTTAGGTCATATATAGTTCCAATAGGTACATATATAACTATAAGAGTCAATTATAGTTCACTCATATGCATATGCTTTGAAACCCATTTTGGGTAAATGAATGCCGTTTCAGGCCGATTTTAGCCTTCGAAGCTCACTTCACTTAATTTCCCGCATTTAGCCACATGTTAGGTCATATATAGTTCCAATAGGTACATATATAACTATAAGAGTCAATTATCAAAGGTCTTACTCAAACTAAAACTGATATTATGTGTGTTTCCTTATGTTTAAGGTATTCAACCAAAGGGAGAGTTCTTTCACCACAACCGAGATAAACGAGGTTCGAGATTTGCTAGCACACTACATTACCGAAGTTTGCATGTGAAGATGATGCTGCGACTTTGAGTTTATTTGTTCTTATTGTTCTACTTGCTAGTTATTTAGGTACAACAATATAATTAATGTTTATTTTGGATTTTAGTACTTAATACAACTTCATTTGTGGTACATTCTCCAAATTTTATTATATATATATATATATATATATATATATATATATATATATATATATATATATATATATATATATATATATATATATAAATTTGACTTGTATACGACGCGCTTCTGGGATTTGTGTCAACTATAGCAAGTTAGATATAATAAAATATTATATATATACAAATATAATATATATATATATATATACAAATATAATATATATATATATTATATAACATTAACTGATGCGGTTTACTAAGAAAATCGCATCAGTTAATGTTCCAATGCATACAAAGAGGTTGGCGGCAAAGAACAAACCGCTGCGGTTCCAAGGCAAAACCGCAGCGGTTTTTTTGCCTAGGAACCGCAGCGGTTTGTTCTTTGCCGCTGCGGTTCACAACCGCAGCAGTTTCTTTTTGAAAACTGCTGCTAGTCCAACCATTGCGGGCCAAAACCGCGGCGGCAAGCCCGATTTTGACCGCAGCGGTTGGACTTTATTCCACTAGTGAAGGTATGGTGGTGATAGAAGGAACAACAGGGTTTGATTCTCTGTTTCGCAGTAAAGAAGGACAACCACCAGCATCGAAATCAGTGATTGAGGGTTTGCCAAGTGTCGAGATCAGAGAGTGTGTGATTTTCTTGGAAGAGTGTGGTGTTGGTGACATTGTAAAGGAAATGCCATGCCAACAGAGGTTTCGTGGTGGGTGTATTGAGAAGTGGTTGGGAATTCATAGGTCGTATCCTATTTGTACTTGAGTATGACATTGGAGGAGGACCAAGAGTTTGCCATGGAGAAATTAGCATATGGATGTGTTTGTTTCCTTGAATTAGCTTTTGGAAAAATGATTAGAAATAAGGGGAAATCAATCAAGGCAATGCAAAAACAATGCTAGAGATTACAGAGGTGGGGCTGGGTTTATGTTGTGAAAGACTTGTTCTTTTATGGTGTGAAGTGTGAACTCACCACTGTAATGACGGTTAGCAGAGGGAAAATTTCTATGAATCAATCAAGAAAATGAAGAACTATAAGAAGTTGAGCAGAGAAAAAAAAAAGTACAGGTCATATGAGCTTTTAATGAGCTCACGTGACTAGTAACCTGCTGCAGCAGGTGAAGCAACCTATAAGGCCCGCCCAAATTCACACCCCCCTATAGTTGGGACCTGTACAGGATAATCAATAGTTGGTACCTTTAAAAAATGTTCGGTCTTAGTTGGGACCCTTGGTGTCAATTTTTCCTTTATGCTTTGGTTAGATAAGTTATGTCACCTAATTAATCACAATACTATTTATGCGAGTATTCCGGCTTGTAGTTTAATATACTTGATAAACTTATTAATTCTCATTCCAATTAATCTATTAATTAGTCATATTATTATTAGTGGTGGATTCGACTGTCTTATTATTGTCTGTTATCCGATTCACTTTTTATTGCCAAGTTTATTTAGTTTACTTTAATTTGTTCAAAATCAAATCATTATATTTATATTTAGGATTAAATTAGTAGACATTAGGCTTAATTTTAATCAATTATTCCCTGTGGATACGATACCCTATTAATTATCACTTACTACTGGATCTTGTACACTTGCAAGAATAGTGTTTTATAACTTGTTTAAAATCGCTATCACCCGGTTACATGATGAGTCTCCAACCTTGCTTTCCCAACAGGGCCCAATTAAACATTTTCATATACCTAAAACCCAAACCGCCTTCCGCCTTTGGCCTACATAACTTTTTCCAAGCCACCCAGTGAATTTTTCGCTCGCCAGCCTTTTAACCCCACCAGAACTGAGATACAAGAGATCAAATTTCATCACAAAAAGAAGATGGAAACTTGAACACACTCATTGCATAGGCATGAAGAGATTGGGCCACTGCCTTTATCATGACCTCCATACCCGTTTTAGATAGCACCATCCCCTTCCACCCCTGAAGCTTCTTCCAAATTTTCTCCTTGACTCCTCTAGTAATCACCTTTTTCGACCTCCCCACCAACGTAGGGAGACCCAAATACCTATCATGTATATCAACCTCCTGTACACCAACAAGATGAGAGTACATGCTCTTCTTGCAGCTGCAACACCCCTACTAAAAGAAATTTTTGTCTTATCAAAATTCACTTTCTGCCCCGAAGACTTCTCATAGAGCTCAAGAGCTTGTTGAATAGCCTCCGCATCCTGCAAAGTAGCTCTGGAAAATACTCCCTCCGTCCCAGAATAGTCTGAACACTTTCCTTTTATGTTTGTCCTAAATTAGTTTGAACACTTCAACTTTTGACATGGTCCAACTATTAATATATTATTTCTTTATTTACACATCTTTGGCCCACACTCTACCTTTTATCAATAAAAGTTACCCAACTTTCTCTCTCCTCTAATACAAAATACTCCACCAACTCCTATCACATCTACTTTTTAAATAAAATAACATTTTATAACCACACTACAACTTATCACCTTAAACTACGTGTCCCAACAAGTGTTCAGATCTTTTTGGGACGGAGGGAGTATAATGCAATCATCAGCAAATAAAAGGTGACTAACAGACGGCGCAGTAAGACCCACTCTAACCCCTCTCAACGAGCCTCTTTTCTCTGCACTTCTAATCAAATGAGAGAATACCTCTGCACACAAGATGAAGAGATACGGATATAAAGGGTCACCCTGTCGTATCCCTCTCTGCGGATATAAATCAACTGAAGATTTTCCATTAATCTGAACCGAGAAAGAGACTGACCGAACACACTCCATCACTCTATTAATCCAACCAGTATCAAAACCAAATCTCACCATCGTAATATCTAGAAAATCCCATTCCACCCTATCATAAGCTTTAGACATATCAAGCTTCATCGCCATGCAACCCTCTGCACTCTTCAGCTGCTTCATGTGATGAAACAACTCAAAAGCAACCAAAATATTGTCTGTAATCAAACGTCCTGGAGTGAATGCACTTTGATTAATAGAAACAATACTGGTTAAGAAAGAACTTCAACCGATTAGCAAGCACTTTAGAGACCAACGTACACCACATTGCACAACGAAATCGGACGAAAATCAACCATATGCACCGTGTTACTGTTCTTAGGAATAAGAGTAATAAAAGTCCGATTAAGATAACTAGGGATAGGATCACCCCTCAGAATCCCCAGAACCATCTGAGTCACAGAATGTCCCACAATATGCCAATAAGTCTGAAAAAATATATGACACAATACACATACCATCAGGGCCGGGAGCTTTAATAGGATGAATCTGACTCAAAGCCACCCTCATTTCTTCCTCTGTATAATCAGCTCGCAACATAGTATTCATATCATCATAAACCCGAGCCTCGAAACTGTTTAGAGCCTCTGAAATCAAAGTAGGATGAGACGAAGCAAAAATATGCTTGAAGTAAGCAATTGCAACATTACCCATAGCTAGGGGTGTGCAAAGAGTTGGGTCGGACCGAAATTTAGACCGGACCGAACCGGACCGGACCGAGGATTCGAGTCCAGTCCCCGGTCCGCCAAAAATCAGGATTTCGGGTTTCTGGTCTGGTCCGGTCCGGTCCAAACCCGGAAAATTCCGGTCCGGACCGATGGACCGGAATTTCTGTTTTTGTAGTAAAAAAAGTAGTTTTAAGGTTAAAAGAAATTCAAAGTTATAAAGTTAGAAAGCTAAAACTTACACTTTAATAACTTTATGAGTATTGTTGTTAGAATTATTAAATTTTAATATATCTAATTTATAAATATGTATAAATCTAAATTAAAAAGTTTTTTTTTTTAAAAATGCAGATTCCGGTCCAACAGGTCCAAAACCGGACCGGACAGGAATTTTTTTGGTCCGGTTCCGGTCCAAAAAAATTCAGTTTTCGGTCCACCGGTTCAGCCGGTTCCGGTCCGGTCTCGGTCCTGGACCGGTGCACACCCCTACCCACAACTTCATCCCCTACATGTTCGGCCCCCTCATCATCTTGTAACACCCGAATTGTATTCTTCCTTTTTCTCCCTGAAGCTCATTGATGTAAGAATTTTGAATTTCTATCCCCCTCAGCAAGCCAAAGAACTCTCGATCTCTGCTTCCAATAAATCTTCTCAATCAACATAAGCCCAGAAATTTCGTTCCCGTAACAGCTTACGTCTACGCTCCAAATGAACCCCAGTAAGACCCCCGTGATTAAGATTTTTCAAAGCTTTTCTCTTCTTCTTCAGATCAGCAAACAACTTCCCAAACTTACTCTGACTCCACATTTTCAAGCCAGCAGCACATGACTCAATCTTCGCTCCCAAAGGATCACCCCCCACCCAAGCATGAGATATCACCTCCTCACATTCCCCCTCCATAGTCCACAACTGCTCTAATCTAAACGGTCTCGCACCTAACTGAACTCCCTCGGACTGCTTCCACAACGTAAGCTTAATCGAGGCATGATCTGACCATTCACGATCTAAGTGCCACAGATGACTATCCGGAAACGCAGATAACCAAGCACTAGTAGCAAGGGCCCTATCCAGCCTACACTAAATATTTTCATCCAATTCTCTCCCATTATCATAAGTTACAAGTTTATAAGTTTACCTTTCTATGTTGTGAGTGATTTTGTTCTTAATGAGAAAATAAATAACATTTACATTATACTAGGGTAACTTTCAAGCATTTTAAAATAACTTTACATCTACCTTACAATATTTATTGTACGTCGATTTTATAATTATTCATGAAATAGAAAGTCATTTAAAGTAGGATTTTTTAACTAAAATAATACAAGTTTTTGCCCGTTCTCTCGCAATAATACAAACTTTTGCCCAAAATTCCTCTGGTAGGTCAATTCCGGTTGTAACTTGTTGTAGCAGGTCACTATGACACGTGCCATTATCTTATTGGTTGGTTTTTTAATTTTTATTTCAATTTGAAAAAAAAAACCCAGTATTTTCCTTTTTTTCTTTCTTTTTCTCCAGTCTTTTACTCCACTCTTTTCCTCCCTCCCCCCACCCCACCTCACCCCTCCCCTGGCCGGCGATTTTGAGGGGGCGTCGAGATTCTTAAGCCGATGAGCATCTGAGAGAGGAGGTCAAGCTTCAGCCCCCATAACAGGGTTATCACCCTTCTTGATCATCAACCGGCCTTTTCCAAGGTGATTTGGGCCAGCATCCACAGTCTCATTTACCTCTTTCCGATCATCTCCACTGCGATCAGATAAAACGATGGCGCACGCAAAAGGAGCGGTAGAAGTGGCGAGGACTGTCGTTGATGTAGTGGAGCTTGCGTGGTCTGCCGCCGAACTCCTCCACTACAACAACCACAACTCCGAACAATCCGCTGTCGATGTATGTTCTTAAAAAACTTTGATTTTTGTTGGTGGGTTTGTTTTGATTTGTGATTGTGATTGATGATTTTGGGAAGAAATCAATTGGGTTTGATGTGGGTTGTGATTTAATTTCAGTATCGTGATTTAATTTCACGTGGGATTGGTGATTTGGGATGATTTCCCTCCTGATGTATGTTGTTAACTTTGATTACTCTTTTTGGGTTTGTTTGATTTGTGAATGCAATTAGAGCACCCTTAATGATGATTGAAAAAATAAGATCAAGTACTTGATCTTAAGAGGGTGCTCATAATGATGATTGAAACAAAGATCATGTGGTGATTGGAAAAAAAAAATGGTATGGGACAAATGAAACTATGATCAGGCGTGGGAGTGGGACCCACCGCCTTATCTGACGAAAAATAATTTTTTTTTGCTTTTCTTCTAGTCAAAAAGCAACGTTTTGGCTGGAAGAAAAGCAACAAAAATTAACTTTGCCAGATTTCTGACGCGCATGACAGATTTTCCGACGCGCGCGTCAGAATTTGACACTTGTCAAATTATGACAGGAGAGAGAGAAATAATACAATTACAAATATTAAAAATGCAATATCATAAAAAATACAAAGCCAAAATAAATAAAAAAATTACCAATGGCTCTATTTTTCTGAGATCTACAAATAGAGACTCATTTTGTAATATTTTGGACAAATTTTTTTTCTAGCTATTTACTAATTTTCTATAATTTTGCTTATTTTATATGAAATATCTTCCACTTTTACACTCTAAAAAAATAAACAATATTTTTGTGCATTTAATTTAGTTAATGCTAAAAACGCTAATTATGTATTTATTTAATTAATTTTTTATCAATTAGTAATGAATATTTCATATTATTAAAAAGTAAATAATAAAAATATTGTATAATGGTGGTGGGGTGATGAGAGAGAAAAAATAATTGGGTGGGGTAAAAAAGTAGTTGGGTAGGCAAAAGTAGTTGGGATGATCTTTTTTTTGGTTCATTGTTAAGAAGAAAGTGAGAACATATTGTGGGATGTAATTTTTTAGAGAGATAAAGTTAAAAAGAGAGTGGGATGATCTTATTTCTCAATCATCAATAATGGTGCTCTTAGTGATTTGGGAGAAACAATTGAGTTTTATTCTTGGGGTTGAATTGGGGTTGAATTTGGGGTTGAATTTGAGGAGAGAGAAGGAGATCGAGTGAGGAAGAGAGTGGAAAGAGGAGAGAGAATTGGTTTCGGGTGGTATTACAGGGGTGGTTTCAGGGCTGATGGGATCAGGGGTGGTTCAGGGGTGGTTTCGGGTGGATCAGGGGTGGTTCGGGGGTGGTTACGGTTTGGTGGAATCAGGGGTGGTTTCAAGGCTGGTGGGATCAGTGGTGGTTCAGGTGGCTTTGGGGTTACGGGTGTGGCCGGGGTGGCTTCAGGATTCGGGGTTGCCTGTTATGGTGGTCGTGGGGTGGGGGTGGTTTCTTGGTGGGAGGGGGGTGGTGGGTTAGGGGTGGTTTAGTTTGGTTGTGGGAGGGAGAGGAAAGAGAAAAAGATTAACCTGTTTTACAGGTTAAAGGTCACATTGAGCTACTGGAGGAATTTTGGGTAAAAGTTTATATTATTTAAAAATAATCAAAAGTTTGTATTATTGTGAGAGAACGGGCAAAGTTTGTATTATTCTAGTTAAAAAATCCTTTAAAGTATAATAATTTTTTTTATTATTGTTCATAATACTATGTACTATGTAATATGGTATATATACGAAGTATTCAAATTTTTCTATCTGCATCAGCTCGAATTTTGCGAAATATTATTTCATATTTTAATTTGGCCCCTCCCAAAGAAAGCGGTCAAGATCCGCCACTGTTTGTATGGAAGCGAGTCTAGCTATTCTCCAAATTGTTCGGTGGAGAACAAGAAAAAAGGCCTATTTTACCCTTAAATATACCATTGTCAACATCTAGTTAGTCTTCTATTTTTAAAATTTGTTTTTACGCATTGCAACAGTTATTAGGGAGCCATTGCAATAGATTTAGAAGCTGTTGCATTTAAGACTCTAATGCAACGGTTTTGTATAACATTTGCAATAAGCGTTGCATTAGAACTATCTGTTGCAAATAAGCATTGCATTAGCATATGTAGTTGCAATAGACTGTTGCTTTATGATCAACCGTTACATTAGACTATTGCATTTGCTTCAAAATGTAGTAGTGACTATAGATCACGTTTTGGGTTGACTAATGGCGTGTTGCACAACAGCTTTTGAGGTAGCTTTTAGTGTTTGGACCAAGTCAAAACTCTAATAAAAAAGTTGTGTTTGGTGAAATAGTGTTTGGAGTAGCTTTTGGTGTTTGAACTAGTGTTTTAGCTTTCGGGGTAGTGGTAGCTTTTCGAGTAGCTTTTGAAGATTGAATATAGTTGTTTTTGTTATTTTTTTAAACTAAAAGCTAATTTTACCAAACACTAATTATCAGATTAGTTATTTTCACAGTTAAACTCTAACAGCTAATATCTGACAGCTGGCAACTACTTCTACAGCTAATAGCTACCGCAACATCTACTTTTGCCGAACAGGCCCTAAGATAATGATTCCTAACTTCCTACTTTACCTTTTTTGAGGGAAAGTTTATTACCTCGCATTAATGGCCAGTTATCAACAAGTAGATGCATATATATTAGGTAGTCATATCAGGTTATGAAAAATTATTTTAAGGGGAAAGATAAAGTTCATTAATTGAAAGTGATAGGCATCTACAATCAATATTAAAGAAAAACGAAACACAATCTAACTTGATCAAATAAAGTTTTTATACTATATAACTACGATAATAATGCATCGGATATGATAATACAGCATAGCCCTTATTTGTTCGCTAAATCATGCAGCCTTCTATGAGAGCGTCCATCATTCTGACATAATTTTGAGAAATATTGGACTATGGTGATGGCGTACGATAATCTAATATTGATTGCAAATTTGTACATCAAACCATCAGTATCTTTGTAATAAACCACAAAAACAAAACTTTAAACTCCCACAAGAGGAGACTAATAGATCAAACTCCAAACTCCCATCAATATTAGGAAGCTGTGTCAAGTTATGAACTTAGTAATTTTTACAAGTTTGTTTCAAATAAAATTGTATAATTTTTACAAGGAGCTAAATCTGTGTAAAATTCTTTGGATTATTTTAAATAAGTTTCAAGTATGTATTATAATATAACAGCCATTTTAGTTGTATAAAATTAGTAATATATAACTACCGGTATTTGAAGACGCCAAAGACTCCCAAGTTCTAGGATGCATTACCTGTACTGGCATAGTGGCATATGATATAAAGTGAAGTAGCATTTTAAATTTGGAAGTCTACAAAAGAAAGGAGTTTGATTCCTTTCAAAGAATCCGACTTAAGCAAAATTGTACTCCCTCTATGTTTTGTTTTTGTTCTTCCTCCTCGAAATGTTGACACTATGCACGATTAGAGAAAATTTTCTAAATTCTTCTCAATATATAAGAAAAAGATAGAGTCATATGGGGTCTTTTTTTTATTCGTATCAATGAGTACTTTATTAATATTCAATCATTATAATTTATACTAATAAGTAATAAAAGATATTTAAGGTCAAAAAATACATTAGCAAACGCGCATAGTTAAAGTAAGAAGAAAAAAAATACAAAGGAAGTATTGCATAAAATATAGCTGACATACAAAGTCGTGAAAAATATTTAATTTCGTTGCAATCATTAGCTAGTGTTAGTAGCTTAGTTAACAGATCAAATAAATTGAAAGGCAAATAAAACAAACAAAACTTTAAATCACACTCTTCGATAAGGCACAATGCCAAATCCATTAGTACAAAATTAAATTAAATTTCGGGAGCAAAAATCGAATAATTAAAAGGGTGAGTATGCTATCATTATTAGTATGAGATCACCGTAGTATCGATCAAGCTGAACCCCTGCGGTCGTCATCCTCAATTTCATCAACCTCCACCTCACCAGCAAGTTCTTCGAGAGATTTACCCATAGACTCGGGTACAAATAATGTGCAAACCATACCAAGGAAGTTGATGACACTAAGCACAAAAAGGGAGTTCCTCTTCCCAATACCAGCTGGATAACCGTGATCTCTCTTAGCCGGATCCGGGTCTTGTGACGCGTAAACAAATCCAAAGGCTCCAACGATGGCCCCAGCTTTCCCAGTTGCTGCAGATATACCATGGCAAGTGGATCTAAGCCTAGCCGGGAAGACCTCAGCGGGCACCACGAAGGTAGTGGCATTAGGACCGAAGTTTATTAGGAAGTCTTTCCTATACAGGACTTTTGTATATTAGGCAACATATATCTTGTATTGATAGTATCCTAATGTGATTAGGAAAGGGTTTTAGGTTGTATATATATATTTTCTCCTTGCTTAATGAAGGGATTTTTGAGCCGTTTTCTCCCAACATTATTCTGCACTTTATCATGGTATCACAGCCATCTAACAATTAGATTTTTTTTCGATCCTTGTGGCTTTCTCGAAGCACTTCATCCTCTTCGAATTTTTTTCTTTTCTGCCTTGGTTCGATTTGCTGAGTTGCTGCACTTTTCTTGTGCGTGATTTCACGTCTCTTGCTTCCGCTGCTGTTCAACTTTGTGCTGCACTCTTGCTCTCTCGCTCGGTCATGGGTGATTCTGACGCCAAGGCTAATGCCGGAACGTCGTCTCGTTATGAGCCGTTTTCCGAGTACTATTTACACCCTAGTGAGGGTACCGGAGCTGTTATTAGCCCTATCCTATTGACTGGTGACAACTATGAGGCTTGGTCTCGCTCTCTTCGTAACAATTTGCGGGCCAAGAACAAACTTGGCTTCATTGACGGCACAATCACGGTCCCTAATTCATCATCTCCCGATTATTCTCAATGGGGTATTGTTAATTCTATGCTTGTTGCTTGGATTTTTAATACTCTTGATGTTTCTGTTCGTTCCACTATGCGTTTTCCTGACAATGTTAAATTTTTATGGGATGATTTACGTGATCGTTATTCACTTGGTAACGGACCACGAATTCTTGAATTAAAAAATAAAATCCGTGATTGTCGTCAACTTGGTCGTCCTGTTGCTACGTTTTTTGGTGAATTACGCCAATTACAAGATGAATTAATGAGTTATTGCAAGTTGCCTATTTGCACCTGTTCTGCTGCTTCTGAGTATCTTCGTCTGCAGGAAACTGAACATCTTCATCAGTTTTGTTTGGGTTTAGATCCCAAGAAATTTGGTACTCTGGTTTCTGGTCTTCTTATGCAGGATCCTTTACCTTCTTTGAATGTTGCTTATGCTAAAATTATTTCTGATGAGCGTAAACAACACGTGTCTGAGGGTTTGGATACCCCTCGTCCCGATGCTGTCGGCTTTGCGGCTGGTGGTCCGGTTGCTCGTGTTTCCCCTGCTGCCGGGGATGACACTCGTGTGTGTAGCCACTGTGGAAAGACTGGTCATCTCAAAGACCGGTGCTTTCAGCTGCATGGTTACCCTACTCGTGGGGGTGGTCGTGGGCGTGGCTCTCGTGGTGGCAGGACTGGCCGTGGAGGTTCGATTTTTGCGGGCAATGCATGTGGGGGTCGTGGCTCAACATCGTCTGATATTTCCGATGCTGATCGTCGTAGTGCTCCTACTCTTACTGATGACCAATGGCAACAATTGATGTCGGTTCTCAAAGGGACGGATGTCTCTTCCTCCTCCACTGAAAAACTTGCTGGTATGTATGGTTCTGATGATTGGCTCATTGATTCTGGTGCCTCTAATCATATGTCTGGTAATCTTCGTTTGTTTACTAATCTCCGCACAATTTCTTCGGAAGTTGGTTTGCCTAATGGCAAGAGTACGCTTGCTACTAAGGAGGGCTCTATCACACTGTGTGATGGCTTGGTTTTGGATCATGTTCTTTATGTTCCTGATCTTACTTGCAGTTTATTATCTGTATCTCAATTATTGGTTCAACAAAAGTTTATTATTTTCTTCACTAATAAGCTATGTACTATACAGGACCTCACTTTGAAGAACCTGATTGGAGCGGGAGTGCAGTCTAGCGGGGTCTATGTTTTCATGTCTGTTCGTGGGCGTTCTCTTTGGCTAATAAAGTGACTAAGGTTGATGATGTGAGTCTGTTATGGCATCGTCGTTTGGGTCATCCATCTCTTAAAGTTCTTTCTTATTTACCTGGAGTAGCCGGGGTTCGTAGTCCTCAGTGTGATTTCGATTGTCCTATTTGTTTTATGGGCAAACAGCCCCGTAATTCTTTTCCTTTGAGTAATAATAAGACTGCTGCTATTTTTGACTTGATTCATTGTGATATTTGGGGTCCTAATAAAGTTTCTGCTCATTGTGGTTCTCGATACTTTCTTACTATTGTTGATGATTTTTCCCGTGCCACTTGGGTTTATTTAATGGCTCATAAATCTGAAGTTCCACAACTTGTTCAGAATTTCTATCTTATGGTTAAAACACAATTTAATTTGAAAATTAAAGTGCTGCGTAGTGATAATGGTCAGGAATTTCTTAGCTTGAAAAAGTTTTTTGCTCAAAAAGGAATATTACATCAAACAAGTTGTGTTGATACTGCTCAGCAGAATGGTCGTGTAGAACGTAAGCATCGTCATCTTCTTAATGTGGCACGTGCGTTACGTTTCCAAGCTCGTTTACCGAAATTATTTTGGGGAGAGTGTGTTAAGGCTGCTGCTCATCTTATTAATCTTACCCCTACTCCTGTTTTGCATGATAAAACTCCATATGCGTGTCTTTATGGTGTTCCACCTTCGTATGATAGTATTCGTGTGTTTGGGTGTCTCTGTTATGCTGCTAATCGTCCTCGTGTGAAAGATAAGTTTGATTCTAAGACTCGGAGATGTGTTTTTGTTGGATATCCTTTTGGTAAAAAAGGATGGCGCTTGTTTGATTTGGATACTCGTGAATATTTTGTGAGTAGAGATGTGCAGTTTGTTGAGGATTCGTTTCCTTATTTTGATGCACTTTCTCCTAATGATCGTACGCAATGGGATGCATATTTGAGTCAACCAATGGTTTAGGATGATGATGTGTATGATTTTGGTGAAGCTTTGGGGGGTAATGTGTGTGATGTTGTTGTTGAGCAGCGTGCGCGTGCTGTAGGTGCACCTGCTGGGTCACCGGTTGGTGATATTGCTGGCCCGTCGTTGACCGCGGACTTGGAAAGTGCGGCTGCTGGGCAGCGCTTGGTGAACACTCCTCTGCGTGGTCAGGTTGGTGTGGATGATAGTGTGTCGACACCTTCCCCTACTTCGGTTTGTGTAGGTGATATTTTTTGTGATACTACCACCCCTCTTCGTTTCAGGGGGAGTTCTTCTTCTTCTCCTTGCTTAGATGTTGGTGCTTCTCCTATGCCTACGGTTGTTGATGATACTCATGTGTTGGGTCGTGGTAAACGTGCCAAGGTTCCCTCCATCAAGTTACGAGATTATGTCACTAATACTCTTATTCTTCAAAACATAGATCCTACTTCTTCTGCTGCCCTTCCGTCTTCCTCTCGTTCTTCAGGTACACCTTTTAATATAGCTTGTTATGTTGATTATAATAACTTTTCTGTCAAACATCGGAGTTTTTTGACCGCTGTTACTAAAGGGAAGGAGCCACAGTCTTTTCAGGATGCAGTTCAGCATCCTGGATGGCGCAAAGCTATGAAGGATGAGATTGATGCTTTGGAACGTAATGGTACGTGGACCTTGGAAGACTTACCTCCTGGTAAGCGCGCTATTAGTAGTGGTTGGGTGTATAAGATTAAGTATACATCTACTGGTGCGATTGAACGTCTTAAGGGACGTCTCGTTGTTCATGGCAATCGCCAAGTAGCCGGTATTGATTATAATGAGACTTTTGCTCCTGTGGCTAAAATGGGAACTGTTCGTGTTTTGCTTGCTATTTCTGCTGCTCGTAATTGGGAACTCCATCAGATGGATGTTCATAATGCTTTTCTGCATGGTGATTTAGCTGAAGAAGTTTATATGAAACTTCCCCCTGGTTACTCTTGTTCGACTCCCGGGAAGGTTTGTCGGTTACGGAAGTCTTTGTATGGTTTGAAACAGGCTCCCCGACAATGGTTTGCCAAGTTATCTGCTGCTTTGAAAGCTTATGGTTTTATTCAGTCTTACACTGACTATTCTTTGTTCAGTTATATTCAGGGAGATGTGTCTCTTCATGTGTTGGTTTATGTTGATGATTTGATTATTGCTGGCTCCTCCTCTGCTGTTATTTCTCGCTTTAAAAGCTATCTGAGTGCCTGTTTTCATATGAAAGATTTGGGCGTTTTGAAGTATTTCTTGGGGATTGAGGTTGCTCGAAGTCCAGCTGGCATATTTCTTTCTAAAAAAAAGTATGCGCTTGATGTTTTGACTGAAGCTGGGATGTTAGGCTGTAAGCCTATAGATACTCCTATGGAACAAAACCATCGGCTTGCTCTTGTTGCTGATGCGCCTATGGTTGATCCGGATCGTTATCGTCGTTTAGTCGGCCGTCTTGTTTATCTTTCTGTGACGCGTCCTGAGCTTAGCTATGCTGTGCATATTCTGGCACAATTTTTGAGTGATCCTCAGATTCCTCACTAGGATGCAGCCCTTCGTGTCTTACGTTACATTAAAGGTAGTCCAGGACAAGGTGTTTTGTTACAATCTCAGAATGATTTATGCTTAACGGCCTTTTGTGACAGTGATTGGGCTGCTTGCCCAACCACGCGTCGTTCCTTGTCTGGCTACTTAGTTTTTCTTGGGTGCTCTCTTGTTTCGTGGAAGACTAAGAAGCAACCCACTGTTTCACGTTCTTCGGCTGAAGCTGAGTATCGTTCTATGGCCGTTACCACTTGTGAGTTGAAATGGTTGAAATCTTTGTTGCTGTCTCTTGGTGTTCTGCATCCTAGGCCTATGCGTTTATTTTGTGATAGTCAGTCTGCTCTTCATATTGCTAAGAATCCTGTCTTTCATGATCGAACAAAGCATATAGAAACGGATTGTCATTTTGTTCGGGATGAATTACTTGCTGGCAATCTTTGTACTGCTTATATTCCCACTGGTCATCAGTTAGCTGACATTCTCACTAAGGCTCTTGGCAGACAACAGTTCAGTTTTTTGTTGCGCAAGTTGGGCATTCGTGATTTACATGCTCCAACTTGAGGGGGAGTATTAGGAAGTCTTTCCTATACAGGACTTTTGTATATTAGGCAACATATATCTTGTATTGATAGTATCCTAATGTGATTAGGAAAGGGTTTTAGGTTGTATATATATTTTTTCTCCTTGCTTAATGAAGGGATTTTTATTCTGCACTTTATCAAAGTTGGCAAAGAAAAAAGTGAGCCCATACATGATGATGAACCCAATACGATTCTCCCTTTGTTGCCAATGTTGGTAGGGGAAGGCAATGGCGAGCATGAAGACGGTCATGAAAAAGAATCCCATCATCTGGATCCACCATCGTCCAATTACGTCTATGAAAACGACGGTGAACCAATATCCAGGGACGGTTCCACAAAGAGCAATTAGAGTTTGAGCTCTCGCTATCATATACACCTCTCTGATAGCATTCATCTCATTGCGCAGTGGAATCCATCCAATAGAGGTGAAAAGATCCTTCCGGAAAAGGTTCGACTATAGAACGCAATGTCAAGTAAGAACCATGTACTTGGTTGTTCCTAAGAGGCGAATGCCGGATCGTGGCGAGCAAATTGGGCATGTGAACAACCCGAATGATTGGTTAGAACTTTTTCCAATTCTCGTCAACCTTCTCCTCTTCGGCATCTATCTCGAACCTTCGTAACCTTGGACATGTCGCACGGCCACGCTTGGCGTTCTTTGCAACCAAGGCCGTATACCTAGCGGTCTCGAGCATTTGCATACGCCAATAGTATGTCATAGCAACGGGGAAGGCTCCAAACATCAATATAATACGCCACATGTAGTCCGACTCCGGCCGGGAAGGAGCGCACAGGGTCGACTTTGAAAGGGGGAGGCTTGAATTTGTTCTCAAACGCGATTGAAACTATTAAGGAAACTATCCCACCAGCCAAGATACCCATGCCTTGCATAGCAAAAACAGCAGCAATGAAGCTTCCACGAGTCTTCTTATTGGCATACTCAGACATGATGGTGGCAGATAGTGGGTAGTCTCCTCCAACACCGAACCCAAGCCAGAAACGGAAGAAGCAAAGAGTGGTCATGACCCCCTGTGCACTGCTTCCGAAGGAAAGACCGCACGCAAGGGATGTGAAAACCATCATGATCAAGGTGATACCGTACACCTTTTTCCTACCCATCTTGTCTCCGAGCCAACCAAAGAATAGTTGGCCGGCTAGAGTCCCACAAAGGGCAACTCCACTCACTGCAGCTGCTACATTGATAGGCATGTTGGGTTAAGTGGAGTGGAGATGGTGAAGCAAGGTGGAGAAGCGAAGAACGAGCAAAGGGAGCTGCTGGGCCAGCAGCCCGGGCGGGCAGCAGGTGGCCCGGGCGGGCGGGCTCGTCTTCGCTCGGGCGTGCATTTTTGGGGCAGTTTGAGGCAGAAAGTTGCAGAAAGTTTTCCCCGGGTGGGCAAGCATTTTACCCGGGCGGGCGACTTGGCCCGGGCGGGCTAACCCAGTTTTATGCACGTGTTTCTCGATTTAAGTTTAAATCGTGGCCGTTGGATTGCTTTTAATTCTAGGAGTATAAATACCCTATTTTCTGAGTTTAGAGAGTGTAGCACACATATCTCAAAGTTCAAACTTGGAGCCTCATCTTTTCTAGGGTTTTAGGAGAGAAAGTGAGTTTGTGAGAGATTGTATGTTCACCATTGATTCTCCATTGTTTCCATAGTGCAAGTTTGTGGGTTTTTCTCCCGGAGCTCGGGTTTCCCACGTTAATCTTGGTGTGTTCTTTCTTGTTTTCATTCCTCTTTGCATTTCTTGTTTGTTGTTTCAATTTCACAATTCTTCTTGATTATTGTTGATTATTGCACAATCTAGTTAACACTTAGTTTCTAAATCACAACAATTGGTATCAAGAGCTAAGGTTTTAACTTGGGGGAAAGTGATTTAGTATTGTGTTGGTAAACTAGGATTTGTGGTTGAAAAATCAAAGTTTGGATTTTTTGGTGTAGAAAAATCAAATTTTGAATTTTTTGGGTAAACTTAACAATGGAAGAAGGGAAATTGAGGATTGAGAGGTTTGATGGTAAAGATTTCGGATTTTGGAAAATGCAAATGGAGGATCTTTTGTATCAAAAGAATCTTTACTTGCCTCTTGAGGGAAAGAGACCAAGTGGTATGCTTGAGGATGAATGGAAAGTTCTTGATAGAAAAACACTTGGAGTTGTGAGATTGACATTAGCCCGGAGTGTGGCTTTCAATGTCAAGGATGCGAAAACAACGGCGGGTTTGATGGAAACTTTGTCAAGTATGTATGAGAAACCATCGGCTATCAACAAAGTATACTTGATTCGTCGTTTGTTTGACATGGAGATGGTTGATGGTAGTTCGGCCGTCGAACACATCAATGAGATTAATTCGATTTTGGGTCAATTGTCTTCGGTTGATATTAAATTTGAGGATGAAGTGAAGGCATTGATTTTGTTGTCTTCTTTGCCCTTGTCATGGGAAACTATGGTGACCGCCATTAGCAACTCCTCCGGCAAAGAGAAGTTGAAATATGATGATGTGAGGGACTTGATTTTGAGTGAGAGCATTCGAAGGAGAGAGTCCGGTGAATCATTGGGTGGTGCATATAGTAGTGAAAGTAGGGGGAGAAGGAATCAACAAAGGGGAAATGCAAGTCATGGAAGATCGAAGTCAAGGGGGCATGGTAAACCGAATGGGGGAGCTCATGTGGTGTGTTGGGGTTGTGGTGATGAAGGGCATTTGAAGAGGGATTGTCCAAAGAGAGTGAATGGGAAAGGGAAGAAGAAGGTTCAAGATAGTGATGAAGAGGAAGATGCATCAAATAACTTGATTTCGGAGTATGAATCCGATGTTTTGATGGTAAGCATGGATGATCCGGAAAAGTTGGTTGGGTGCTCGGGATCATGGATCTTGGATTCGGGTTCTTCTCATCATTCCTCACCATGCAAGGAGTTGTTTCGGAACTTTAAATCCGAAAAGCTTGGAGAAGTCTATCTTGCGGATGGCAAGGTAGTGCAAGTCATGGGGCAAGGTGATGTGAGTGTGAAACTCACTCATGGTGGCTTGTTGGAGTTGAAAGATGTCAAGTTCATCCCAAGGTTGAAGAAAAGCTTGATATCGGTGACCCAACTTGCTACATCGGGTCACAAGGTTGTGTTTGATGGTGGTTCTTGGAAGCTTGTCAAGGGAGCTATGGTCATAGCTCGGGGGACAAGATGTGGAACTCTTTACACCATGGGGAGCACAAGAAAGGGGCCCGGAATTGGGGTGAGAACTTCATGGAAGGTGTCGTTTGGTCGGGAATCTATCAATAGTGGGCCAAGGGATGAGAACCGTGGTGAAGTGGTATCCCGGTGGCAAATTGACCGGTAAACGCACAAGGTGAAGGGCGGCACACAAGCAAGTTGTGCCGGAAATCCTAAGTGGAGCAAAGGGTGTATTGTTCGGGTGGGAGCAATGTGAGTTTGCTTTTAGAACAATGAGAAGCTTCTTTGGCATAGGTGATGATTGTTTATTGGGGTTGGTTTGGACCTCAATGGTCTTCCTTGGTTGGAGAGGAAGTGGTTGATCTTCCTTGGTTGTAGAGGAAGGGGTCTTCATTTGGTTGTTGTGTCTCTTAGATGAAATGACCTCCGGGGTTAGGAGGGTGTGTAGGTTTTTGTAGGGATGTTACAATGATTTGGAGGTGTTGTTGTTGAGAATCAAAGTCGGTATAGACTTTGATATATTTGTATTGGAGTTGGTGCAAACTTCAATGTCATTTCCATGGTGTAGAGGAGATATGTTTTGTCATGGGGATGCTTGGACTAGGTGGGAGCATGGTGGTGATGCTCGGGATTGCATCTAGGTGGGAGCATGACCGTGATGGGTTTGGAGAGATGTTGGATCGGGGTTGGTTGAGACCTCGGTGTCGTTTCCTTTGGTGAAGGGGAAGCGGGTTTGGCTATGGCCAATGTATGGAGAGGTGATGGTGATGGTCATCGGGTATTTATGGTAGGGTGTTCTCTCTGGCTTAACCGATCTCCAGGTGGGAGATTGTTGGGTTAAGTGGAGTGGAGATGGTGAAGCAAGGTGGAGAAGCGAAGAACGAGCAAAGGGAGCTGCTGGGCCAGCAGCCCGGGCGGGCAGCAGCAGTGGCCGGGCGGATTTCCCGGCCGGGCGGGCTCGTCTTCGTTCGGGCGTGCATTTTTGGGGCAGTTTGAGGCAGAAACTTGCAGAAAGTTTTCCCCGGGCGGGCAAGCATTTTGCCCGGGCGGGCGACTTGGCCCGGGCGGGCGGTTTTGGGCCCGGGCGGGCTAACCCAGTTTTATGCACGTGTTTCGCGATTTAAGTTTAAATCGTGGCCGTTGGATTGCTTTTAATTCTAGGAGTATAAATACCCTATTTTCTGAGTTTAGAGAGTGTAGCACACATATCTCAAAGTTCAAACTTGGAGCCTCATCTTTTCTAGGGTTTTAGGAGAGAGAGTGAGTTTGTGAGAGATTGTATGTTCACCATTGATTCTCCATTGTTTCCATAGTGCAAGTTTGTGGGTTTTTCTCCCGGAGCTCGGGTTTCCCACGTTAATCTTGGTGTGTTCTTTCTTGTTTTCATTCCTCTTTGCATTTCTTGTTTGTTGTTTCAATTTCACAATTCTTCTTGATTATTGTTGATTATTGCACAATCTAGTTAACACTTAGTTTCTAAATCACAACAAGGCAATGCCCCTGGCTTCTTTGCTCCTACTTCAGTGTAGTATATGCGACCCAAAAGCTTTGTCACCAGGGAGATGCAAAACAAGTCGTAGGCATCTGTGAAAAATCCCATACCAGCAATGACAATTGCTGTGAAATGGTACCATTGTGTTTTTGCCACATCAAGTGCATTTAGCACTTCCAACTGTTGTCCTTTTGCCATGTATATGATGAAGAATGTCTACTTCCTTTAGGATCCCAACACTGCAAGTTATATTACATTTTTCAGTGACATTATTGTTAACATATGGTGAAAGGGATAAATATTTCTACAGGACCAAAATAGTGGACTGTTTTTGTTTTTTGTTGGACCATGATAGTGTTACTAATTATATACTACCTCGTTCCTTTTTAATAGTTGCACTTACACTTTTCACGCATACCGATGCACTACTTTGAGCCTTTATATCTCTAATTTTGTATTTGTAGAAAATATAAAAAGTCGATATTCTAAAAGTACATATCGAGACGAATCAAACAAGAACCCACATGACTATATTTTCTCTTAACCATAAATCACAAATGATAGTCAAAGGGAAATTTGTAAATAGTGTCAAAAGTGAAAGTGTAACTATTAAAAAGGAACAGAGGTAGTACATATTAATGGCATGACAATAAGATCAGAATAGATAAAATAATTTATTAGATGGATAAATAATTTGATAGCTCTGAAGGTCTAGTTTTAGTATAGTGCTGGCAAAAATTTATCTAACCTAAAAGCAGCTTTTTAATCTTGCTTGTTTAAAAATTGGCCAACATTAACGTTGAATCGTGGAATCTTTACGAAGTTATTTGCAAAATCTACTTTAAATCTTCAATTTGTCTTTTAACGATTAGAAGTCAATCAACCTGCCAAATAGTTTGCAGCTTAAAGAAAAACATAACCCGAAAACGGATACAACACGGATAAAACTTGGTTGACCCAAGAGTTTAGAGCATGGTACACCTAAAACTATTTTTTCTCATTGATCATTTAAAATCATCTAAATGAGCAAAATATGCTTACAAAAGGAGGGTTACAAATGAGCAGATAAGAAAAAATTAGTCTTGAGTGTACCATGCTAACGGTACACCTAGGTGTATGATAAAAATTTTGTTGACCCAGTGGGTAATTCATCCACTACTAATAGAATTTAATGTAAGGTGAAATCCAACTCAATATTAACATTTTTTTTTTGGGTTTTTCTACATAGTACCCCTGTATTTTACGAAATTCTATGTTGTACCCGACGTTTTTGAAATTTCCACATTGTACCCCTAAGATTTCTTAACATTACACAAAATACCCTTATACACGATATCAAACAGTAGATTTTGGGACTTTCTTACCCTGTGGGCATATAGTAGGATTTTTTAGCCTTGTTAGTTGATTGAGGTTTGAGATATGATCTGATAAATTGAAGACTAAGTGAGGTTTGGAGTAGGATTTTCTATTAGTAAGGGTATTTTGTGTGAAGTTTAGAAAGTTTAGGGATACAATGTGGAGAGTTCAAAAAAGCTGGGTACAACGTAGAATTTCGACAAAAACACAGGGGCACTACGTAAAAAAACCCATTTTTTTTAATAATTTATTAGGAATAGATAATCCACTAGGTAGTTAGAAGTAGTTATGTCCGCCCAACACAAACAATCAACAGAAGTTAAGTCAAGTTCTGGTAAACAGTACAAACCCAAAAAACAGACCCAACACATGCCAAGCACCAACAAGAGGTAGGTGAAATTCTCGTAAACACTACAAACCCGGAAAAAAAAAATTGACCGCACCCCAACAAAATTCAACCCAATTTAATTTTACCGTTTTGGCATTTTCTCCACCTCTAGTTTCAAGTGACTGTACCACCTAATGTACTTCCTACGTTCTGTTTTAAATGAAATATTGGGTGAAATGACACTATTCATTGATCAATTTATCGCTATTGGGTGAAGTATTTTCTTTTGATGCTTTTAGAGGAAATGTCCGAACTTTGACCTTTAAAAACACCAATATCAATTTAAATAGATATTTTGTTGGGAAATACCTATTAAAATAGATATTTTGTTGAGAAAGACCTAATAAAAAAAAATTTGTTGAAAAAGACCTATTATAATACTTCCTTTTGTTTTTTAAGACGACTTCAACGTTTTTCGGCCAAAATGTCAATTTTCCGACATTGATTTTTCTTCCCATCCATTTCTCAATAATGGGACCAACCTCTTTTTTTTCTATCCTAATCACTTAAAATGGAAAGCAAGACGAAAGGGTTTAGTAGGGTTAAGGGATTAGGATAGAAAAAAAAAGAGTTTGGTCCCATTTAGTGATAAAGAGAGAGGAAGAAAAGTCAATCCTAGAAAAAATTTCAACAAAGGAAAGTATTAGAATGGCTATTTTAATAGGTCTTTTCCAACAAAAAGGTTTTAAAAATTAATTATTTACTCCTTAATAACAAAGGAAAGTATTATAATAGGTATTTTTCAATAAAAAGTTTTTATTAGGTCTTTTCTAACAAAATGGCTATTTTAATAGATCTTTTCCAACAAAAAGTTTTAAAATGTATGATCTTGTTGACATATGTTTCAGACTTTTAATGTGTAGTTCTTAAAAATTAATTATTTACTCCTTATTTTTCCAAATACGTAATTGGGAATATTCATGTATGGTAAAACAAAGATACATTAGAAACTTTTTTTTGAAGATGAATTGCGCTACCAGATTAATCCGGCCCGAGTTAGTGGACTAGACACTCTGAGAGTAGGGGGAGGGTAAGGGAAATCCCTATCCTTAAAGTGGCCCTAGTTGGAATTGAACCCACAGCCTTGAGATTGAAATGCACAATACCAACTAACCACTAGGCTAAGTTTAGTTTGATGGTACATTAGAAACTATAAGATAAGATAAGTTAAGATAAATTAAAATAAGATAAGATAATATAAATTAAAATAAGTTGAATCAAATAAAGCCGTAAAAAGCAAAATAAAAAAGTGAGGTATATACACTAACCATGTGGAGAGGAGGAAGAAGAAGACCTTGAAGGCTGAAGCACTAGATAATTTTGATTTTTGGAGAGGAGGGACGAAAGACAAGTATTTAAGTGGATTATGTTTACACATTCTCCTGAACCGTAATCTCCTCCGTAATCTAATAGCAATATACTGTCTTACAAGAAGTCAAACATTACTTTTTTGCTTACATAATTGTATTATCATTACAAAAAGTTTACATGCAAGTTTGTAAGAAATGATTGAAGCTTTCCACGACCGGAAATACCACTGCTTCTTACATGACTTCTGGAACACAACTGTCGTACCACATAAAATTCTTCATACTTCATCTGTCTCATATTATAGTGCTTCTTTCCTTTTAAAGTATTTTAAAATATAATTATTGTTTCCTTTTTAATTTTACACCTTTCCATGATTTTCCTAGAAAAATTGTGCCACCATTATTTATTTGCTTAATGAAAATAGTTTTTTTGCTTTGTTTATTGAACCCAATAGTTGAATTAGTCATGCATTTAATGCTCTTTCACCACTTATTGTCATTCTCTCTCCCAAAATCAGTTTTTTCCCCATAAAATTTATTTTCAATACACAAATATTATTTACCTTCCTCTTAGATTCTATTGACCTTAATACCTGTGCAAAAATAGAATCAGGCACTATAATATAGGACGGCGGGAGTTAGAGATACGGTGATCTTAATTTTTTTATTTAATTAAAGTAGGTAGTTATCCTTCTTTGTTTTTTCTTTTTCTATATTTTTTTTGGTGTCCCCCATGTGTTGCCATATATAATAGAGATTTGTATTGGTTTTGTAATATTTGTTGTTAGTTGAGGGTATTTAGGTAATTAAGGGTGGACACCAAAGGATTAGGAGTTCACATATAGAATAGAGATATTCTATCCAACGTATATTCCAAATATTTTTTTTCATTTGATTCTTTACAAAAGAGTTAGTGAAAAAATAGATGGAAGATGATAACGGCAGTGGCGGAGCTACGTTGTGTCATGGTGGGTCACGTGACCCGCCATTATTTTTCAAAAAAATGGAGCAGTTTTTTTTAAAAAAAAAAAACAAACAAAGGAAGTTGCAGGCTTCTGTCCACGCTAAGTCTACACGCTAAGTCTCTGCTTTTTCTCTCTCCTCTTTTCATTTTCCCCTCTCTCTGAATCTCTCTCCTCTCTCCTCTGTTCTACACACTAATTAACTCTGCTGCTATTAATGGGAGTTCCTTCAGTTTATCATACAAGCGACCGAGAAAGGAGAGCGAGAAGTTACAGAAGATTACAGCATCGGCAACGATATTTTCCGGTCTCCCTCTTCTTCTATATTTTCGCTTTGATTTTGAACTATTTGGTCGATTTTGGTGAATTTTTCCTTAGTCTTTGTGAAATTCGGCTTGATTTCAGTGAGATCAAAGGAATTATATCAGAGTTGCAGCAGATTAAAGCCAAAGCTGAGCAAGATGGTCAGAAAGAGAAGGCAGAGACGATTTCTAGGTATTTTTTTTTTTAACACCGTGTAGTTGAGGTAATAATGGATTCATTTCTCTGGTGCACTGGTATTGAAATTAGATTCTATAACCCTAATTCCTAAATTATATTTTTCACATTATCAATCAACATTTTATTCCATATTTACGCAAACATTGATTGAATAAAGTGATTTTTATTAACATTGAACAGATTGTGGCGTGGCGAAGTAGGGGATTGTTTACCAGTTGTGATTGAAGTTATAGAGCTTCGATTGTCGCTTTAAGCAAAAAGATCCCCATTTTAGGTGAATATGTCATTTTTATTTTTATCTAGGTTTTTTAATTTGACATATAGTCGCAATTTACGGGTTTTGTTGATTGATCTTATTTGTTGAGTTGTAGAATGGAGTTGATTAATGGAGCTTCAAGCTATGCTTTACACTATGGCTTTTATGAGGTGAGTTTGATGGGTTAATCAAGTCGAATCATAATCATTTGTATCATCTTTCATATTTGTGATTGCTTGGATTAATTAACATTGTATGGAACCACTTTGATGTGAAATTTTTTGGAAAACTGAACTTGTGGAAAAGTTTAGAAAAATTAAGCGATCTTCTTTTATCCTACGTATGTCTTCTTTTATGATTTTGAAGCTGTAAAAAATATGTATGTGATCTCTAATTTGATTGACAATGACATGGTTGTAGCATTTGTGATATTTATTGTTGTTAATTTAATATAATTTGTTACAGTGGCTAATTGGTGAATGATGACTATGACGTCATGAACATTGGATTAGCTTTGAAGGTTTGATTGATTGTGTTCACGTAATGCACTAAAACCCTTGTTTTAGGATTTTTAGAGTTGGACCTATCAATTATCATGTGAAGTTTTCGGAGAGGCCATGAATGAGCCTTTGGTTTTATGTGCTGGTGGAATTAGTTGGAGATGGATAGGATTCCCTCTAATGTGAAATTATTTGGTATATATGCATAATGCGTTAATATGAGATTAAATTTGCATCGTTTAAGTGTATTTGATTGATATGTTTGACAAATTGAATTGTTGTATCTAATTAAAAATTATAATTTAAATTTCAGAATGAAAAGAAAGAAAATGCAACTGAATATCTCAAGTTTTTTTACTAAAACCACACCAATACCTATATTTTATTGTAATATGAACTATTATTAGTCATGAAATGATTTTATTTCAAGTAGTTTTTTTTTAAATTCATGGATTATCTGTTATGGGCGTGCGTATTCGAACCCGTACTCGTATCCGAACTCGTACCCGTATCCGAACCCTCCGTATCCGTCTCTGTGCAACCTAGTCGGTAGTGACCCACCATTCATAAATTCCTGGATCCGCCACTGATAACGGATTAAGAGAAGGAAGAAGTAATGTAAGAAAAGTGGAAGAAAATATTGCATTCCTTCTATAGTATAATAAAATATATCTCCTTTATCATAGGGAGATATGTTTCCATTTTCTGGGAAGTTATTTTTATATTCTTAATAAAGAAAAAAAATATTTCATTAAAATAATAACAACTATAATCATTGAGGGAAAAAAAGAGTTCCTCTAGATGAAACACTCTAAAAGATGAAATCCTGTTTTCTGAACATTTAACAATTTTCATATTGAAGAGGCTTTCAGATTAGTTTTTAACATAGGCAATTATTGTTGAACATAGTTATTAGTATTGGTATTATGGGTAGTCCCCATCTGAAAGAATAATGCAGAAGAGAGTGGTTTATATTATTTGGGACCACTTTATTGTTTTAATAGCTTTTATAGGGATTTTTTTTTTGACATCGAGAAAATTTGCATTAATTGAAAACGGGAGTACAGCCTAGTGCTAATACAACAAAAAAAAACAACTAACACTAACAAGAACTACATTAACTCGTACATTAAAGAAAACACTAACTACTATGTGTCCAGTCCGAAAGAAGTTTGCCTTGAGCGATGGCATGTGAGGTTGGATATGAGAGGAAATCTGTTGAGATACAAAACCCTGACGATCTTCATAGATAGACTGCCGAACAACAGCTAGTGGATCCCAAAGTCCACTAGACGCGAAATCCCAAAGTCCTTGATGATCCTCCTGGGATTCTCCTGATGCAACTAACAATGAAGTCGCGTTCTTTAGTGATTTGTGACCCTGCTGCGAGGGTATCTGGAGTTCAGTCACTCTAGACTGAAACTCGAAAGACGTGGAGGTATTGACGTGCCCCAAATCAAGTTGGAGTGCCTCCCACAAGATGCGTTTTTTAGGTGTGATGACATCTGAAGCCATCACGAGAATTTGAGGCGAGTGATATTGAAGAACTTCGCCCCACTGATGGATCCTAAGATCCAAACTGACAATCTCAAAACCATAAGACCGACGCACAACAGATCTTAAAAGAGAACCTCCTCTCATCTTAATCCACACCTGACTTCCTAAAGTGGCAAAAACTCCATGCCAAACTCCAGGATTATTGGCTCTACCTACCAGGTTGCCTAGATTTTCCTTTAACATAGGAAACCAAGAGCCTTGAACTGCCCATCGATCACCACTAACGAACACCCCTGCACAACCATTCACAAAAAGGCAAGGCCCATAGGATCTGAAAGAAACAAACATGACAATAACGAAAACACATATCACTAGGTTCGTAACACCGAACCCGAAACTAGGGAACTCGACCAAACGCGGGAAGGGGAAGGGGAAGGGGAAGACGAAAACGAGAAAAAAGAAAAACCACTACCGGAAAACATAGCAGGAGGGAAGCCGACGCACATAAACCGCCGCAAACACTAAAGGGGAAAGGAAGACTCGACTGGGACTCGACTAACGCCACAGGGGAAGGGGAAAGGAAGCCCACGAACGCAACAGGGGAAGAGGGAGGGGAAGCCCACTAACTTAACCGGGGAAGGGGAAGCCGACAACTGCGACGGTGAAAGGGGGAGGAACGCCGACGACGACTACTACGAAACACTACAAACGTTTAACAGACCTTGAAACTACAAACCTACGACGACGAAGGAAAAAAACAGGGGAAACCGACGAAAAAGGAGCATGAAGTAGGCTCGCCGGCGACCTGCGGCCACCAGCGAGCCTGCGGCGTGTGACTGCGAGCTAGGGTTTCCTTTTTGGGGGTAGAGAGAGAGAGAGAAATCTTTAGGGTTTTTTAAATCTTAGTTCCACTCCAAGCGTTTGTTTTTACTACTACTTTTTATAGGGAATTTTGTAGTGCATAAATTGTATTTGATATATTTGATATTTCAAAGCGTCTTAAAATAAGCCATGTGGCCACGCGGGAGAGCGTGTGATAGCTTGTCATCTTATTTTTAAAATGTCATCGTTTTTCATCGAAATTGAGCTTTTGCTCGAGTGTTGGAAAGTTATCGAGCCAAATTTTCATCTACAACTTGAATCTTCCTAAGATGTCGAGTGTTCTATGAGAAATGTCCATTTAATGTTGTCCCTTGTGCACAAACCCTTCCTTGTGCATAAAGTATTTCAAAATGTCTTATTTTTATTTTGACCCCGATGAACCCTTTTATGTTAGGTGTGTGGGATGATGACCTTGGGGACAACACCTAAAATATGAAACACAAGAGGGTGCATTACTAAATTCTGAAAAGAGATTATTGTCAAAAAAAATTCTAAAAAAGATAGCTAAATAACTACTGAATAAAAGAGGTTACTCATATGAATGAATGGAGTTACTAGTATGAATACATGTGGTTACCTTGACTGATGAGGTTACTCTTAACAATAAAGGGTGTAACTCTTATAAACAAATGTGGTTTCTTGTATAACAAAAGTACATACTAATTAGTTTATTCTTATGAACGACTGATGTTACTTGTATGAATAAATGGGGTTTGTGAACAATTGGGGTTACTCGTATATATGATTAAATATAAAATCGTCATATGATTAAATGAGATTACTCGTATGAATGAATTAGGTTTCTTTTATGATTAAACGGGGTTACTCGTATGATTAAATGAGTTTACGTATGATTAAATAAGGTTACTCCAAAAAATTAATGGGGTTACTCGTATAATATTTTAAGTTTATATATGCATAACAATTAAAAGGGTTACTTTTATAAATGGGGTTACTTATATGAATAAGTTTGGTTACTCTTATAAACGATTGAAGTTACTCCTATGAATAAATGTGGTTACTTTAACAATGAGGTTACTCTTAACAATAAAAAAGTGTTACTCTTATAAACAAATGAGGTTACTTTTATAACAAAAAAGGAAGAATAATCAGTTTACTCTTATGAACGAATGATTGAGGTTACTCGTATGAATAGATAAGGTTACTTTTGTGAACTATTAGGGTTACTCATATGACTAAATGGTCGGGGTCGTCGTATAATTAAATGAGTTACTCATATGATCATTACATATGATGACCCCTAACGGATGAAATTACTCTAACAATAAAAGGGGTCACTCATATAAACAAATGAGGTTAATTTTATAACAAAAGGAAATATTAATCAGTCTACTCATATGAAAAAATGTGTTTCTAGTATGAATAAATGCAGTTACTTTTGAGAACATTTTGGGATATGATCGTTTAATTAATTGAGGTTGCTTATATGAATAAATGAGGTTCTTTTATGATTAAATAGGGTTACTCAGAAGATTAAATAGAGTTACCCAAAAGATTAAACGAGGTTACTCATATGATTAAATGAGGTTACTAAAAAAAAAACTGAAGTTACTCATATAATATTTTTAACATTACACATAACAATAGATGGGGTTACTCTTATAAATAAATAATGGGGTTACTTTTATAAAGAAAAGAGGATACTAATGAGCTTACTCTTATGAACAAATGGAGGAACTCGAATGATTAAATGCGGTTACATCTTACATATGATGTTACTCTTAACGATAAAAGGGGTTACTGTAATAAACAAATTAGGTTACTTTTATAACAAAAGGAAATATTAACCAATTTAATCTTTTG
This sequence comes from Beta corolliflora, assembly GCA_947648045.1. NCBI lineage: Eukaryota > Viridiplantae > Streptophyta > Magnoliopsida > Caryophyllales > Amaranthaceae > Beta > Beta corolliflora. Next base: position 498,707 of record CANSZD010003972.1, read on the forward strand.
AACAATTGAGTCAATTTCAAAATGTTATATCTCCCAGCACGCTTAAGACTTTGGGAAGATTCAAGTTGGAGCTGAAAATTTGGCTCGATAGCTTTCCTATGCCTAGTCAAAAGCTCAATTAACCAATGAAACGAGTGAGATATGACCTTTTTAAAATGAGTTGATATTTATATTAAATGCACTTAACACTTTGCACAAGGCACTGCGTTCTTAATTAAGAGTAATTAATATCTTTTCTAGTCACGTTATTTCAAATATAACTAAGCAACATTTTGTAACTGCCTAAGGGGAGTTTTTCTTTTTACTGTTTGGAGCTCCTCTTACAGTTATTCTGAGAATGTTCATAGGGGAAATTAGATTGCTACCATTGATTTCTTAATTAGGAATTCAAAGGGAAACTTAGTCGGTAACCCAATAGCAATTAATAGTGGGGGCTAATATTTCCTTAAGAGCACCAACATCAATATAGCTCTTCAAGATAACTCTTCAACCCATTTTTAACTTTCTCTCTCCTCAAGATCACCCCTTTAAAAACTACTAATAATGGTGTGACTCTCTAATAAGCTCTCCAATTTATTATTATCTTTAATTTCTATTTTTTTAATATTTTCAATGACATGTATCATTATACTATGTAAGAGCATGCTCTCTCAATGCTCTTGGGGGAGAGCATTTCTCCTATTTCTCTTCATGGAGAGCGAATGGAGAGTCATTGAAGAGCCCCAATGTTGGGGTAGAGTTGGCTCTCCATTTTCTCTCTCTTTAGAGAGCACCAATGTAAATGTTGGTCCTCTAAGAGGACCAACATTAATGCTCTCCAAGTTGCTCTCCAAGGAGCTCTCCAAGGAGAGAGAAAATAGAGAGCCAACTCTACCCCAACATTGGTGCTCTCCAGGTGCTCTCCATTCGCTCTCCATAGAGAGAAATTGGAGAAATGCTCTCCCCCAAGAGCATTGAGAGTGCATGCTCTTGGCATATTAATATGACACATGTCATTGATACTAATTTGAGAGAGCATTGTTGGAACAAAAATTGGTAAAGAAGTAATTAAACTTATCTGACAACCGTGGCGTGAAATAATCACTGCCCTAAAGTTGAATTTACCCCGCAACAACACACGGACTCTCAGCAATCAACCTCCAGGGTTACACGGCTTCTACCTTTCCGGTGTTGACAGAAAAGCTGATTGAGAACGCTCTTGAATATTGCCCAGAAAAAGAGGAGAATGAAATAGAGGAGAAGATGTATTTGTGTGTCTCTCTCCCTCCCTAAGGAATACCAGAACACTGGTCTTTTTTAGAAAAAATGGAGAATGAAAGGAGATCAAATCAAATCAAACCAAAAACGTGGAGAAAAACGGTCCATAAATGAGGAAGTTAATGGCAGCAATTCAGGAGAGAAATTAGGAAACTGCATTTAGAGAAAAAACGGTAACTTAATCAGTCATTAAATGCTGATACATTATTGACCCAAAAAGATAGTTAAGTTAAGTTTATTCCCCAAAGCCCAAAGCCCAAAGCCTTGGCCCGGACCGGGCATCGGCGGCGCGTGTGTGGTAACCACACATCACCACAAACCCAATAAAAGCCTCAGTGTTACTTAACTCATAGGGTAGAGGAAGAGTAATAGTTATAAACCTTACTCTTCCCTTCTATTCTTTCGATGTGGGACAAAAGGCAAAAGACTTCTCATATTCTTTTGAAGTAAAACTTAAGAGTTTGAACTCTAAACTCCAACAATCCCCCACATGATTCAAAAGAAGAAAACAGAAAGAAGCAGGGCTGAAAAAAGATGATCTGGGCAATAGATACTAGGTTTTGAAGTATCAATGTCTTATGGACTTGAATTGACACTCAGTGCATACAAAAATATCTTTACTGTCGTAATAGGTAGATTTCTCTTTGAACCTTTCACGAGGTTAGCAAAGCATAGTTGCGCACTCAACCTTTTTCAAATCAAGAAACGTTCTCGCAATTGTAATACTAGTTGCCCCACAATTTTCCTGGATTCTCATGAACGCTCTAGAGGTCCTAAGCCTTAGGGACCCTCATAGGGGATTGGGCGTAACCCCCACATTCACATAGGTAAGTTCATCAAGTTTGTACAGTCACAAACCACCTTAATTAAGGCTATGAACTTATTAAGAGCTCTAAGCTCAATCTTACACATATGACAGTATAATGAAATAAAATACTACATCACTTTTCTTAATAGGAATGGTAGTAGTATCAACAACATGAGTTCTTTTGTGATTTCGTTTGACCCTTTGAACTTAGGAATTCCTAATAAGGGTATCCATCACAATTCACTCCACAATAGGCTTTAAACCCATTCCTTGTGCTAACGCTAGCACCAATTTTCTCTAAAGGCCTTTGGTGAGAGGATCAACAATATTCCTCTCCAACTTTATATACTCGAGTTACATTTAGAATTCTCACATTAGCATTTCTTAAGTGAATATGCCTACTCTTTCATTATAGGATTGATTATTCGCTACCATAATTGTTGCTTATGAATCACAACAAATTATAGAAACTGATGGAGCTGGCTTACACCACAGTGGAATATCAACAACCAAACTCTTTATCCACTCAGCTTCCTGTCCTGCCAATTTTCAGAAATTTAAATATTTGTTAAGCAACAATGTATTATAAATCATCGGTAAATGAACACTATCAAAGTCGATCACATACAATACACACATGCATGAGGTTAGGTCTCTACAACTGATCCCATAAAGATCTTTTCAAGTGTACTCATCTTGCGTTTCTTACAAGGAGACACACACAAAAGAGTTCATCTACTCTCACTTTCACATCTGAATTGTCACACCAGAATGCCAATCCTTCATTTGAAACCACTATCAAATACCAAAGGATAAAAGGCAAACAACTAGAAGATAATACAAAGATAATTACTAGAGACAAAACAAAAGGTCAACACCAACACTATAGAGAACCCTCTTGCCCTTAGCCACTCTACTTGGCTTTCACCTTCAACACACTTATAAAAGTGAACATTACTGCCTATGGCCCTACTAAGATTAGGCAGGTATGGCACATCCCAAGTGTAATAAAACATAAAGTACTCATCGTGCACTAATATTGCTTCTTTACATAAACTAGCACCAATAGAGGCTCATAACTTTTTAAACAATTTTGGAAAACTAATCCATCATTATGTCAAGATTGTCCATGATTTCACCAAGTTCATCAATACCTTTTTAACACTAGGACAAATCTAGTTAAGAACTCCATCTATGTTACTCCTTAGTTGATCTACTCACCAACTTCATTAGGAATACACAAAACAGAAAGGAGAAGAAGCAATCAAGCTAGTAAAACACACTTTATCATACTCTTGCAAACGCAAAATATATATTCACATAGATATTCTAATAAATGAATAACATAAGCAATGAGGAGATAAAACAGTTTCACCTACATCAATATTGCAAGGTCTCAAAACACATGAGAACCACACAAGGATAAAGGATCCACCTTAGTTAGACAAACACAAAAGTCTTAACTAACTTCTCGAGAGACTATCCAATCCATTGAAAAGATATCATTATTTGAAAAAACTACTACCCCCACATGGAGAGAGATACGATAAAACATTAATCCTTTCAACTATTATTGACCCAACTCACTTAGTCTTAAGCCTCATCCAACTTTTCTTTTCTACAAAAGAAGGAAATTAAAAAAAAAAAAAAAATTGTCTCATCTAGACCTATGGTAAAAAGTTATAGCTCAAGAAATCATTTACACATGAAATATAAGAGCAATTACATTTAGCGAGTATTCATAAGAGTTGAACTCGGAAAAACAACAACCTTTTAATTACAAACTACTAGGGTGCCCAAAGAATTATACTTAGCTCTTCATACGCATTTATTAAGATATTTTTCACTAGATTAGGGATTAAGATCCACAATCTAAGACACCTTAAGATAACCAATAATGGAACCTTAAACAATGGGGTTTCTCCGAGACACGACTTAGCACTCGAGATGCTACCAATAAACCCAAAAGTCCATATGACTAAACATGGTCAACGAATTTAAATTCTACAGGAATTTTACAAAGCAACTATGTAATCAAATGTATTCAACATATATATAATAAGCAGAGGAAACCAACTTTCAACTCAAGAGTCAAATAAATGTTCTCAACAGATTAAAGTCCCATGGAAGTTTCCTTCCTTACACTCACCTAGGTGAGTAAAACTAACTACCTGTTAGACTCAAACAATAACTTACCCCCACATTGCACCACAAATTCAGCAATAACATGAATTATTCAATCGGAACAAACAGTGGGGCACATAATAACATATTATGCAAAGTTAGAGTTTGACGGTATATAACGTAGATAGAAAACTTCCCTGAAGTTGTCGGAATCACTTTGATAATCTAAATGTGCTTGATCACTTCCCTTTTAATCTTTGCCTTTTTGTTCACTTTCTTTGAGATTACAGTAGCTCCGCAACAATAACCACACAAATGCTATTTATCCGCTTGAGTCACCACATATGAGACTTATACCATCATATAATTTGAACCCTTATCAAACAAGGAACAAAACAATATAATGTTCATGGACTCATACCATGACATATTGTTAAATTTGGGTTAGTACATGATAATCCAAAGAATCCCACTTTAAGAAATATAGTAGCCTCCATAATTTGTAAAAAAAACAAAGAAGACAAATATTATAATATCAAGTCCCATTTCTACCCTGTAGGACCTAATATTAGTTTGAGTGCATAAACAAATTGATTTAACAAAATATCACCTAATCTGAAGTCTCACTGCCCAAATTCACATATAACATACGATATAGTAACAGGCAGACTAGCAGAACTTATTACCGCAAAAGAACTTATTAATTCTCAAGAACTTATTTGGGCTGTTCCGAAAGGCAGACTAGCATTGAACGCAAGAAAAGAAAAACATATGACTGGAAATTCAGCGTTAATTTCCAACGAAAATTCTTATAGAATTTGGGGTTTTAAAAAACTTTAATTACCAATCAACTAATAAGAATTTTACAGCAGATTCACAAACGATTACAAAGTGCAACAATAATTAATAGTAGTCAAAAGATGCAGGCAAAAAGTTGTTGCCCACATAAGCAAAACACACAGCCAATGTAATTACAAACGAAACCATGAGCAACAAATTTCTTTCTTTCTTCAATTGACTAAAGACTTCATACAAGTAATATCTACCAAATGAGAAAACCGTTGACTTTGTTTCCGTAAATTCACGGCACAACAACAAGATATAACCACCCAATAAATAAATTGTATAACCCAAGTCAATCAACATTCTGTAAACGCATATAATCTACACTTAAAATACAATACTCAACATATCAAATAACACATCTGCAAAACTCGTATAAGCAACAAATCAACAACGTTTCAAGATTGAAGGAAAGATTAGCAAAACCCAATACTCAGTTACCAACAAATTCAACTTTAGAATGTAGGAACAAAAATTGGTAACAAAGTAATTAAACTTATCTGACAACCGTGGCGTGAAATAATCACTGCCCTAAAGTTGAATTTGCCCCGCAACAACACACGGACTCTCAGCAATCAACCTCCAGGGTTACACGGCTTCTACCTTTCCGGTGTTGACAGAAAAGCAGATTGAGAACGCTCTTGAATATTGCCCGGAAAAAGAGGAGAATGAAGTAGAGGAGAAGATGTATCTGTGTGTCTCTCTCCCTCCCTAAGGAATACCAGAACATTGGTCTTTTTTAGAAAAAATGGAGAATGAAAGGAGATCAAATCAAACCAAAAACGTGGAGAAAAACGGTCCATAAATGAGGAAGTTAATGGCAGCAATTCAGGAGAGAAATAAGGAAACTGCATTTAGGGAAAAAACGGTAACTTAATCAGTCATTAAATGCTGATACATTATTGACCCAAAGAGATAGTTAAGTTAAGTTTATTCCCTAAAGCCCAAAGCCTTGGCCCGGACCGGGCGGCGGCGGCGTGCGTGTGGTAACCACACATCACCATAAACCCAATAAAAGCCTCAGTGTTACTTAACTCAAAGGGTAGAGGAAGAGTAATAGTTATAAACCTTACTCTTCCCTTCTATTCTTTCGATGTGGGACAAAAGGCAAAAGACTTCTCATATTCTTTTGAAGCAAAACTTAAGAGTTTGAACTCTAAACTCCAACAAGCATGTTAGTTCCCAATGTAATAATTCTATAAATTTTTTTTCGTGCGGGATAAAGCCAATGAGGCCAAAGTATTATTGAGAAATAGATTACACTAGCTTTAAACTCGTGCATCAATAATGAATAAAACTTAGGTTGCTAAGTTCTTTTGATTATCCCCTCAAAAAAAAAAGTTCTTTTGATTATGTTAGGCAGTAAAGTTTTCTAATTATGTTAGGTTCTTAATTTATTAAACGTTAATTCAATTAATTATTTTAATAAATTGATTTTTTTTCCTAGTAATTTGAGGAAAATTTTGTTGGAAAAGATCTTTTATGTCTACCGCAAAAGAAATAGAGCAACATATTGAATAGCTAATGTAGAATATTTGTAAATTATTCTATGTACATCAATATTGTACTCTCAATAGCCCTTAAAACTCCTCTAAATTCTTCAAATTGAAGAATCTCCTAATTGTATATTTTAATTTTATCTTTAAAAAATGAAAGTTTTAATGGACGATATGGTATGATATACGGGTATGGCTAGGGAACAAAAGGTTTGGAAATTAGTACAAATGCCTTTTGCTTATGACAAATAATAATCTGTCCAAGACTCCACCAAACGTTGTAAAATTGGATTTTTCACCAAATAACCTCTGAGTTTTTAAAGAGATCACCATATACTCTCAATGTTTTCAAAATTCACCATTCACCAAATAACCCCCGAGTATTTTGTTAGTGTTTTGTTAATGCGAAATTTATTTCATCATATACCCCCTATATTAAAAGTTACGGTTTTTTCACCAAATTCCCCGACAAATCACGAAATTCACCATATACCCTCAATGTTTCAGATATTCACCATACTCCCCCTGAGTTTTCGAAAATCTTCACCAAATGTCCTTTTCCTAACTGCCGTTAACTCACCATTTGTTGATGTTGTAATGGGTGCTTTTCCTATGAGGAAGGGTCCAACCTAGTTGGTTCGTTCCTCTTAGGTTAAACTTTGGTTGTAGTTTGTTTTGAGCTTAATAAAATTTCTTACTTATTTAGCAAAAAAAAAAACCCTAACCCTAATCCTAAACAATAACCCTAACCCTAACCCACCGCCAGCCCCCCACCCCCCCCCTCCCCTCCCCTCCCTCCTCCACCACCCCCCCCCCCCCCCCCCTTCCCTCGACTCCACCGCCGCACCCTCCACCCCCGCCTCCCTGCCCGGCCACCCCCTACCACCTCCCCGTTGATTTCCCCAACCCTCCGCCGCCCCCTCCCCAGTCGATTTCCCCAACCCCCACCCTTCCCCTTCGAATTCCCAAGCCACCACCCCTCCCCTTCGAATTCTCCACCCCCACTCCTCCCCCTTCGACCTCGCCTCCCCGCCGTTGTTGCTTTGTTGTTTCAACCCCGTTGTTGTTTAAGTGGTACGAATGCGAGAGAGAGAAACGTCTCCCCTCGCTTTTGTTGTTTCGGTGGTGCGAACGCAAGAGAGAGAAACGCCTCCCCCCATTGTTGTTGTTTTGGTAGTGCGAACGCCAAGGGGAGAGAAAGAGAGAGCGAGAAACGCCGACAAGCGGCAGCAGGTGTGAGAGAAGAGGATATCGGGGAGAGATAAATCGAAGAGGAGGGGGTGGGGCTGGCGGGCAGGGGGATGGGGAGGGGGGCTGGTTGGGAAGGGGGTTGGGAGTTGCGGCGGTGGAGGGGAGGGGGGGGTGGGCTGGGGTGGGTAGGGTGGAGGGGATTGGGGGAGAGGGTGGGTTAGGGTTAGGATTAGGGTTAGAATTAGGGTTAGGGTTTAGGGGATTAGGAGTTAGGGTTAGGGGTTAATAATGGCAAAATTGTAAATAACGTTAACGGCAAGTTAACGTCCGTTAGAAAAAGGGAGTTTGGTGAACATTTTCGAAAACTCAGGGGTATATGGTGAATATCTGAAACATTGAGGGTGTATGGTGAATTTCGTGATTTGTCGGGGGTATTTATTGAAAAAACCGTAAAAGTTAATATATAAAATACCCTTATTTTTAAATTAATTGTATATCATTATAATGGCGAGCTAGTTTATCCATTTGAAAACAAGTTGTTGCCTCTCATTTGCATTATGTACATTGATAGAGAATATGCAAATATTCTCTCCTTATTATATGTAGATATACTTGGTATATATGGTAGATATTATTGTTTAGCAAATATCTTTTGTATAGCTCATATTTTCTAGTGTGTATACCTATATATTCAATTAATGAATGAGACTCCAATCAAGGAGATTACCACAATCTTACATGGTATCAGATTTCTTACGGAAAAGAACTTTCTCTCTCTTTCTTTTCCCTGCTCATCCCGGCGCCTAGGGTTCGGTTTCTTACCACCCAGCATCCGTCATGCCAGACGCCGAGAAAGAGGCCACGCCTCCTCCTCCTCCTCCCTCCTCTACTCCTACTTCTCAACCTGCGTTTCACATCAACAACATCCGCAACTTCATTCCCATCATTCTCGATCAAGAATCTGCTCAATATACCGCGTGGGTCGAATTCTTTACTGTTCACGCTTGTGCATATAATGTCCTTGATCATGTGGATTCGTCGGTACCTCGCCCCGCCGACATCGATGATGCTACGTGGAAGAGACTTGATGCCTCAGTCAAACAATGGATATATGGCACCATCAATGAGGATCTCATATACACCATCATGAAACCCGGGGCTACGGCACTTGAACTATGGAAGCGTTTGGAGGACATATTCCAGGACTATACAAACACACGTGTCGTCTACCTTGAAGAACAATTCTCCTCCCTTCATCTTGAGAATTTTGCAAATATGGCTGACTATTGCAAACAACTTAAAGTTATTGCCGACCAACTCTCTAACGTTGGCACTCCCGTAACTGATCAAAAGATGGTTCTTCAACTAATCTCCGGTCTCCCCACAGGTGAGGATGACACCATTGCTACGCTTATTCAACAAGTGGATCCCTTACCTAGCTTCCACAAAGCACGCTCTCAATTGCTCTTGGAAGAAACTCGTCGATCTCGGCAAGCCGAACACTCCCAACAAGCCTTGGTGACTACTCATGGCCCCACACCCACCTCCACCGTCACTTCTACGCCACCGGATTCTGGCTACCGTGGTGGGGGCAAGGGTGGCAAAGGTAAGGGCAAAGGGGGTTGGAAAGGGGGAAAAGGCAAGGGGAAAGGGAAACATGGCAGCACTGCCATCGACCAACATGTTACTGGGTATGGCCCTCATCAGGCCCAATACCCGTCTCCGGGTCAGCAGCCCATCTGGGCGAGTTCACCGCAGCAGTACTGGGCCTCCCCTCCTTGCTCGTATCCAACTGGGCCACAGCAGCACCCCCCCGTTAGCTACCCTCACCAACCGGGTGTGTTGGGCATTAGGCCTCGGCAGCCTGGGCCTAACCAGCAGGCCTACTTCCATCAACTTGCTCCTGCTCATGCATCTTATGGGCCTCTCATGACGCCCACGGAGTTGGGTCAAGCCTACAGTTCAATGACTTTGCAATCTCCAGACGACTCGTGGTACATGGACACTGGAGCAACCTCTCACCTTTCTCGGAATTCCGGTAAATTTTCTAAACTGTTTAATTTGAGTAGTCCTCAATTTATTTTAGTTGGTAATGGCAATGGTATTCCGGTTCATGGTTTTGGTAACACTCAAACACCACCTCCCCACCCACCTTTTACCCTTAAACACGTTCTTTACACTCCTGACATTATCAAAAACTTAATCTCTGTTAGGAAGTTTACAAGTGACAATTGTGTATCTGTTGAGTTTCACCCATTTGGTTTTTTCTGTGAAGGACCTTCATACGGGAACAATTCTTTCGAGATGCAATAGTGTGGGGGACCTCTATCCATTCTCTTCTGCATCCCGAGCTTCAGCTTCTCCTCCTCAATCCTTTGCCGCCATCTCACCATCCACGTGGCACCGCCGACTTGGGCACCCGGCGACCATGTCTTCAATCATCTTTGCACTAAGAACTATATTTCTTGTAATAAGGAGTTTGATACTCACTTATGTTATTCTTGTCCTTTGGGGAATCATGTTAAACTCCCTTTTTCATGCTTCTTTAAGTGTTACTTTTTCTCCTTTTGCCATTATTCATGCTGATCTTTGGACATCTCCTATTACTAGTAAATTGGGTCACAAATATTATCTTGTGCTTTTAGATGATTTCTCGCATTTTGTATGGGTCTATCCTCTCAAATACAAATCTCAAGTCTTCACCACCTTTCTCAAATTTCGTACATATATTCACACTCAATTTGAAAAACACATAAAATCCTTTCAATGTGATAATGGCCGTGAATTTGATAATCATCCTTTTCACCAATTTTGTGATGACCATGGCATGATTTTTCGATTTTCTTGCCCATACACATCCTCTCAAAATGGCAAAGCCGAACGCAAGATTCGTACTCTTAATAACATGGTTCGCACTCTTCTTTTTCAGGCATCTCTCCCTCCCTCTTTTTGGGTTTATGCTTTAGCTACTGCGGCAACTCTTCTTAACATCCTACCCACTAAAACACTTAATAACAAAACTCCCACTGACGTTCTTTATCATCGCTCTCCTTCCTATGACCATCTTAGAACGTTTGGTTGCCTTTGTTATCCTAATCTCTCCTCCACCACTTCTCACAAATTGGCCCCACGCACCACTCCTTGTGTCTTTCTTGGTTTTTGTAGCAATCATCGTGGCTACCTTTGCTATGATTTATCCAAAAATGTCATGATCATCTCTCGTCATGTCACTTTCCAAGAATTCGAATTTCCCTTCTCTCAAATCGCCACTTTTCAACATCAGGATTACAATTTCCTTGCACCTGACCCACTTCTTCCCTCCCTTCATCCGTCCAGCCCACTAAATACTCCCATCCCTCCTTTCGCTGGGCCGCACGCTTCCTCCTTGGGCCTGCACCCCAATCCTACTACTCCTTCACATCAGCGTCCCCCTTCTCCCTCAACTCCTCCTGGACCTGCACCCACCCTAACTCCCTCTCCAGGCTCACCCGCTGATCCCCCTTCTCCCCCTCACGGCCCACACGCTACTTCCCCTCCTGGCCCAGTACCCCCCCACTCTCCCTTGCGTGCCTCTTCACCCGGCCCAGACACTACTCCCAGCTCCCCTCCCTCACCTAATTCGCCCCCCACCAGTCCTCAAATGGTGACACGGGCCCAACATGGCATTTTTAAACCAAAACCCATTTTCAACCTGCATATCCAATCCGTTTCCCCTATCCCAAAAACTCCCAAATTAGCCCTCCAAGACCCGAATTGGAATACCGCCATGCATGAGGAATTTACTGCTCTCACTAAACAGCATACTTGGGATCTTGTTCCGAGACCGGAAGGGGTCAATGTTATTCGTTGTATGTGGTTATTTCGCCATAAGTACAGGGACACAGGTGAACTTGAGCGCTATAAGGCGTGTTTGGTTGCTAATGGTAACTCTCAACAGGTTGGGGTTGACTGTGATGAGACCTTCAGCCCTGTCGTTAAACCGGCCACCATTCGGACTGTCTTGAGCATTGTTATGGGTAAGAAGTGGATTGTTCATCAGCTTGATGTTAAGAACGCGTTTCTTCATGCTTCTCTCAAAGAAACGGTTTATATGCATCAACCTCCTGGTTTTGTCAATCCTAAGGCTCCCACTTACGTCTGCAAACTTCGTAAATCTCTCTATGGCTTGAAACAAGCACCTCGTGCTTGGTACCAGCGATTTGCTCACTATCTTTTGCAGATTGGCTTCACTTGCAGCATCAGTGATTCTTCTCTATTTATCCTCCACTCTGGTCCTCATACTGCTTACTTGCTATTATATGTGGATGATATTGTTTTGACAGCTTCTTTGGATGCTCTCCGCGATCGTATCATCTCTCTCCTAAAAGCAGAATTTGCCATGACTGATTTGGGTAAACTGAGTTATTTTCTGGGGATTTCTGTGCAGCGCACCTCCACAGTATGTTTCTTTGTCAGAAACAATATGCTGAGGACATTATTCAGCGTGCTCACATGTCCAACTGCAAATCTGTGGCCACCCCTGTTGACACCGACTCTAAACATAGTGCCTCAGATGGTCCTCTTGTTTCTGATCCCACTCTCTACAGAAGCCTTGCTGGAGCGCTTCAATATCTCACCTTTACTCGTCCTGACATTGCCTATGCAGTACAACAGGTATGCCTTTTCATGCATGCACCTCGAGAGCCTTACTTTCACGCTCTTAAGCGTATCGTTCGCTATATTCAAGGCACTCTTGATCATGGTCTTCATCTATATACATCTGCTCCGACTCGGTTAGTTACTTACACTGACGCTGATTGGGGTGGTTGTCCTGATACTAGACGATCCACCTCGGGTTACTGCATCTTCTTGGGTGATAACTTGGTGTCCTAGTCTGCCAAACGGCAACCCACTCTATCTCGTTCCAGTGCTGAAGCTAAATATCGAGGGGTTGTCAATGTTGTTGCTGAGTCTTGTTGGCTTCGCAACCTACTTCTTGAGCTTCACTGTCCCTTGCGCAAGGCCACCATTGTCTATTGTGACAACATCTCGGCCATTTATCTCTCTCACAACCCTGTTCATCACCAGCGTACAAAACATATTGAGATGGACATCCATTTTGTTCGTGAGAAGGTAGCCATGGGTCATGTGCGAGTCCTTCATGTTCCTTCTTCTTATCAGTATGCTGATATCTTCACTAAAGGCCTCCCCCGACAACTTTTCACTGACTTTCGATCCAGTCTGAGTGTCCGGCCTCCTCCCGCTCCGACTGAGGGGGTGTGATAGAGAATATTCAAATATTCTCTCCTTATTATATGTAGATATACTTGGTATATATGGTAGATATTATTGTTTAGCAAATATCTTTTGTATAGCTCATATTTCCTAGTGTGTATACCTATATATTCAATTAATGAATGAGACTCCAATCAAGGAGATTACCACAATCTTACATACATAAATACAACACATCTGATAGAATTATACAACTTATTATCTCTTATTTGTGATTTTTTTTTTCTTTGCTCATGAAGTCACACTGAAAACAATCTTCAGAAACTATCAATCTGCATACATAAATGCCGTAAATAGATTTTGCAAATGCAGGAGAAAAATTTGTATCAAGAGACTACAACATATATAATAGATCTTTTATGACACATAATTTGTACCCAATAAATATTAGATACAAAAAGCACATGCAATCCGTGAAAGACTATACTTAAGGGTAGCAAACTGCACTTAATTATTTTGTATCAAGAGACTACAACATATATAATAGATCTTCTATGACACATAATTTGTACCCAATAAATATTAGATACAAAAAGCACATGCAATCCGTGAAAGACTATACTTAAGGGTAGCAAACTGCACTTAATTATTTTGCATCGATCATCAATTAATCAATCCAATTCCACATACATACCAAAAAAATAACAAATAAAAAAATTTCTCACAATTAATAAAACGAACCAACTCAACAATTGACTGTTAAGAGGATAATACAAGAAACATGAAGAAACCGTAAAGAATTTAATAGTTTGTCTTATGATGACTCAAGATAAGTCATTCTCACACGTAATTAAGCAGAACCTCTATGGTCATCCTCAACTTCAACAACCTCCACCTCACCAGCTAATTCTTCGAGAGATTTACCCATAGACTCGGGTACAAATAATGTGCAAACCATACCAAGGAAGTTGATGACACTAAGCACAAAAAGGGAGTTCCTCTTCCCAATACCAGCTGGATAACCGTGATCTCTCTTAGCCGGATCCGGGTCTTGTGACGCGTAAACAAATCCGAAGGCTCCTACTATGGCCCCTGCCTTACCAGTTGCTGCAGATATACCATGGCAAGTGGATCTAAGCCTAGCCGGGAAGACCTCAGCGGGCACCACGAAGGTGGTGGCATTAAGACCGAAGTTGGCAAAGAAAAAGGTGAGCCCATACATGATGATGAACCCGATACGATTCTCCCTTTGTTGCCAATGTTGGTACGGGAGGGCAATGGCAAGCATGAAAACAGTCATGAAAAAGAATCCCATCATTTGGATCCACCATCGTCCGATTACGTCTATGAAAGCGACGGTGAACCAATATCCAGGGACGGTTCCACAAAGAGCAATTAGAGTTTGAGCTCTCGCTATCATATACACCTCTCTGATAGCATTTGTATGGGTACATCCAAGTTTGATGTCGGACATATTTCACATGGCCGACATGAGCAACTTAAGACGCGATCTCACCAAGAAGATCCAAGCCATTCCTAATAAACAGGCCGAGATGGTGCTCGCGGCCACACTAAAGGACAAAACAAGGGAATCTTCCCTCCAGTCAGACTCATCGCAGTCATACACGTGTCAAAGGATTACGCATCCTGTCAGATGAATAGTACTACTATAAATAGCCAAATGGTACTATTCTGCAGGTACATTCTCTCACACTCTAAATACTACTTTCTCTCTCTCTCTCTCTCTCTCTCTCTCTCTAAAATCCTTATCGGGCACTTACTGACTTGAGCGTCGGAGGGGGTTTCCTCGCATCCCCCCTGAGGGTAGTTTACGTTTGTCTTCCTTGCAGACTTCCAGTCCCGGACGCCCACTTAAGTACTGACGGACATCTCTGTGTCCGCCACCGTTTCAACACCGAAACAACTTGGCGCTAGAAGGAGGGGCCTCCCATCACTACTAGAATCCGGTCTTTTACCGACCGCAGTTACCGACCGCTAAGTGTCCGGTTGCTATTAATCAAAACACCGACCGTTTATAAAATGAGACGCTAATTACCGTCTGTTTTTTATTTGCACCGACCGCCTGTAAGACCGTAGGTAATTACTGACCGATATTTTAATTTACCGTCCGTCGAGCGGTCAGTAAATTGCTACTAGGTAATTTCAGATTTTTATACTCCCACGTTCCCCTTTTCACTCCATCAGTAATTAAAAAATAACCCTAACATTTGCTTTGGAGAAACCGACGCCTCCCACTCCTCTGTCATCATCATCTTCACGCTGCCGTCGTCGGTTTCTTCTCCTCTATCATCACCATCAGGTAAGTTCTTAATTTCGCGACATTCTAATTTGTTTATCGAATTACTTTATGGTTTTCTGTTCTTCGTTCGTAATTTAGATTGCACGTTTTCTTTTTTTGATTTTTTTGGTTGAAGAATTTGTTTTGGCTTTCAATATCTTTCGTTATGAATTCAAGGGAAGATAGTTTTTTTAGTGTAAAAAAATTCAATTAAGCGAAACCTTAAGTGAATTTCTCTGTTTTGTGTAAGTGCATTTCTCAATTGATGGCTTCGTAATAATCGAACAAGTATTGTATAGTAATGGGAGTCAAGTCGCCATTGATGTATTGGAGTGCACGATTATAAGATATGAATAATTTGTTTCCACTATCTAGTTACTTATTTCTCTCGCGTTGTTGGTATCGTAGCTTCGAATTTCGATGTTGTTGTCCTGCATTGTGAAATTAAAATGTGGTAGTTGGGTAACTGGAGCTAATACACCATTGATACTGTGGATTTAGAGAACACTTGATTTAGAGGACAGTGTTGTAGGAATCATGGGTGTAGCTTGCTTGAGTTAGAATAATGGAAAATAAAAGATATTTAGTTTTGTTTTTAATATATACTTCCTCCGTTCCATAATAAGTGAAACACTTACTATTTTAGAACGTTTCAAAATAAGTGAAACATACCTTAAATGGAAAAAAGAAAGTGACAAAATGACAAGAGTACCCATCACAAATTTGTGTGGTTTGCTTTTCTCTCTCCTCCTTTTAAGGGTATTTTATGACTTTTTGGCTTTTGAAAGTGATGTTTATTAAATCTTGTGCCTAAACACTATGTTTCACTTATTATGGAACGGAGGAAGTATATATGCATGTGTTGGGGTTAATATATGTTGTGTTGATGACTTGGTCATGGTTTGAAACTTTATATGATTGTGAAAAACAATCTGGATGAAGTTAATGGAAGGCGTTGCGAGTTGCGACAGCTTTCTCTTAGCTAATTCATGACATGCAACTATGCAAGGTTGTTTTTTTTAATGATCAATTGAATGGTCAAACTCTTCTTTCTTTTTTTTTAAAAAAATTTTAAGGGGTAAGGCTTGTTCAGATATAATATAACATAGTGAGCACGTTTTGGTTCAAGTGTTAGGACGGAGTTCTTTAGAATTAGCATCAATTAAAAAAGCCAAAGCAAATGTTTTAATCTTGTTGTTGGTGATGGATAGTTGAATAATATTGACCTTTGAGAAAAGCATTATTCCGTCAGTTTCTTTTTTTTTATATATTTTGAATTTCAATTGTAAATCTACAGTTCTCTTATTCACCGTCTTCTCGCTGCACGCGCTTTTACTGTCATCGCGGCGCCGAATATCACCGGCACCTCGCACCACCTACACAGCCACCATACGTGGATTTTGTTGCGCCCACCACATCAGGTTTTTATTCTCTTCTTTCCTCTTTCAGGGTCTTCTTGGATGAATGTACTGTGGCTATGATAGAAGTATGTTGAAACTTTGAGTACTTGTTCCACATTTATGTTGCTTTTTAAATGTGCAAAAACATCTACTGTACTACACATCCATATTAGTGAATAAGAGTGAACTATAAGTATAGAAATATATTAAAACATTACATAAAAGAAAAAAAAGCATGAACTTAAGTGAAAGTGAGCAATATATATAATCTTGTTTGCTGTCCACTATTTGAATGCATGTAATTATGGGCAGCTCAAAGTAATGGGGTCCACATGCATTCATGTCTCTGTTCCCCTACATCATCAATTCTATCTTTGACATATTAATATATTATAGATATATGTAAGTATATAAGTATAAATTCTTATTTTTCCTGGATCTTTGTAATTATGATATACTATTGGTGGTATATGTAAAAATTGATATCAGGGTGAAATTACCTTAATTTGACTTATTCGGATAACTTGTAATTTTAAACATAATGTGTGATACTTCTATGTTCATTTTGACGTGAATAAATTTAATGTAGTAAATGATGTTGATTTTAGAGTTTGTTAGTAATATTATTTTAATTGAGATGTGTAGAATTGAGTATCATGAAACGAAGAGAGTGTAGTTGGATGTATGATAGGCTTGAGGGACGCTTTCTCAAGACTGAGTTTGTGAATGGAGTTCGAGATTTTATTGAATTCGCAAAACAAAATCATAAATTCAAAGACGCTGAGAAAATTAAATGTCCATGCTTTCGGTGTAACAACAAACGATTCTTTGATGTTGACATAGTTAGAGAACATCTTTATAAAAAAGGATTTTGTCATGACTATTTTGATTGGATATGTCACGGGGAAACTGTTGACGAACCCCCATCGGAGCCATCAAATCCTTATCGAGACATGATTGTTGATGCTCTTGGACATAATGAAGAAAATCCAAACAATGAGCCAACAAATAATGTCGAAGAGGAGCCAAATGACGAAGCTAAGAAATTTTTTGAGCTCCTTAAAGTTGCCGATAGCCCGTTGTACGAAGGGAGCAAAGTATCTGTCTTGGAGATGGCATCAAGAATAATATCTTTGAAGTGTGAGTACAATCTACCTCACAGGTGTGTTGATGGATTTGCATCTTTATTGAATGAAGTGATTCCAAATAACAACCAAATGAGTAGAACTTTCAATGATACTAAGAAAGTTCTTAAAGGCTTACAACTCCCACATGAGAAGATACATGCATGCCGTAACGGTTGTATGCTATTTTGGAAAGGCGACGCACATTTACTCAAGTGTAGTATATGTGAGTGTGATCGCTACAAGAAGACTCCTAGAGACAAGCTTATTCCAGAAAAAGTCCTAACATATTTTCCTATCACACCCCGATTGCAAAGGCTTTATGCGACGAAGAATATTTCAGAGGAAATGACATGGCATGCCAAAAATCGTCAGGTTCTGGGTACTATGGAACATCCTAGTGATAGTGAGGCGTGGAAGCATTTTGATACCACTTTCCGTGATTTTGCCTCTGAGACACGTAATGTTCGATTAGGTTTGTGCACTGATGGCTTTTCACCCTTTGGTAAGTTTGGAGGACAATATTCTTGTTGGCCTGTAATTCTTACTCCATATAATTTGCCTCCATCAATGTGTATGAAAAAGCCTTTCATGTTCCTCTCTTTACTAGTTCCCGGTCCTAAGAATCCAAAGGGTAATTTAGATGTCTACATGTAACCAATAATTGAAGAGCTCAAACAATTGTGGGAGATTGGTGCTATGACTTATGATATTTCACAGAAGTAAAATTTCATGCTCCGTGCAGCGCTTTTGTGGACCGTAAGTGATTTTCCTGCATATGGTATGTTGTCTGGATGGGCTACTGCTGGGAAAAAGGCTTTTCCATATTGTATGGAAGAAACTAAGGCATTTTGGCTTGATAATGGCAATAAAGTCTCATGGTTTGATTGCCACCGGAAGTTTCTTCCACATGATCACCCTTTTCGTAAAAATAAAACAGCTTTTCGCAAAAACAAAGTGGAAAATGGCATGGCTCCACCTATGATGTCCGGAGATGATATGTGGCAATGTGTGAAAGACTTGCCTAAAGCCACTGATGGTCCTGAAGCTCTCAAAATCTTGAAGAAAGCTAAAAAGGGTTGGTTTAAACAAAGTTCTTTTTGGGAACTTCCTTATTGGAAAGATTTGGTTATTCGACACAACCTGGATGTCATGCACATTGAGAAAAAAATTTTTGATCAACTTATACACACAGTGATGGATGTGAAAGGCCAAACTTCAGACACTGTTAGTGCAAGAAAAGACTTGAAGTGTCTATGTAAGCGTCGACAGTTAGAGCTCACCTACGACGAACGAGGAAACAAAATCATGCCAAAAGCCCCTTTTGCACTTGACAAGGCCCAAAGGAAGGTCTTATGTGGATGGATTTGCATCTGACTTGAGTAGATGTGTTGATCTTCGAACATCTAGGCTTTTTGGAATGAAAAGCCATGATTGTCATGTCTTTATGGAGAGGTTACTACCGGTTGCTTTGAAAGAGTTGCTCCCTTCGCATGTTTGGAAAGCAATTACTGAGATCAGTCAATTCTTTCGTGACTTATGTGCATCCACTATCCAAGTTGATGATATGGACCATTTGGATAAAAATATAGCTGAAATTTTGTGCAAACTTGAAAAGATATTTCCTCCTGCATTCTTCAACTCGATGGAGCATTTGCCAATTCATTTGGCTTATGAAGCTAAGGTTTGTGGCCCAGTGCAATATAGGTGGATGTATCCCTTTGAAAGGTAAGAAAGAAATTTTTAATTAAAAATACTTTCTTTTAAGAATGAAGTTCTAATATGACGAAGTTTTCACAATCGATATCTACATGTTGATTTATTTGGTAGGTTTCTCAATCACTTGAAGCGTAAGGTTGGAAACAAGGCACGTGTGGAGGGTTCTATTTGCAATGCATACCTATGTGAGGAAATATCATATTTTTGTTCGAATTACTTCCAACCAGAAGTTGATACTAAAACAAGAGATTTGGGTAGAAACGTCACTTCAGTCATTGAAAACCATCATGATCGACATATTCCTGTGATGTTTAGGGTGGATTGTGGGCGTACATCTACCAACGGCCGTTTACGCTTCTTGCAAGATAAAGAATATGATCGTGCACACCTTTATGTTCTTGTAAACAGTGGTATCTTTAGCAAATATGAAAGGTAAAAATGGTTTTCATGTCTAAGTGATGTAACTAGTTAAAAACATCTCTAATCGTGTTTTCGTCAATAATAATAGGATCTTTGAAAAACATATATTGGAGACACATCCACACATATCATTGGATGAGATCTGGAGTAAATGTGAAGCTGAGTATCCTAAATGGTTCAGAAACCATGTGAGTTTTTAATTAATAAAATATAAGTCTTAACTAAATGAAAAGGTTTTTCTAACGCAAATTATGTATATGTTTACATTATGAAATTAGGTACTACAAGAGGGGACTAATATCGATGTAGTTCATGCTCTTGCAATGGGTCCCGTTAGGCAAGTGAAGTCATGGAATCAGTTTTTCGTCAATGGATACAATTTTCAAACACATGAGTATGGCAAACACAAATCAACTATGAACTATGGAGTGTGTGTTAAAAGTCACGAGGATGTTGATTATTATGGCATTTTGGAGGAAGTAATTGAACTAGTTTACCATGGTCCATTGGAAGTCTACAAGACGATATTGTTTAAGTGCAATTGGATGGATTCTTTGAGTGGTTTAAATGTACATGAACAATACAAACTCATTGAAATAAATCATAGTAAGAAGTACCCAAAGTATGATCCATTTGTACTATCATACCAAGTTAGCCAAGTCTATTATGCCCCTTATCCTAGTTTAAGTAGGGGTAGAGTGCAATGGTGGGCAGTGTTTCAGACTAAGGCAAGGTCTTCAATTGAAGCTCCAGTGGACTCATTATTCTTTCAAGAGGAGATAAGTGATGTTCCTTCAACTCTTTGTGCTCCAAATGAGATTCCAGACTATGATTTTGACGGGGAAGAAGAACAAAACGAGGATATAATGCTTAACGATAGTAGTGATTCTGATAATGGCGACGAGGATGATAGTGATGAAGATGATCCACAAGATTATGAGATCTTCGAAGATTTTGATGATGATGATGATGATGCGGAAGAAGATTTAGACTCATTTGATTTTATGTAGTTATAACACCGTGAATCATACATTAAAATTTGTAGTGTGCTATGAACTTTTAAATTTTGATACATTGTATTATGTTTGGTGGATTTAATAATGATTGGTTTTATAATTCTTATTGTTTTCACATTATATTATATAATATGTTAAGGAGTTTAAATTGATTCTTATTTTATCCTTAAATTTGATATAAAAAACTTTGAAGTTTATACTACATTATTCATTCTACTAATCTGTGTTATTTGACTAAAGTTATTTCAGATGTCTTCTTCTAGCGGGCGAGGGAGAGCTTCAGGAGGCCAGTCTACTCCACATCCGGGGAATGATCATGAGGGCGATACTCCTCCAAGGAATGATGATATTGTCATCACAGAGGAACAAGGTGAAAGCGCGCGTTCTGCAAGCAATCAGTTGGACCCTACTACGCTATGAGAAAATAATTTTTATCCATTATGTTTCATATTATAATTTCTATTATTCATCTTAGTTCGTGCTAATTCTTTTTTAGTGTTTATAATATTCGTCTTAGTGTTTATAATATTCATCTTAGTGCATGCTAATTCTTTCTTAGTGTTATTAGCTTTTTATTGTAATTATTTTACAAATTTTGTGTTGTATTGTAATTGTTTTTTTTTCTTTCTAAGGTTTGACAACAACAAAGTCACTCGATCTATTACGGAATGTTTCAAAGAGTACTACATTGAGCCAAGTAGAAATTGGACTGCAACAAGTCAATCAACAAAAGATCATTGGTTTCACCTTTTCAAGGTTAAAACTTTAACTTAATTTTATTCTATCACATATAAGACTATAAATATTTAGTTAGCACTAATCTTTGCATGATACAGCGTAAATACTCTTGGCGTTCGGAGTTGGATTCGCAAGTAAGAGAAGGTTTTGAACGCAAAGCAGCTAAAAGACTTAAAGACTTGCACCATTGGGTGACATCGAAGAAAAAAGGTGTAAGACCAATATGGATGCCAGAGCAAGTACACCAACAACTTATGCAAAAAACAAAAGATGATGAGTTTAAGAAAAAATCAGAACAAGCGAAAAAGAACAAGAGAGGAGGATCCATGCAAGGTGTTGTAGAACCTGGACATTGTCAAGGTTCAATTTCTACGGCCGAGTATGCAAGAAGGATGGTGAGTATATTACTTTTAGTAACCATTTATAAGTTGAATAATTCATACTTATACTATAATAATAAACTTGATTATTTTTTTAACTAGGCTGCAAAAAATGGAGGAGTCTTGCCAAAAGCTGCTGATATTTACTTGCAGACGCATTCAAAGGAACGACAACCAGGCCAAGGCAAGCAACTCATTGGGTCCAAATCAAAACAAATCATGGTTAGTAAACTAAATTTGATCAAATAACAAATTACAAAAATATTTGGATGGTGATGAAATATAATATTTTTTTATAGTTGGTTGGATGAAATATAATATTTAGATGGTTTGGATGGTTCTTTGGATGAATGGTTGGTTCTTTGGATGATTGGTTGGATGAATGGTTGGTTCTTTGGATGATTGGTTGGATGAATAGTTGGTTGGATTATTGGGGAGATTGTTAGATGAAATATAGTATCTTTTTTTACTTTACATGTTTGTAGGCATGAAATTATTTTTTTGGATCCAAAATACAATAAAAACTTTGCCTATTTTTTTCTAGAAATGCAAGTATTTTAAGCATTAGAGCTTCATTTTTTTTTTTTTCCTGTCGTTCGACGTTCGTTGTTTAAATTAGTTTACAATTTACTTGTTTCATTATGTAAGAAACATGACAAACTATGGGATGGAATATAAGAAAAAAAGTAAGAAACATGAACATTTTGTTTTTTAGTTTTGAGTTATAATGTTGTCGAAGTTATATAGTTTGTGAAAAATTATGGGATTGATGTTGATTAGTTAATAGTCTAAATTGTTAGATGGAATATAGGATTCCCTTGCACTTTGCATGTTTGCGGGTACATACATATTTATTTTTTTGTAGTATAAATTTAAACAAAACTCTGTCTATTTTTTCCTGGAAATATTATGTATGTATATTAAACTTGTCTATTTGATGTAGGATGATTATGATAAGAAAATGGATGAATATAGAGAGAAGGGAGTCAACAAAGATCCCAATGAGGTGTACTATGAGACAGTCGGTGGGAGGAAAAAATGATTAATTCCTGGCTTAGGTACAAGTGGTGATCTACTTTACAAAAAATCATCAACCCGCACTAGTAGCTCTTCTAGTGTCTACACACCTTCTTTGCTTTCTCAGCTTTCAACTACCGTGGAGCAATATCAGCAACAACTAGCTGATCAACAAACTGAATTTCACAGGCAAAGAAATGAGTGGGAGACACAGTGTCTCCAAGCAGAAAAGGAAAGGGAAGAGGCAAAGAAATACATGGAGGAGATGAAGAAGACAATGGAAGAGTATTCTCAAATGATGACTCAATGTGGAGGTACTTTCCCTTTCACCCAACCACGTGACCCGCGTGATCCTTCTGCTGGTGGATCGGGATTTCCTTGTAGTACTTAGACTTATAGCCTTTTGGACAACTTTCATGCGACTAATTTATTAGTATATATTTTTAGAAAACTGATGTTTAATTTAGGTTGTTGGAATTACTATTAGATCTATATCGTGGAGAATATGATGTTTAATATAGGTTGTAACAAACCTATTATTTTGTTATGGAATGAAAATTAGTTTATATTGTGGTAAACATTATTTTTTTTAAAAAAAAAAACAACAGCAAATTACCGACCGCATAACGGTAGGCTTACACATTTAAATACGCTGCCCAACTTAACAAAAGTAGTCGGTAAAACTGATCAAACAGTTGGTAATTACCTACCGCTATCTTCATATCACCGACGGCCAAAGGATCGGTAGGTAAATACCAACAATTAAGTTGTAAGTGATTACCTACCGCTTTTACCTACCGTACAGCAGTAGGTGATTACCTACGTCAAACCATCGGTTGGTAAATTCAAGAAATCGGTAGGTAATAATTTACCGACCGTTAAACAGTCGGTATCTGGATATTACCGACGAGCAGTTTAACGACCGATATTGAGCGACTGTTTAGCGGTCGGTAATATCCTTACCGACCGTTTTGCTTGTGTGATCGACCGATTTAGGCGGTCGGTAAAAGCACGGATTCTTGTAGTGCATCTTTGTGAAGCAGTCATGGATAAGACAAGCAACGCAAGTCGTGGACCACCAGGGTTTGAGATCGGACAGAGATCTACTCAGTCAGCTATTACCGGACCATTGGGTGCACCTCAGTTCAATACGAGGGTGCCCGAGAACAACAATGAGCAGCAAACTCCTGAGAACAATGTATCTCAGGTAAATCCAAATGGAGTTCCAATCAAGCTGGGTCAGCTGAGTCAGTTCTCTCCGGAGCAGTTGAAGACGGTAGCATCCTTCATCCAGATGCTAGCAGGCACACCTCAACCTGATGGTAATACTCCAACCCCCAATGCTAGAGCACCCCGTAAACGGTTACCGCCATTAGGGGGAAGAAATGCTGATGGTACGCCAGTAAGAAGAATGCGTTCCTTCACTTAAGAGGGCCGACAGTTGGAAAGACAACTGGAGGATCCTGAGTATGAAGAGACGTTGATGGAAACAGAAGAGCTTGATTATTCAGAGGACGAGAACCAAAGTCGCTCGTACCGAGAGTACAGCACCCATGGTGCTAGTAACTATTCGGTTGGCGGACACCTGTTGATCAAGCCCAAACTCTCTCCATTCATGCCAGAGATTTTAAACCACCCGATGCCAAGAATCAAAATGCCATCATGCAAGTACGATGGTAGTTCAGACCCTGACGACCACATCGCGGCTTACGAAGGACACATGTACTTGTACACGCAAATAGATGCAATCTGGTGCAAGGTATTCCCGTCCACTCTCACTGGCATCGCTCAGACTTGGTTCAAGAGTCTTAAACCTGGTAACGTATCCAGTTTTTCTCAGCTTTCGTCCATGTTTAGTACTCATTTCGTAAGTAATAGACGCCGTGAGCGCACTACTGGCGAACTGTTGTCGATAAAGCAAGGAGAGACGGAATCCCTTCGTGACTATATTGGACGCTTCAACGTTGAAGCCGTATCCATTCCTAGGCTACAACAGGATGTGGCAGTTCTAGCACTGATGACTGGACTGAGAGAAGGATCTGCATTCAGAAGTTATCTGGGCCGAAAGACTTTCACGTCATTAGGGCCAGTGTTGGGCAAAGCAAATGATTTCATAAGAGGAGAAGAATTCGACAAGGCAGCTAGCAGCCAACATCGCGAGTCCGACAAGAAGAAAGAGGATAAATCACGGAAGCATAAGTGTCGCGAAGCTGATCGTGGTCGGGATGAAAGAAAAGAATCCAATATGGTCAAAAAAGGAAATGACCGAGAACGAGATGGCCGGGAAAAAAGTGAACGCAAAGATAGATTTGACACGTACACCCAACTCACTACTTCCCGGGCACAAATATTCACCATGAACAAAGAAAGTGACAAATGGCAGAGACCAAGAAAGATGTTTCACAAGAACCGTGATAAGACTAAGTGGTGTGATTTTCACGGAGATCACGGCCATGTAACTGAAGACTGCCGCCACCTGAAGGATAATCTGGAAGATCTTATCCGCAGAGGATACTTCACTCAGTATAAAGCTCAGACCAATGAAGGTGATTTGGTAAAAGCTAGAGATCAGAATGTTCAATCTCGGATAGGTGAAATACATGTGATCAGTGGCGGCCCAATCCATGGCGGAAGTGTCAGCGGGGCGAAAGCTAGTCTCAAGGAATTCCGGCATCAGGAAAACTTTAATGAGAGTTGACAGTGGAGAAAGCCACCAGCCATGCCGGCCATGTCATTCTCGTTAGAAGATGCAAAGCATGTGGTATATCCTCATGACGACCCACTGGTGGTCACCTTGAAAGTTGCAAACTGCTTGATTCATAGAATTTTGGTGGATGGAGGAAGTTCCGCTAATATTTTATTCCTATCTACTTTCGAGAAGTTAATGATAGGCCGGGAGCACTTACAACCAGTTCGATACCCAGTGATCGGATTCACTGGAGCATCCGCAATACCAGAAGGAATTATAAAGCTACCGGTCAGGGTTGGCGAGAACACTGAAGCCAGAGATGTGATGGCCATATAATGCAATAATAGGAAGACCGCTAATCCACGATGTTCAGGGAGTGGTATCTACTTATCACTTAACCATGCTGTATGTATCCAATTCGGGTACGACAGCGAGGATAAGAGGAAATCAAGAAACAGCAAAGTCATGTTATTTAACGGCTCTGAAACAGCCGGCAAGAAGGGTTCCTGTTGAAGAATCATGTCCGCCATCAAGGAAGGAAAAGAGAGCTAAGAAAAAGGCCGTGGCAGAAGAAGAGCAATCTGAGAAAAAGAATGAAAATGCTATGGAGGTAACCATGGAGGAGTTAGAAGCTCGACCAGAAGATTTGCCAAGGCCCAAGCCTGATGGAGAGTCCAAGTTAGAAATGTTGGCGGATGATCCAGAAAGGACTGTGGCTGTCGGAACGGACATGGACCCAGAGGTCAGGATCAACCTGGTGACTCTCCTACGAGAGAACGCTGATGTATTCGCGTTCTCGGCGGATGAGATGCCGGGGATAGACCCGACCGTGATGGTCCATCGTCTGAATGTCGACAGCTCGGTTCGTCCAGTCAAGCAGAAGAAAAGGAATTTTTCAATAGAAAAGAACAAGGCCGTCAGAGAAGAAGTTAATAAATTACTGGTGGCTGACTTCATTGAAGTTTGTGATTACCCAGAGTGTAACAACCCATAATTTTGCTCCTAGTTTTTCGCAAAAGTTTTCCCTAAAACTATTATTTTTTTCTAAATTAATGATTTTTATTCTTTATAATCTTGGGAGCCGAATTATTATTTTATTATATGGCGTGCTAATGTGTGCATTATATTTATATTTATAATATAATTTATTAGAATTATTTTCATTATTAAGTATTTTCAAAGTTTAGGCGCGATTTAGGAATTTATCGATTTGTCGCGTGACGGACTTTTGATGCGTGGACCTTTGATGACTTGGGCCGAAATCATCTTGGTGTACTTGGGCTTGGACAGCCGGCTATGGGGAGGGAGAAGGAAGAAGTTTCTCTTCTTTTATTACATTTCTTTTAATTGATGACTCTTGGTAGTTTGTAACCCCCATAACCCCCCTAATCATTTCTCCTAAACCCTTCATTTTTCCTTACCATAAAATTCTGATTTTTATTAAAAGAAGTTCAGCATCATTCTCATTTAACCCTCACCGTTTTCAAGAAAAGAAAGAGAGAAAAGGAAGAGGAAAAAAATAGAAAGGTTCAACCCGGTTTTTCCCAAAGCGTGGATTATGCACTAGGGTGCACAATGCTCATTGTGCACCCAAAAAGAACATACCATTTATATAAAAGAACACGAGCAACTTTTCTACTTTAAAAAAGAACACACGACTTAAAATTAAAGAACATGTAAATCTATATTTATAAAAGAACATAGGTTATAATGAAAAGAACATATAGTAAATGAACATATACACTTTTTTTTTTTTTGAAAGAATGAACATATACACTTAAGGTAAAAGAACATGTACCTTTTAAATTTAAATTTGAAAAAGGAATCTTTAGTTGCAAAATTTAAGGAAACAAATAACAATAAATTTTTTAAAATTATAGACTCTGAAAATGATAAAACGACGTAGTTTCGAAGAGGGTGCACCATGCTCTACATGCACTTGGGTGCATGTACTTATTTGCGGGTTTTTCCTGTCACACCTTCACGAAAATAACCGTAGCCGGAGATCTAACCGTTGGATCGTCTTCAAATTTGGACAAAACGTTTACAACATCTTGTTCTTAACTTTGACCTGAGCGATTTAGAATCCGTGCTTTTTATCACAGGGAATCATGGTCGTAACAGAGCAGTGCGAAACAAGAGTTTTCAACGTTCAAGAAGAAAATGCCTAGTGACTTGTTGCTACAATTTTCGTTCATGGAGGACTTGGATTGCACATATTTTTCGTATCTCTTTAGACTCGCTCTCCTCCCGACGTTCCAGGTAACTAGTAGTTATCTTAGAACGATAGTGATTAGGGTATTATTCGGTATTAGATTATTACGCTAGGAATTATTTAAAATACTTTTTAAATGAAATTATTGATGAAATTTGACATGAAGATACTTGATGCATGCTGTGTGAATATTTTATGTATAAAAATAATTTTTGTCTGATTTTTAGTATTTATTTGATTTAATTGGTATTTTGTGCGTTTTTGGCTTATTTGCATGATAATTATTAAACGAATGTTAAAATTGCTGAAATTATTTTTCGTGGATCATGTTATATGTGTAATATGTATTCCATGCCTTAGAATAATTTTCCCAACTGTTTACCGGATTATTTAGGGCCCGTTCGGTATCACTGCCAGTTTTCAGTTTTTGGTTTTTATGATTTTAGAACTATATGATATGAGTTGTATAATAAGGTTAAAATTAGTCATATTGATAGTAAACATGCTAATTTTGAAAACTGACAACAGAAAACTGGAAACTACTTTTTCTGGTTTTCATATTTTTGTTTTTGGTTTTCAAAAAAACTTAAAACTGGAAACAAAAAACGATAACGAACGGACCCTTAATTGATATATCTGTTTTTGCATTATCGTTTCTGTCAGTATATAGATCATGAAAATTATTTCTAGAAGCTGAAAAATTCATTTCTTTGTATATTATGTATTTCCGTGAGTTTATTCATGTTAGGTAAATTTTTGGTAATTTTTGGGCGTTTATTTTTATTTTCAATTATTATATTGGCTTTATTGAGTAATCTGTAAATTAACGTTTGAAAATACTTTTAGAGTCCGAAAATTATAAATAAAAATTTTACCATGCCAGTAGAGCCATTAGGGTCGTATGATAATTTTTGCGTGATTTTACTGATCAAACTTATTAGTTTAATAATTATTATTGGGTTTTTGTTGTGAAATTGAGGATATTCTTTTAAATTATTTGAGAGCTTGTTAGTCATAAATAATTTGTAATCTATTATGTTCTTGGTTTCTGATGTTCAGTAGGTTGCAGTAAGTATTATTGGGAATCATTATGTTTATGTTTGATTTATGAGAAAAATAATTAATTGTTACTACTCTTTTATTGAATAAGCCTTGGAGTTGATTGGTGATGTATTTTTGATTGAATTGTTGGTGCTGTAAAAACTAATTTAATATCATTGTTGATGCTTAGAGATGTTCAAGGTGTTTATTGTTGGAGACATTTGTTGTAAGTTTGTAAGTTACAACTTTGAGGATTTTTGAAGAATTATTTTTGATGAATTATGGGTATAAGGCCGGGTGGCATCCCTTTTGACGAATGTTTTTGAGATGAATGATACTTTGATGATATTTATGATTTTATTTTGAGATAAGAATATCCGGTGGGATAGATGTAGTCCCCGGTGAAGAACATGCCAACCACCTGGTTTGCGAACTATGGGTACACCTGGGTTAATTGTTGTCGTCCGAGAGTTCAGGGAGTTCTGCGTGTTCTACCCTGCATCGGGAGTTTGGCCATTCTTAGACACAGGCAGTGGGGAACGTAAGCCCATAGACTGACCTGGAGATTGCGATCTGACAAACCTTAGGAAGTGAATTGCGATTCGGTTTCTGACTCAATAACTTGTTTTACCTATACTTTTATTTTTATTTTTATAAAAGTACTCTTGAGATGATTTATTTATTTTTATCCAACTCACTTGCTATTTATTATTCACTTGCGTTATTTGTGAGTTATATGGAAGTGGATGCATATCGTAGTTGACTTGACTTTATTATTTCCTTTCTTATTAATCTATGTCTGAATCATGCTTTGATTTCTTTTGTTCTGGGAGAACTGCTAGTTACTCCCCACTGATTGTGGATTGTTGTTATATATTTTACAGGTTATGTTGATGGGAATCTTCTTTGGTTTTGGGCTCGGGTTGAGATGTGAGCATTAAATTGTTAGATGTTTTAGGCCTAGACTTTTAGTTAGTTGAAGAGTTAGTTTTATCTTTTGGATATTACTCTAAATAATTTAATTTATTTATACTATTTATTTATGTTGGTTTTATCACTTAGTTATTTAAACGCATTTCTTGTAGTAGTGACATTCCCAGAAGACGATGTTTCCGCCATCGTCCTATTAATACTATTATTATTTCTTTCTTTTCCGCTTTGAAATTCTGGGGGGTTACAGTTGGTATCAGAGCAAAACGCTCCTAAACTCTGAAACAGAGTTGCTAATGATTCTTTAGAATTATTAGTTAGCCATAGGAGATAAAATTTATTTTGAATTAAGTTTAGTTGTTTCACTATAATGAGAGTTTGATGGGTAGAGTAAGTAAAGGGAAGCCTTATGGGAATGTGGTGTGCTCTCATGCTTATGGAGCATATGTTATATGTATAGTTACTTGTATTATTGGTGGAATTAGTCTACCAAGTTTGTTAATCTTATTTGCAGGGCCTCTTACATGTAATTTATTTTCACTTTTATTAGAGTGCGCAGCGAAAGCGAAGTAATTTATAGCCTTCTTGGTTTAGTTGTGTGTTTAATTTGTTTTGTGTTTTGCAATTTAAAAATAAGCTTTAATTTTATATTAATATAGTCTTGTGTGTTGCATTGCATTTATTTTATTTGCTAGTTGCTTGATAGTATATGTCATTATGTACGACGGTATATATTTTCTGTTCTTTTTCAATTAAGTGTTGTTTTTATGTGAGTACTACGTATCTGTTTTATTATTTACAAAACTTTCCAGTTTGAATTTATATTCCAAATTATATTTTAGATCTTTGAACTTAATAAATTTTATACTTATGTTAGAGTTATTTTCTGATTTTCAAATTTTGTTATTATTAATATTTTGACATACACTTTTGAAAAACGTTTAATTTCAATTGTTTTATAATGGTTTGGAAAAAGAAAGGGGTTATGAAATTGTCTTTCAAGATATTCTTCAAATTTCTCTTACCGTCTTTGACCATCTATATTTATAAATATTTTTCCTTTTAATATTTTTATTTTTCATGCTAATCCTTGTTTAGCCTTTAATTATGGTAATAAGTTTTGTAGTCTTTGAAAATAAAAGTACTTTATTGAGTTGTCTTGGTGTTAGATTGAAATGTAGACGCAAACTATTTTGTTTTAAAGGTTAGCATTCAACAACTTTTACTTTACTTTACTAACTTACTTTTCTTATTAGCATTATTTTTTTAAACTCAAATGCGTGAAAGGATCTCGTTTACTATTTGTTGTTTCTTGTTTAAATATTTAGTGCTTTCTCATTTCATAGCAAAATTTTGGTTGTTTTCTTTACTTCTTATTTAATTATCTGACTTTAACTATTTTGTTTTATATTCTTTGGAAAGGAAATTTATATACTCAGTCTAAATTTTAAACTTGTTTGAGTTGATATTAAGTCATAATGGGTGATTCCTTTGACTTGTATGTCAATTTGATAAGTCTAAATTTTAAACTTGTTTGAGTTGATATTGAGTCATAATGGGTGATTCCTTTGACTTGTATGTCAATTTGATAAGTTGACACAATTTATCTGTTTTGATTTAACTTCCTTTTTGAGTTGACATTAAGTTTATATTGGGTGATTCCGTTAAACTTTAATGTTGATTTGATAAGATGGCTTTCAAATATTGCTTCGTTGATACTAGGTTGCAATGGGTGGTTCCATGCACGTTTGTGTCGACTTAGCAAATTTTATAATTGTTGTTTATAATTTATTACTTATCGCCTATTTATTAATAGTGTTTCGTCGTTGTAAAATTTATTTTAAAATTATCAATTTCTTTTGTGAACTTTAAATTTCATATATATGTTTAGGAGGACGTACGCTCTTATAACATATGTCATGACTTGTGTTCGTAAGTGTTACTTTAATAAAGCAGCTAGCTACTCTTTATTAAAGTGTTCTTATCTCTTTAAGTGGAGTATAAGCCTGTGTGGTTATCTCTATTTAAATTGGTTTGGCTATCTATTTACGAACTTTTTCTTCTTCGTTTCTTTTCTCAAAATATTTATGTATGGTTGGATTTATTCTTTTATAATTTTACGTAAATATTTATTCCTGCTTCTTTTACAAAATTACCTATAGCTTATTGTGCAAATGTTTTTACCTTAAACTTTCTAATACTTGTCTTTGGTTCTTTCACATTTTATAAAATGATTGTTGTTACCGTGTTTCTTTACTATACAACTCTTTTGGTCTTCCAAAATAAAATATATATTATTTGAGTTATCAAATTTTATACCCGCAAAGTTGTTTAGTTCTTAACTAAAATCCATCGATTTCTGTTTTCTTAAGGTTCTTTATCTAGAGTATTTTCTTTTGTCTCTTGGTTGTTTTGAAGTTTCGAGGACGAAACTTTATTTAAGGAGGGGAGATTGTAACAACCCATAATTTTGCTCCTAGTTTTTCGCAAAAGTTTTCCCTAAAACTATTATTTTTTCTAAATTAATGATTTTTATTCTTTATAATCTTGGGAGCCGAATTATTATTTTATTATATGGCATGCTAATGTGTGCATTATATTTATATTTATAATATAATTTATTAGAATTATTTTCATTATTAAGTATTTTCAAAGTTTAGGCGCGATTTAGGAATTTATCGATTTGTCGCGTGACGGACTTTTGATGCGTGGACCTTTGATGACTTGGGCCGAAATCATCTTGGTGTACTTGGGCTTGGACAGCCGGTTATGGGGAGGGAGAAGGAAGAAGTTTCTCTTCTTTTATTTCATTTCTTTTAATTGATGACTCTTGGTAGTTTGTAACCCCCATAACCCCCCTAATCATTTCTCCTAAACCCTTCATTTTTCCTTACCATAAAATTCTGATTTTTATTAAAAGAAGTTCAGCATCATTCTCATTTAACCCTCACCGTTTTCAAGAAAATAAAGAGAGAAAAGGAAGAGGAAAAGAATCAAAAGGTTCAACCCGGTTTTTTCTGTCATACCTTCACGAAAATAACCGTAGCTGGAGATCTAACCGTTGTATCGTCTTCAAATTTGGACAAAACGTTTACAACATCTTGTTCTTAACTTTGACCGGAGCGATTTAGAATCCGAGCTTTTTATCACCGGGAATCATGGTCGGAACAGAGCAGTGTGAAACAAGAGTTTTCAACGTTCAAGAGGAAAATGCCTAGTGACTTGTTGCTACAATTTTCGTTCGTGGAGGACTTGGATTGCACATATTTTTCGTATCTCTTTAGACTCGCTCTCCTCCCGACGTTGCAGGTAACTAGTAGTTATCTTAGAACGATAGTAATTAGGGTATTATTCGGTATTAGATTATTACGCTAGGAATTATTTAAAATACTTTTTAAATGAAATTATTGACGAAATTTGACATGAAGATATTTTATGCATGCTGTGTGAATATTGTATGTATAAAAATAATTTTTGTCTGATTTTTAGTATTTATTTGATTTAATTGGTATTTTGTGCGTTTTTGGCTTATTTGCATGATAATTATTAAACGAATGTTAAAATTTCTGAAATTATTTTTCGTGGATCATGTTATATGTGTAATATGTATTCCATGCCTTAGAATAATTTTCCCAACTGTTTACCGGTTTATTTAATTGATATATCTGTTTTTGCATTATCGTTTCTGTCAGTATATAGATCATAAAAATTATTTCTAGAATCCAAAAAATTCATTTCTTTATATATTATGTATTTCCGTGAGTTTATTCATGTTAGGTAAATTTTTGGTAATTTTTGGGCGTTTATTTTTATTTTCAATTATTATATTGGCTTTATTGAGTAATCTGTAAATTAACGTTTGAAAATACTTTTAGAGTCCGAAAATTTTAAATAAAAATTTTACCATGCCAGTAGAGCCATTAGGGTCGTATGATAATTTTTGCATGATTTTACTGATCAAACTTATTAGTTTAATAATTATTATTGGGTTTTTGTTGTGAAATTGAGGATATTCTTTTAAATTATTTGAGAGCTTGTTAGTCATAAATAATTTGTAATCTATTATGTTCTTGGTTTCTGATGTTCAGTAGGTTGCAGTAAGTATTATTGGGTATCATTATGTTTATGTTTGATTTATGAGAAAAATGATTAATTGTTACTACTCTTTTATTGAATAAGCCTTGGAGTTGATTGGTGATGTATTTTTGATTGAATTGTTGGTGCTGTAAAAACTAATTTAATATCATTGTTGATGCTTAGAGATGTTCAAGGTGTCTATTATTGGAGACATTTGTTGTAAGTTTGTAAGTTACAACTTTGAGGATTTTTGAAGAATTATTTTTGATGAATTATGGGTATAAGGCCGGGTGGCATCCCTTTTGACGAATGTTTTTGAGATGAATGATACTTTGATGATATTTATGATTTTATTTTGAGATAAGAATATCCGGTGGGATAGATATAGTCCCCGGTGAAGAACATGCCAACCACCTGGTTTGCGAACTAGGGGTACACCTGGGTTAATTGTTGTCGTCCGAGAGTTCAGGGAGTTCTGCGTGTTCTACTCTGCATCGGGAGTTTGGCCATTCTTAGACACAGGCAGTGGGGAACGTAAGCCCATAGACTGACCTGGAGATTGCGATCTGACAAACCTTAGGAAGTGAATTGCGATTCGGTTTCTGACTCAATAACTTGTTTTACCTATACTTTTATTTTTATTTTTATAAAGGTACTCTTGAGATGATTTATTTATTTTTATCCAACTCACTTGCTATTTATTATTCACTTGCGTTATTTGTGAGTTATATGGAAGTGGATGCATATCGTAGTTGACTTGACTTTATTATTTCCTTTCTTATTAATCTATGTCTGAATCATGCTTTGATTTCTTTTGGTCTGGGAGAACTGCTAGTTACTCCCCACTGATTGTGGATTGTTGTTATATATTTTACAGGTTATGTTGATGGGAATCTTCTTTGGTTTTGGGCTCGGGTTGAGATGTGAGCATTAAAATGTTAGATGTTTTAGGCCTAGACTTTTAGTTAGTTGAAGAGTTAGTTTTATCTTTTGGATATTACTCTAAATAATTTAATTTATTTATACTATTTATTTATGTTGGTTTTATCACTTAGTTATTTAAACGCATTTCTTGTAGTAGTGACATTCCCAGAAGACGATGTTTCCGCCATCGTCCTATTAATACTATTATTAATTCTTTCTTTTCCGCTTTGAAATTCTGGGGTGTTACACAGAGTGGTTAGCAAACGTTGTTATGGTGAAGAAATCAAATGGCCAATGGCAGATGTGTGTTGATTTCACCGACCTTAATAGAGCGTGTCCAAAAGACTGCTATCCCTTGCCAAGGATTGATCAGCTGGTAGATTCCACTAGCGGCCATGCACTATTAAGTTTCATGGACGCGTTTTCGGGGTATCACCAAATCAGCCTTCTCGAAGCTGATAGGAAGAAGGCTGCTTTCATCACAGATTGTGGAGTCTTCAACTATAAAGCAATGCCTTTTGGCATGAGGAATGCTGGGGCCACGTACCAAAAATTAGTCGATAAGGTATTCGTGGACCAGAAGGGAAGAAACATCGAAGTCTATGTAGACGACTCAATCGTCAAGAGCAAAACAGACCGTGAACACCTCGATGACTTAGAGGAGACTTTCAGCACTCTGAGAAGATACAAGATGAAACTCAACCCAAAGAAATGCGTATTTGGGGTGAGAGCTGGAAATTTTTGGGGTTCATGGTCAGCAAAAGAGGGATTGATGCCAACCCAGACAAGGTTCGAGCTATTATGGATCTGCCAGAACCAAAGAATGTCAAAGATGTCCAGAGGCTAACTGGGAGGATGGCAGCGTTAACCCGTTTTATTTCAAAGTCGGCCGATAAGGCCCTTCCCTTTTTTGCATTATTAAGAGGAAACAAAAAGATTGAGTGGGGCGAGGAGCAAAGCCAAGCTTTCATCACGGTCAAAGAGCACCTCAGAACTTTGCCAACAATCACTCGACCAGAGACGGGAGATACGCTACAATTGTATATCTCGGCCTCACCAAAAACCATCGCGGCTGTCTTGTTGGTTGAAAAGGAAAAGAGGCAGCGGCCGATATATTTTGTCAGCCATATCTTGAACGGTCCAGAAAGCCGCTATCAGCTGGTCGAGAAGATGGCTTTGGTTGTGATAATTGCTGCTAGAAAGCTTAGGCCATATTTCGATTGTCATCCCATTCAAGTCTTAACTAATCAGCCACTGGAGAAGGCATTACAAAAGATGGATAGTTCTGGGCGCCTTTTGAAGTGGGCAGTTGAATTGTCCGAGTACGACATCCAGTACAAACCTAGGACCGCGATAAAAGCCCAAGCATTAGCGGATTTTATCGTAGAGGCATCTTACGAAGAAGAAGAGCAAGTTGAAAAGAGCACTTGGATGTTGGAAGTGGATGGCTCATCAGCAGTGAATGGCTCAGGGGCCGGCATTGTAATGACTAGCCCAGAAGGAAACGTTTTTTAGTACGCCATCAAGTTCACCTTTCCAGCTTCAAACAATGAGGCCGAATATGAGGCCGCGATCGCTGGAATAAGGATGTGCATAGCTGCTGGGGCTAAGAGCGTATCTCTGAAAACGGATTCGCAACTTGTTAATGGCCAGCTAAAAGGAGAGTTTGAGGTCCGAGAAGCCAATATGCAAAAGTATGTGGAGAAGGCCAAGGAATTGATAGCCCAGTTGGCTCACTTCGAAGTTCAAGCCATTCCTAGGGCCGACAATACT
Source organism: Beta corolliflora (assembly GCA_947648045.1). Taxonomy (NCBI): domain Eukaryota; kingdom Viridiplantae; phylum Streptophyta; class Magnoliopsida; order Caryophyllales; family Amaranthaceae; genus Beta; species Beta corolliflora. The sequence goes on from CANSZD010003972.1 coordinate 535,402, forward strand.
AAAGCGGACGCACTCTCAAAACTGGCAAGCTCTGATTCTTTGAACATAGAGAGATCTGTAATGGTGGAAGTTTTAAAAGACAAAAGCATCACTGAAAAAACCATGAGTGTAAATAGCGTCAATCAGCAAGGTGAATGGTTCAGTGAAATAGTGGCTTACAAGCTTACAGGTTCACTTTCTTCAAATGCTATGGAAGCCAGGAAATTAAAGCGGCAAGCTAGTTGGTATATCATCTACCAGAGTGAGCTTTATAAAAAATCCTTTAGCTTACCGCTGCTAAAATGCGCGACGGCATGGGAATCCAGGAAGATATTGGAAGAAATTCATGAAGGGATTTGTGGGAATCACATCGGAGGAAAAGCGCTGGCATTGAAAGCATTGAGAGCTGGATATTATTGGCCGAGCATGTTGGCGGACGCACAAGGTTATGTCAAGGTTATCAATAGGCCCGCGAATGACCTTCAACCCATAATATGTCCGATACCATTTGCACAATGGGGTCTGGATATTCTCGGACCATTCACAGCGGCCACTGGCGGTCGAAGATTCTTGATTGTTGGTATCGACTATTTCACAAAATGGATCGAAGCAGAGCCGACAGCAAAGATAAAGTCAAACCAAGTGAAAAAGTTCATTTGGCCAAACATAATGACAAGGTGTGGTATACCAGCTGCGATAGTCTTTGATCACGGCGTGCAATTTGATTGTCGACCAATCAAGAATTTTCTGTCGGAATTTAGGGTCAAGTTTGCATTTTCAGCCGTGTGCCACCCGCAGAGCAATGGGCAAGCTGAGGCCGTGAATAAACAAATTCTAGCAGCTTTCAAGAAGAAGTTGGATGAGTTCAAAGGAGCATGGGCCGACATGGTTCCAGCAGTATTATGGGCCAATAGAACAACCGAAAAGGAAGCAACTGGAGAAAGTCCATTCAGATTAGCTTTCAGGACGGAAGCAGTTTTGCCAGTAGAGGTTGGTTTACCGTCCTATCGGATCAAGCACAAAGATCTAGAGAGCAATGATCAGGCTTTGAGAGAAAATCTAGATTTTCTACCAGAAGTAAGGTTGGTAGCAGAACTTAAAGCCGCGGCATACAAGGATCGTATCAGCAAAGCTTACAACAAAAGAGTTCTAGAGAGGCCGCTAGCGCTGGGCGATCTGGTATTACGAAGGATGGCCGCAACTGGAAAGGCTCATACAGAGGGAAAGTTAACAGCCAACTGGGAAGGGCCATATTAGATAGCAAAAGAAATTGGTCCCGGATCCTTTGCTTTGAAAACAATGGACGGCATCGAACGTAAGAATTGTTGGAATGCTAGCGTTCTAAAGAAATATTATGTTTAGACATCTTATGTAATGGGCTAAGGGCCGCTATTCTCTTGTTTGAATAATTTAAAATACTACGTTAGCGCTCAGATTAATTATCTTTCATGGGTAGATATGCACAACGTAACTTAACTGTATACCATAGACATTCCTAACGGCCACATAACAGGCCAAATACAAAATGACCACATAACAGGTCAAGTACCAAAAATGACCACATAACAGGTCAAGTACCAAAAACGATCATATAACAGGTCAAGTACCAAAAACGACCATATAACAGGTCAAGTATAAAAACGGCCATATAACAGGCAAAGCCTTTACACGGCCACATAACAGGTCAGGCTTAAAGGCGGCCATATAACAGGCAAAGCTCATAAATGGCCATATAACAGGCATCAAGTCCCAATATACGTTCAATATTTAATGACGGACTTCAGTGTCCGAGATACGACATGTTATGGCGAACCCAAAAAAGCAGAGCGAACAATAAAAATTTGCTAAAATAGCTTCATTACTAATTACTGGCATGGCGGCCAACTACAGGCAAAAATGTGGGCAGCCATCAAAAAGGCATCAAAAATTTATAACAGTAATCGTAATGAGAAACATATTCAAAGTACATGCCATATTGGGCCGAATTCAAAGTTTATAAAATATTGGAAAAACAGAAATTTAACAGCTATTAGAATCAACTGAAGAGCCTGGAGATGACCGCCAAAAACATCAGGGGAGAGGCGCCTCTTCATCCTGGGTGACTGGGAGAACATTGGCAATCACATGTTCTTCGCAAATGAAGGGCTCATCCTCAAGAGGGCGGGTATGAACACCTTCCCCAAAGGCAGTTTCCATCTCCTCCCAGTTAAAGGTGGGGTGAGAATGGCACACACACCTTTTAGCAGCCACCCAGCCGCCATCATATCTCTCCCCTAGCAAGCCGACAAATTTCTCCGACTTTTTGAAATTTGAAACAGCTTGAAGGCCGGCATCATCCTTGGCCTTGGAAACAGCGGTGGCCATCTCGTTCTTAACAGACTCCAGGGCAGCTTCAAGCTCTGCTGATCTCTTCTCAGCTTGCTCAACCTTGCCGACCTTGACTCGCAAATCCGTCAACTACACATCAACCACTGCCCTTGACGCCTTCTCGGCATCAAGCTCCTGTTGTATAGTTTCAGAATGAACTCGGGCAACATCAAGCTGAGCCTGAAGCTCATCCAAGGATTGTCTCAGCTTATCAGACAGGGATTGATAGTGGACGAATTGTTCGATAAGCTCGATAGCGGAATAATTAGTCTGCATCAGAAAGACGAGTTTAAAAAAAAAAAAAAATTTGATGACGACAAGACCCTTACCACAGCAAGATCATGAGCAAGTTGGGCCGCTGGAGCCACCAGCTTGTCGGCTGGGCAATCAATTTGCAACTGAAGGCCCTTCAGAAGACGGTATCCAAGAGTACCGCCATTGGCTGGAATGTCAGCATACAAGGACTCATCCTCCCTCACGTCCCAGTTGGGTTGATAAATCTTCCCTGGAGTAGTAGGAGGACGGGAAAAAGCAGCCTTCACAGCGGTACTAAGGATTATTTCCTTATGCTCTATCCACTCGTGGATCCGAGAAAAAATTCCCGGACCCAGGTTCGACAAGAAACTCAGAGAGCTAAGGATATCATTGATCTTCTGGCGCATGGAGGACCCAGACCCCAGTGCCGTCCCAATGCTATCAATAGCAGCATTGAGAGGAGAAATACGATTGTTGGCAGGCACAGACTCCCGGACCGGACTCTCATCCGGGATATTGATGGCGGACTCCATGTTACGAGTCTCAGAAGCAGCATTGGCATCCAAGGCTTGCCTCTTACTGGGGCTCTCCTCAATATTATCGGCCTCACGGGGCCGCCTCTGACCAACGGTCCCGCCACCTCGGTGGACCGGAACCTGAACCATAGACTGCGGAGAACCCTGGTCCCCACGACCGGCACTACGACCCGGAGCACGGCCGGGATTACGGCCGGCACGTCGGACACTAGTGCGCCCGGCATTGCGGTTACCGCGTCCGCGATCAGTGCCGCGAAGACCTCTAGTCAGGCTGTGAATAGTATCATAATCAAAAACAGGATCTTCAGGAGCTTTAGACATTGGTTTCAGATGTTCGTCAAGCCCCAACTCCTCAAGATCTAAACTGACAGGACCTGCAAAAGCAAAGCCGATAAGGATTAGTACTGTGCTAATCAACAAAGAGCAAAGTCCTATATCGGACCACAAGTCGAGAGACAAACCTTCTGGGTGGGTCCGGCAGAGAAACAAAGCCGACAGAGGCTCATTTCCCAATATATACTTCGCATGGGGGAGCCATGTGCAGGGGATCCTTTCCTCGGCATCCTCGCCGTCAACAATAACAGTCCCAAGCTTGGACTCAAAATAGTCAAAGGCCTTTTGTTCGGTCGTAGAAAGACCATAGGAGGGTATATCCTCCATCCGGGTGACCGGCTTGGTAAAATGGCGGCGAATAGGGAAATTATCCGGCACTTTAACCCAGTAAAAAGCTGGTTGCCAACCTTTTAACCCGGTCAGCTTAGGGTAGACAGTAAGTTTATTTTTGGCCGTCATTAGACACCACCATCCTTTCTCGGTGGATCCGTTCCGTCGCAGCCAATGAAGCCGACGAAAAAGGTTAAGTGTCTCAGGGAAACCTAAATAGCGATAGGTCCAAATGTACGCAATCAGATTTCTAACGGCCAAGGGCGTCAGCTGCGCCAAACAGACGTTGAAAGTTTTCAAAATTCTTACCAAGGTCAAATCTAAAGGAAAGCGCAACCCAAATTCTAAATGGTGCGCGTAAACAGCTATGTGCCCTGCCGGACAATTAGTCACCTTGGACCCCTTGTCCGGGATCACCAATTTATATTCGGGCGGGAAGGCATACAACTTTTCCGCAACCTCGCAGTAATTGAGACTAATGGCACATTGCCGCCAGATTTTGCAAATAGCCGTTGATTTCGGACCACTACTGTAGTCCACCGGTAGCCAGATCCCGTAATGCTCAACATCATTGCGGTCAGGAATGGGCTCGGGCCGAGAATTAGGGGGCATGCTTGAACTTTCCCCTAAAGCAACCTCAGTTTGACGAATATTTCTATCCCGGCCAGAAGTAGAAGGACCATCAGTCTCGTCCATTGTAGCAAGAGAGTCGTTGTCCGAACCTAGATCAACAACAGGTGGATGAGAAGGGCCGACATCATGAGCAAGGCGGTCGTAAAAATCATCCGCAACTAAAATCCCAGCATCTGTTAGACTATCTAACCAAGCATGTTCCTTCAACGGTTGAACATTAAGTCCGGGAACAGCATCAGGGGGAGGATTCCTAACGGTCTGGCGAGCTAAGATTTGATGCCGTAATTCTCTTAGAGTTTGCCTATCACCACTCATCCTCGCGGACAAATATTGAGAGGTTAAATTTTCTTGTTCAGGAGTGGAACGATCATTAAGAAATTTAGATCTAAGTTCCCTATCCCGGTCGGCAGTTAAGGGCAAGTCGGCTAATAGACGAGTTTTTCCCTCCCTAGAACTAGTCGATGAACTATGTCCGCCATGCAGGGAAGAGGGGGATGAAGGGTCGCTTTCAGACAAGAAGTTGTTACTCAAGGTCCGACATAATTTTAAGCAAGAAAAGAAACAAAGCTAAAAGGGGGTTTGAAGCAGGTACCTGAGAAGAAAGCTTCGCCGGAAAATTGACCGGAAAATCAAGCAACCCCTCAAAAGAGAGCAGCGAAAAGTTTCTAAGTACGGGCAAAAGATTCCCAAGCAAGCGACGCCGGAGAAACCAAAAAATCCAACCAAAAATCCACCGGAAAGTCGAAATCTTTGCGCAAAATTCTTGAAGAAACCCAGGCGAAAGGAGGACGAAAATGACGAAATTTTTCGAATGTGCCGAATGAACAGTAACCTAGAATACTTTAGAAGTAACTCCGGCGCAAAAAACTAAGATCTTGGCAAGAAAAAGGAAATTTTAAGTTCTGGAAAAAATCGCACAAACCAGAGAAATCTACGGAAGGTTGAAGATGAAGAGTAAAAAAGAGAAAAGAAAACTGACTTCGCTTTATAAATGCGAACATCAGCAGCCAGGATTAAATGCCTCATCAACTGCCCTGCTGGATTCACGCTAAGTGTCGCCTCGTAAGCAAACCCTAATAAAGATAAAGGGAAATGGGCGGGATTCCAGAAAAAGGTGATGATTACACTTTTTGAAATGGTCGTTTCTCCCCAGACCAACACGTGGCAACAGAAGAAAATCTAGAACATGCACGAGCTCACTCGCGTCCTTAATATAACATCAATGACGGTCACGACCCCCAATGATGCTGGGGGGGCTAGTTGTATGGGTACATCCAAGTTTGATGTCGGACATATTTCACATGGCCGACATGAGCAACTTAAGACGCGATCTCACCAAGAAGATCCAAGTCATTCCTAATAAACAGGTCGAGATGGTGCTCGCGGCCACACTAAAGGACAAAACAAGGGAATCTTCCCTCTAGTCAGACTCATCGCAGTCATACACGTGTCAAAGGATTACGCATCCTGTCAGATGAATAGTACTACTATAAATAGCCAAATGGTACTATTCTGCAGGTACATTCTCTCACACTCTAAATACTACTTTCTCTCTCTCTCTCTCTCTCTCTCTCTCTAAAATCCTTATCGGGCACTTACTGACTTGAGCGTCGGAGGGGGTTTCCTCGCATCCCCCCGAGGGTAGTTTACGTTTGTCTTCCTTGCAGACTTCCAGTCCCGGACGCCCACTTACATACATAAATACAACACATCTGATAGAATTATACAACTTATTATCTCTTATTTGTGATTTTTTTTTTTTTTGCTCATGAAGTCACACTGAAAACAATCTTCAGAAACTATCAATCTGCATACATAAATGCCGTAAATAGATTTTGCAAATGCAGGAGAAAAATTTGTATCAAGAGACTACAACATATATAATAGATCTTTTATGACACATAATTTGTACCCAATAAATATTAGATACAAAAAGCACATGCAATCCGTGAAAGACTATACTTAAGGGTAGCAAACTGCACTTAATTATTTTGTATCAAGAGACTACAACATATATAATAGATCTTTTATGACACATAATTTGTACCCAATAAATATTAGATACAAAAAGCACATGCAATCCGTGAAAGACTATACTTAAGGGTAGCAAACTGCACTTAATTATTTTGCATCGATCATCAATTAATCAATCCAATTCCACATACATACCAAAAAAATAACAAATAAAAAAATTTCTCACAATTAATAAAACGAACCAACTCAACAATTGACTGTTAAGAGGATAATACAAGAAACATGAAGAAACCGTAAAGAATTTAATAGTTTGTCTTATGATGACTCAAGATAAAAACCGTAAAGGATTTAATAGTTTGTCTTATGATGACTCAAGATAAGTCATTCTCACGCGTAATTAAGCAGAACCTCTATGGTCATCCTCAACTTCATCGACCTCCACCTCACCAGCTAGTTCTTCGAGAGATTTACCCATAGACTCGGGTACAAATAATGTGCAAACCATACCAAGGAAGTTGATGACACTAAGCACAAAAAGGGAGTTCCTCTTCCCAATACCAGCTGGATAACCGTGATCTCTCTTAGCCGGATCCGGGTCTTGTGACGCGTAAACAAATCCGAAGGCTCCTACTATGGCCCCTGCCTTACCAGTTGCTGCAGATATACCATGGCAAGTGGATCTAAGCCTAGCCGGGAAGACCTCAGCGGGCACCACGAAGGTGGTGGCATTAGGACCGAAGTTGGCAAAGAAAAAGGTGAGCCCATACATGATGATGAACCCGATACGATTCTCCCTTTGTTGCCAATGTTGGTACGGGAAGGCAATGGCAAGCATGAAAACAGTCATGAAAAAGAATCCCATCATTTGGATCCACCATCGTCCGATTACGTCTATGAAAGCGACGGTGAACCAATATCCAGGGACGGTTCCACAAAGAGCAATTAGAGTTTGAGCTCTCGCTATCATATACACCTCTCTGATAGCATTCATCTCAGCTGCAGGTGGAATCCATCCAATAGAGGTGAAAAGATCCTTCTGGAAAAGGTTCTGACTATAGAACGCAATGTCAAGTAAGAACCATGTACTGGTTGTTCCTAAGAGGCGAATGCCGTACTGGCGAACAAATTGGGCTGTGAACAACCCGAATGATTGGTTGGAACTTTTTCCAATTCTGTCAACCTTCTCCTCTTCGGCATCTATCTGAACCTTCAGAACCTTGGACATGTCAGCAGCAGCCTGCTTGGCGTTCTTTGCAACCAAGGCTGTATACCTAGCAGTCTCAGGCATCTGCATACGCCAATAGTATGTCATAGCAGCAGGGAAGGCTCCAAACATCAATATAATACGCCACATGTAGTCTGACTCCGCTGGGAGGGAGCGCACAGGGTCGACTTTGAAAGGGGGAGGCTTGAATTTGTTCTCAAACGCGGTTGAAACTATTAAGGAAACTATCCCACCAGCCAAGATACCCATGCCTTGCATAGCAAAGACAGCAGCAATGAAGCTTCCACGAGTCTTCTTATTGGCATACTCAGACATGATGGTGGCAGATAGTGGGTAGTCTCCTCCAACACCGAACCCAAGCCAGAAACGGAAGAAGCAAAGGGTGGTCATGACCCCCTTAGCACTGCTTCCGAAGGAAAGACCGCACGCAAGGGATGTGAAAACCATCATGATCAAGGTGATACCGTACACCTTTTTCCTACCCATCTTGTCTCCGAGCCAACCAAAGAATAGTTGGCCGGCTAGAGTCCCACAAAGGGCAACTCCACTCACTGCAGCTGCTACATTGATAGGCAATGCCCCTGGCTTCTTTGCTCCTACTTCAGTGTAGTATATGCGACCCAAAAGCTTTGTCACCAGGGAGATGCAAAACAAGTCGTAGGCATCTGTGAAAAAGCCCATACCAGCAATGACAATTGCTGTGAAATGGTACCATTGTGTTTTTGCCACATCAAGTGCATTTAGCACTTCCAACTGTTGTCCTTTCACCATGATGTTTTTTTTTTCCTTTTTGATTTGTTTTTTTGTCTCCCACTTGTTCAATCACTTTTTATCTTCGGTTATCATGAACACCCTACAAAATAGGTTACGCTGTTAAGTGATATGAAATATATAGAAGTGAAATGTAGAAAGCTCAAAGGCGAAGGAAAGACACATCTATGCCAAAGTATATACTATCAAGAAAATATCAATCATGGAAGAACGTAACATTGAACTTACACTTAATAAGTTCAACGGCGTGTTCTTCAAGGAGTTTAAAGTAGTTAAACTAGTTTGAAATCCCAAAATTAGATTTGAATGCATAAAATTTCTCACTATATATCTAAAATTTCACCACCATATATAGTGTACAAAGTACAAACTGTAATTTATCCTCGTAATTATCAAACCATGATTAGTACTAATTAGTACAATATCAAGCAATTTGGGACGTACTAAATTGATAACTGTTAATTTGTGGTACCAGACGATTGTAACATATACAATGAAAGATGAAGAGGAATTAATATTATGGACAATAAATTAAAAGAGAGACTTACATACAGTAACCCGTATGGAGAAGAGACAACTTTGATTTATGAAAATTGAGGAAAGAAAGACAAGTATTTAAATGGGTATTATGTTTACACATTCATCCAGAATCCGCTCCGTAATCTAATAGGTATATACTGATACTCTTCCTCTATCTCTCTCTACAGAAGTCAAATATTTATTTACAGAGTTTACATGCACATTTGTATGAAAGAAAGTTTCCACGTACAACTGGAAGTTCTTGTGTCTCTTACATGACGTCCGTAACACAACTGTCCTATATTGTTTGAAAAAATCAAGTATGGTATCTTTTGTTAAAGTATAATTAGAATTGCTTAATCTGGCATTTAACTACTAGTTAGTTGATCGGATAATTCTTTCTATTATTAATTATTGGGTTTTTTGTCAGAAATGACCTAATAAAATACAAGTTTTGTAGGGAAGTACCTAATAAATTTTTTTTTTGTCTAAAATGACCTATTAAAATACTTCCGATTGTTAAAAAGAACCAGTTTATGAATTTCAAACCAAAATTACCATGTTTTGTTTTTGGGTGCCTTAGGTTTGGAAAAACCAAGTTGTAACAACTCATTTTGTAATCTGTAATGAATGGAATTGTAACCCCTTCTATTGCAATCTATGAAATATATTTGAGCCAAAAACTATGCGCATGAATACTTTTTTTGTTGTCCAAATGTATTATCAATGAGCATCAACAAGTGGAATTGTCATACATATACGTAAGTTTCGCCATTGCTAATCCAAAAGAAGTTGAAACAACAATTGTGGTGCCACTAAGCTGCCACTTACAACAACTACACTAAACACCTGCTGTTTCGGTGTTGAAACGGTTGGCGGTCTTGAAATAAGTCCGCCAAAGATTAGAGTTAGCGTCCACTGGTGATTAGCTGCACAAGAAGCAAACGTGAACTACCCTCGGGGGGGATGCGAGGAAACCCCCTCCGACGCTCAAGTCAGCACGTGTCCAAATAGGATTTAGAGAGAGAGAGTAGAGAGAGAAAGATAAGAATTCTGAGTGTGAGAGAATCTACCTGCAAACTAGTACTATTTGGCTATTTATAGAAGTACTATTCACCTGACAAGGTGCGTAATCCTTTTACACGTGTACGGCTGCGATGCTCACGACAGCTGGGAAGATACCCTTATTTTGTCTTATTAGGCGACCGCCAACGTTGTCGGACCATGTTGATGTACTGACTTGATAGAGCTGCGGGCGACATAAAGTATTTGCGTCCGGTAAGGTGTTCGCGGATCCATTACTGGGGTCCGCCAACATACTTGGGTTATACCCATACAACTAGCCCCCCCAGCATCTTTTGGGGTCTTGACCGCTAAGGATGTTGTCAATAGACGCGAATCATTGTTGCCGTGCTCTACTTTTTTGGGGAAGTTCATTCGTTGGGTGCCACGTGTTGTCGTAGGGAGTTGAAAGAGTTTGAAAAGTTAATGATTACTCCTCCGAAAATCCCGCCTATTGCTTTATTAGGGTTTACCCTGCTTCGACACTTGGCAGGTATCTGGAGAGGGAGTTACTAAGTCTTTCCATCTCAGCCGTCTATTCGGCTGTACATATGGACACCCGGTTGTCCTTTTCCGCATTTTTTCTATTATTCCTCAAGCTTTTCATTTTCCTTTTCCTTTCTCTCGAACCTCCATACCCATAGCTTCATTTGCTCAAAAAACCGATCTTTCTTGCTCAGATTGCTTCGAAAAGTTGCCAAATTTCTTAGTTTTTTCTTTCCGGTTTTACAGTACCAAGAATTTCGCCATTCTTTTGAAGAAGTTTTTCTGGGTTTTCTCTGAGATTTTAAGTTTGAGTTTCGCCGGTGACAGTTCTTCATTTCCGGTGGTCTTTTCGCTCGGGCTCGGGCTTTTTCACGCTAATTCATTCCTTGGAATTCTTGTTCGCCTTTTTCCGGCGACCTTTTGCCCTTGCCTTCATCTCTCCTAGCGATTTTATTTCTCCGGTATTTCTCCATTTCTTTTCCAAGCTTAAAGTTTCTTTTTATATTTTTATCATGTCGGACCAGTCTGATAGCCAGAATACCCCTAGTGATGCATTTATGACCGAAAGTGAACCTTCCTCTCCCCTGGCCGATAGCGAGCCTTCTTCCAGCTCTAACCATGTGGGAAGAACTAGGTTGTTGTCGGACATTCCCTTAACAACTGAAAGAGAAAAAGAGATGAGATCCAAGTTCCTTAACGACCCTGCTACCCCTGAGGAGCATAGTCTGACCAGGAGATATCTATCCGCTAGCCAGAGTGGCGACCGGCAGACTCTTAGGGAGCTTAGGCATCAAATTCTCGCTAGACGATCCGTTAGGCATCCTCCGGCTGACGCCGCTCTCGGCCTTGATGTAGTACCACTTAGAGAGCATGCTTGGCTGGATAGCTTAGCGGATGCTGGGGTGGAGGTAACGACCGACTTTTTCGATCGTTTACAGCGATCTGCGGCCCCTAACCCTCATATTATTGATTTAGGTGACGACAGTGATTCCATTGCTACCGTTATGATTCGCCAAGAGACCGTTTATCATCGTCGCGCTGCTGTTAATCCTGCAGTTCGTGTTACTGGGGATGCAGTTGACTCAGCGAACGCAAACATTGACGTTTCTGTACCTTTATCTGCTCACGCGGTCGGGGAATCTTCCCGTGCTGCCGAATTAAGGGTCGACAGTTCGAATCCGATGGAGGAGATTGAGACCGGGCCTGGTTCTGAGGCTTTATGGCTGCCGGATGATTTCAGTGCCGGTCCTATCAGCGTCGAGATTGATTTGCCTTGGCGTCAGGACGCCATTGATCTGGGTTACCCGAGAGTTGCACGGGATTTATATTGTTTTCCGTCGGGTTACCGGTTGGTAGTTCCACCAGAGGGGGCCATTGTGACGGAGTGTCCTCCCGGTCACGTGGCCGTATATACTCACCATTTCGAGTTTGGTCTCCGCTTCCCTCTGGATTCTTTTTTGGTGAAGATCTTAAACGCTTTCAACGTGAGCTTGGCTCAGTTAACTCCTTTGGCGGTCCGAAATTTGATCGCGTACATATGGGTTGTGCGTTTTTTGGATTTTCCGCAAACTTTGAACTTATTCCGCCACATTCACTGGCTGAAGAAGAATGGATCTTCTAGGCAGGCGGGCTGGTGGTCGTTAATGACGGCCGACAAGAAGATGACAGTTCAGCCAAAAATGACTGGTTTGAAGGGGCAAGGGGATGCTTTCTTTTGGTTACGAGTTCCTGAGGATTATCCAGTGCGTCGTCATTTCACTGAGCCTCGTCCGCGTATGGAGCATTTACCCCTTACTCCGCTAACTGAGGAAGAGTTAGCGGCTTTCGACTACTTCGATACAGAGGACTATTTAATCACCTATGAGGACGGGAAGGAGGCGAGGGTTAAAGAGCCTAGATATTGGATTCCTCATTCCAAGTATATCCTGGGGAACAAACCCTTGTCGGCCCTGCTGCTCAGTCCAACTCATGAAAATGGTGAGTGTTGATGTCGGACTGGTCCAACTGATGATTCTCTTTTTTTTTCTTTTTTTTTTTTTTTTTTTAAATGTGCTTCTTGTCAATTGCAGGTTTTGACTTTCTTGATCTCGACGCCCTAGCTGTGGACGAGAACTTCAAACCGTTAACCAACTTACCCCCTGCTTCCCCACAGGACTACGAGACTATACACGGGATTACTAATGGCCGCCGGGGAGGGAATCGCCACGGCCCTCAAAATATTCGTCGTGGTCGCGGCGGGGCGTATATTATTCGCGTTCCTTCCCAAAATGTTACTGCCGCTGCGGCTGCTCCTGGCGGCCAGACTTCGCCAGCCGTCCCGATTAGGTCTTCCACTTCCCGGCCTGTTGCCAGGGGTGGTGGAAACAGAAGGCGGCCTCGTGAGCAAGTCGCCGCGGACACATCTGCCAACAAAAGGCAGACTTTGGCGGGCCCTGCTTCTTCTGCCCACAGCCCTGACGCTCAGGTAGGGGTTCTGGCCTCAGATGTTCCAGAGGTCCAGGAGCGAGCTATCCCGGCCCCTGCTCCCAGACACGTTAGCGGCGCTTCCTGGCTGTCAGGCTCTTACTCCTCCATCCAGGAAAAGATCCGGGAGCTGATTACCATGCCTAGCTTTCTCTCCAACTTATCTCCCGGTATTTTCTCTCGGTTCAATGAGTGGATCGAGAAAAAAGAGGTACCGCTGAGCGAAGCTATGGCGGCTTCCTTTGCCCGTCGGCCTGTCGTTCCTGGCAAGATTTATCAGCCGGACTGGGACGTCAGGGTAGATGAGTCGTTGTATGCCGACATCCCTGAGAACGGTGGCATCCTTGCCTACCGCATTCTGAAGGGCATGCAGCTGCCAGTTGATAGGCCGGCAGGGTCCCTGATCACTCCAGCTGCTAGGTTGGCTCACGACCAACTTGTGGTACGTTTATGTATTTTATTATTTTTTTATTCGTTTCGCTTTCTGTCGCTTTCTTGTCTTGACACTATTTTCATCTTCGCAGCCAACAATGCCGCCATTGAGCCGATTGAGCAATATATTGAGTATCGAAGTTGGCGGACACCTATAAGATCTTTGGAAACTTGCCAAGATCTCGCCGAAGGAGACAGAGGGTAAGCTGTCGGCAAAGACAGCAGAGTTGCAGCCCCTGGAGGATGAGCTGGCAACGCTGAGATCTAGGGCCGCCTTATTGGAAGAGACCGAGGAGAATGTTAACTCATTGACCAAGGCTCTTGAGACCGCTAACTCTGAGAAGGAGATTGCAGTATTGGACGCCAAGGCACAATCAAGGGCTCAGGCTATCGCTGAGTTCCAGCAATCTGACGATTATGCAGCGGTTCTCCACAAGAGGTACGATGGTGGTTGGGCGGCCGCCATGAGGTGCGTGTGCAAGACCATTCCAGGGTTTGACTGGAATGTGATTGAAGAGGCTCATGCTGCCGGCCAACATTTATCGCCGTTCGAGGGGGATCCCAAGTTTGCCGACGAGGATGCTATAGCAGATGCGGATCCTCGTGATGTGGCGGAGCAAGATGATCAAGATGCCCCCCCTTCTTGAAGTTTTTGGCGGCCTTCTCTCAGCTCTTCTTACTCTTCCAATAGTTTATAGCTTGTATTATTTTGTGTATTTTGATCAACACTTTATTCGGCCCATTTTGGCGTATGTACACTGATTTCGTGTTTTTAATCTGAAAGTACTTGACTCCGACTGAAAGCCTTTTATTGGCCGCCATCATTTTTTGTTGTAGTTGGCCGCCAAGCCAGTAGCTTTTATTCTATGGAAAGTACTTTTGCGTTTCTGTTATTGGCCGTCATCGTTTTTTTTTTTTTTTTTTTGTGCTTGGTCTGTTATGTGACCGTTAACGCACCTTGGCCTGTCATATGGCTGGTTTTTTGTGCTTGGTCTGTTATGTGACCGTTAACGCACCTTGGCCTGTCATATGGCTGGTTTTTTGTGCTTGGTCTGTTATGTGACCGTTAACGCACCTTGGCCTCGTCATATGGCCGGGTTTTTCGTGCTGGGTCGTTATGTGACCGTTAACGCACCTTGGCCTCGTCATATGGCTGGTTTTTTGTGCTTGGTCCGTTATGTGACCGTTAACGCACCTTGGCTCGTCATATGGCTGGTTTTTTGTGCTTGGTCTGTTATGTGACCGTTAACGCACCTTGGCCTGTCATATGGCTGGTTTTTTGTGCTTGGTCTGTTATGTGACCGTTAACGCACCTTGGCCTGTCATATGGCTGGTTTTTTGTGCTTGGTCTGTTATGTGACCGTTAACGCACCTTGGCCTGTCATATGGCTGTTTAATAATTAATATTAACCGACACGCAATCCATTAATATATATAAACAATAGGACAATTCACGGAATGCTAGCAGTGTTTTGTATTATCTATAATAAAAAGGTGGCTCTTGGCCGATTACATTCGAAAAAATTAAACATAATATTTCTTCAAGACACTAGCATTCCAACAATTTTTGAGCTCCTTGTCGTCCATGCCTTTGAGAATGAACGAACCAGGGGCAATTTTCTTAGTGATGACGTATGGGCCTTCCCAATTGGCGGTTAGCTTTCCATCAACATGGGCCTTACCTGTGGCTGCTGTTCTGCGAAGGACTAGGTCTCCCACTTCCAATGGCCTTTCCAAGACTTTCTTGTTGTAAGCCTTGCTAATTCTGTCTTTGTAGGCAGCCGCCTTTAATTCCGCCATCAACCTTACTTCCGGCAAGAAGTCTAGGTTTTCCTTGAGCGCCTGATCATTCATTCCTGGATTTTGATGCTTGATCCGGTAAGAGGGCAAACCCACCTCTACTGGTAACACTGCTTCTGTACCAAAAGCTAGCTTAAAAGGGCTCTCCCCCGTCGCTTCTTTTTCGGTTGTTCTGTTTGACCATAGTACTGCCGGCACCATATCAGCCCATCCGCCTTTGAACTCATCTAGCTTTTTCTTTAATGCATTCAAGATCTGTTTGTTCGCGGCCTCCGCTTGTCCGTTGCTCTGGGGATGGCAAACGGCTGAGTATGCAAACTTCACTCGAAATTCCGTTAAAAAAGCTTGTATAGGACGGCAATCGAACTGGACGCCATGGTCAAAAACAATAGCCATGGGAATCCCAAACCTTGTCATGATATTTTGCCAGATGAATTTTTTTACTTGATTTGCCTTGATCTTTGCTGTCGGCTCAGCCTCTATCCACTTTGTAAAATAATCAATGCCCACTATTAGGAATCTCCTCCCTCCGGTTGCTGTGGTGAACGGTCCCAGAATGTCCATTCCCCACTGCACGAATGGAATCGGACACAGGATAGGTCAGATGCATCGTTGGCTGGTCGGTTAATGACGGGAGCATATCTCTCGGCACTTGTCACATTTCCCGACGTAGGCTTGTGCATCCGCCAACATGCTTCGCCGCAGAAACCTCGCTCTCAGTGCCTTGAGTGCCAAGGCTTTTCCGCCAATATGGTTGCCGCATATACCTTCATGTATTTCTTCAAGTATCTTCGTGGATTCCCATGCGGTCGCACATTTAAGCAGAGGCATGCTAAATGATTTTTTGTACAGCTCATTCTGATATATGACGTACCAGCTCGCTTGTCGTTTTAATTTCTTGGCGGACGAAGGATTACCGGGAAGCATCCCTGTCAACTTATATGACACCAGTTCGCTAAACCATTCCCCTTGCTGGTCTATGCTGTTAACGGTCACAATTTCTTCCGCTATGCTTTTCTCTTTCAAGATGTCTACTGTGACGGACCTTTCAATGCTGAATGAGTCGGAACTTGCCAATTTGGATAATGCATCCGCTTTTGTGTTCTCGGCCCTAGGTATAGCTTGAATCTGAAAATCATCCAATTGAGCTATCAACTCCTTGGCCTTTTCCACATATTTTTGCATATTGGCCTCTCTAACTTCGAACTCTCCCCTCAATTGACCACTGACCAGCTGTGAGTCCGTTTTTACAAGTACCCTCTTAGCACCCGCCGCCAAGCACATCCTCAAACCCGCAATCGCTGCTTCATATTCTGCTTCATTGTTTGACGCTGGGAAAGCGAACTTGATGGCGTACTGGTATGAATTTCCTTCTGGGCTAGTCATTACTATGCCTGCTCCGGACCCGCTAACTGCGGAAGATCCGTCGACTTCCAGCAGCCAAGCTCCCTTTTGCTCCACTTCTTCTTCCTCATACGAGGCCTCCACAATGAAATCTGCTAGGGCCTGGGCTTTAATGGCGGTCCTGGGCTTATATTGTATATCGTACTCCGATAGTTCAACGGCCCATTTCAACAAGCGGCCTGAGCTATCCATCTTCTGCAACGCTTTCTCTAGCGGTTGATTGGTTAAAACTTGGATGGGATGACAGTCAAAATATGGTCTGAGCTTCCTGGCGGCTATTATCACGGCCAAGGCCATTTTTTCTACCAGCTTGTAACGACTTTCCGGACCGTTAAGGATATGGCTGACGAAATAAATTGGCTGCTGCCTCTTCTCCTTTTCCACCAACAACACAGCCGCGACTGTCTTTGTTGAGGCCGAGATATATAGTTGCAATGTGTCTCCAGTCTCGGGCCTTGTAATGGTGGGCAACTTCTTCAAATGCTCTTTAACCGCCAGGAATGCTTGGCTTTGTTCCTCTCCCCACTCGAACCTCTTATTTCCCCTTAGCAGTGCAAAGAAAGGCAAGGCTTTGTCTGCTGACTTTGAAATGAACCGAGTGAGGGCCGCCATTCTCCCTGTCAGCCTTTGAATGTCCTTGACGCTTTTTGGCTCAGGCAGGTCGACAATGGCCTGGACTTTGTCTGGGTTTGCATCAATTCCCCTTTTGCTTACTAAAAAGCCTAAGAACTTCCCTGCTCTCACCCCAAAAACACATTTCTTCGGATTGAGCTTCATCCTATATTTCCTCAATGTTCTGAAGGTTTCTTCCAAATCGCCTAGGTGTTCACGGTCAGTTTTACTTTTGACGATAGAGTCGTCCACATATGCCTCAATATTTCTCCCCCTTTGATCCGCGAACACTTTATCGACCAGCTTCTGGTAAGTTGCCCCAGCATTACGGAGTCCGAATGGCATTGCCTTATAGTTGTATACACCACAATCCGTGATGAATGCTCGCCTTTTTCTATCGGCCTCTAGTAAAGCGATCGATGATAGCCGAGAGAACGCATCCATAATCTTTGGCGGTGCGTGACCGCTAGTTGAGTCCACTAGCCGGTCAATTTCGGGTAAGGGATAGCAGTCCTTTGGGCAAGCTCTATTGAGGTCCGTAAAATCTACACACATCCTCCATTGGCCGTTAGCTTTTTTCACCATGACAATATTGGCCAACCACTCTGGGTAGTCGCATGGTTCAATGAAGTCGGCAGCCAGCAGCTTATCAACCTCCTCCTTGATGGCCTTGTTCTTTTCGGTCGAGAAATTTCGTTTCTTTTGTTTAATAGGTCGGACAGCACTGTCCACATTTAGACGATGTACCATCACAGCCGGGTCTATTCCCGGCATCTCATCCGCCGAGAACGCGAAAATATCCGCGTTTTCTCTTAGGAGAGTCACCAAGTTGATCCTGACCTTTGGGTCCATGTCTGTTCCAACAGCTACCGTCCTTGCCGGATCTTCCGCCAGCATTTCCTGTTTTGTTTCTCCGTCCGGTTCGGGCCTTGGCATGCCGTCAGGTCTAGATTCTAACTCTTCCATAACATCCATCTCCTCATCCCCTTTCTCGAACTCTTCTTCATTCGCCCGAGCTCTCCTCTGAGCTCGCCTTTGTTTCCGCGTTGGCGGATTTAAATCTTCTATCGGAATTCTCCTTGCCGGCTGTTTCAATGCTGTTAGATAGCATGACTTTGCCATCTCTTGGTTTCCTCTCAACTTTGCTGTCGTCCCTAGATTGGAAACGTACAACATAGTCAAATGATAAGTTGACACCACTCCTTGGACGTCATGGATGAAAGGGCGCCCAATAATTGCGTTGTAAGCTCCAGGTACGTCAACAACCAGAAATTCCGCCATTACATCCCTGGCATCTTTATCTTCTCCTACCCTGACTGGTAGGGTTATCAAACCTTCGGGAATCACTGATGCACCCGTGAAGCCGATTACCGGGTAACGGACGGGCTTCAAATGTTCTCGGCCAATCATCAACTTCTCAAAAGTTGATTAATACAAAATGTTAGCGGAGCTTCCTCCGTCTACCAGGATTCTGTGAATCAAACAGTTTGACACTTTCAGCGTGACTACCAGAGGGTCATCGTGAGGGTAGACGACATGCTTTGCATCTTCAACCGTGAAAGACATGGCGGGCATGACTGGTGGCCTCCTCCACTGCATGCTCTCATTGAAATTGACCTGGTGTCTGAATTCCTTCAGACTTGCTTTGGCTCCATTGACGCTACCGCCATGAATTGGACCGCCGCTAATAACATGGATTTCACTGATCCGTGAATGAACGTTCCGGTTGGCTGTTTTTACCAGGTCCCCATCCTTAGTCTGAGCTTTGTATTGGTTGAAGTAGCCTCTTTTTATTAAATCTTCCAGGTTATCCTTCAAATGACGACAATCTTCAGTCAAGTGCCCGTGATCTCCGTGAAAATCGTACCACTTGGTCTTGTCGCGGTTTTTGTGGAACATTTGCTTTGGACGCTGCCATTTATCGCTGTCCCTGTTCATCAGGTATATCTGACTCCTGGAGGTGGTGAGTTGGGTATACGCGTCAAACTTTTCTTTGCGTTCACCCTTTTCGCGGTCCCCCCTTTCACGATCGTTTCCTCTTTCTCGATCGCTTCCTCTCTTGACAACATTAGATTCTTGCCTTCTTTCATCTCGGCCGCGATCACCTTCTCGACCTTTGTCTTTCTTTTGCTTCTCTTCCCTTTTCTTTTCTGGCTCACGGTACTGATTTCCCGCGGCCTTGTCGAATTCTTCTCCTCTTATGAAATCATTTGCTTTGCCAAGCACTGGCCCCAGCGACGTGAAAGATTTTCGGCCGAGATAGCTTCTAAACGCAGTTCCTTCCCTTAATCCCGACATCAATGCTAAAACCGCTACATCCTGCTGCAGCCTGGGAATAGATACAGCCTCTACATTGAAGCGCCTGATGTAATCTCGGAGGGATTCGGTCTCTCCCTGCCTGACCGACAATAATTCTCCAGTAGTACGCTCACGGCGCCTGTTGCTTACGAAGTGAGTGCTGAACATGGATGAGAGTTGAGAGAAGCTGGATACGTTACCAGGCTTGAGGTTTTTAAACCACGTCTGAGCTATGCCGGTTAGTGTGGACGGGAAGACCTTACACCAGATGGCGTCAATCTGCGTGTACAAGTACATGTGTCCCTCATAGGCTGCTACATGGTCGTCAGGGTCTGTGCTGCCGTCAAACTTGCACGATGGCATCTTAATTCTCGGCATCGGATAATTAAGAACTTCCGGAACAAATGGGGAGAGCTTCGGCTTGATTAACAGATGTCCGCCACCCGAATAGTTACTAACACCTGCGGTGCTGTACTCTCGGTCTGTGCGGCTGTGATGCTCTTCTGAGTTGTTAAGATCCTCATTTTCCGGATCGATTTCCTCGTGCCCTGCGTTACCCATCTCTTCCTCCCTTTGGCGATCTTCCGATGCTAATGTACGCATCCTTCTCACTGGCGTACCGTCAACGTTTCTACCGGCCATGGCCAGTGATCGTTTACGGTGCTGAACGCCTCTTGTGTTAGGAGCAGGAATGTTATTAGGCTGAGGAGTGCCTTGTAGTAGTTGGATGAAGGATGCGACAGTTTGTAGCTGATCTGGGGTAAATTGGCTCAACTGAGCTAAATTGAAAGGGACGATACCAGGGTTCACCTGAGTTACATTGTCCTCAGGAGTAAACTGATCGTTGTTGCCCTCTAGCATGCTGGGTTGGAACTGAGGTGCACCGGCAGATCTAGTAATTGCAGGACGAGAGGACCCTTGGCCGATCTCCAGTCCAGGTGGACCGCGACTTGCATCGTTTGCTTTTTCCATGACTGCTTCACAAGAATAGGAGGCCCCTCCTTCTAGCGCCAAATTGTTTCGGTGTTGAAACGGTTGGCGGTCTTGAAATAAGTCCGCCAAAGATTAGAGTTAGCGTCCACTGGTGATTAGCTGCACAAGAAGCAAACGTGAACTACCCTCGGGGGGGATGCGAGGAAACCCCCTCCGACGCTCAAGTCAGCACGTGTCCAAATAGGATTTAGAGAGAGAGAGTAGAGAGAGAAAGATAAGAATTCTGAGTGTGAGAGAATCTACCTGCAAACTAGTACTATTTGGCTATTTATAGAAGTACTATTCACCTGACAAGGTGCGTAATCCTTTTACACGTGTACGGCTGCGATGCTCACGACAGCTGGGAAGATACCCTTATTTTGTCTTATTAGGCGACCGCCAACGTTGTCGGACCATGTTGATGTACTGACTTGATAGAGCTGCGGGCGACATAAAGTATTTGCGTCCGGTAAGGTGTTCGCGGATCCATTACTGGGGTCCGCCAACATACTTGGGTTATACCCATACACCTGCATCTTGACTACATTGAACACCAACTACACTAAAGTGGCAGTTACAACAACAAACCTAAGGCACCCAAAAATAAAACATGGTAATTTTGGCCTGAAATTCATAAACTGGTTCCTTTTAACAATCGGAAGTATTTTAATAGGTCCTTTTAGACAAAAAAAAAATTATTAGGTCCTTGCCTATAAAACATGTATTTTAATAGGTCCTTTCTGACAAAAAATCCTTAATTATTTTAAGTCCTTTTTATTTTTTAAATTTTTTTGGGTCAAAGTACCAAGGCCCTTTCAACAAATTTCTCACTGTTAGCAAAGAAATCCTCAAGCAGTATGTAGCAATGGATGGATATATTCCAGTTAATTTGTATGGTTGATTGTCTCGGGTTAACTCCGTGTATTAAATTGTGCTAGTTCAAGCCTGCCAATAAAGGTGTTGTTTTTTATATTAGACAGGCAAAAAAGAAATACACATTTGATTTTTTGAAAAATAATATTGCTCACAGGGCCGTCTAATAGGACATATAAAGCGACCAATAGCACAAGGCCTTGCTTTTTAGAGAGCCCAAAAGTTTTAAATTAAATTTATTTCGCCACATCGTTCAAACCCAATAGTTTAACAATGGTATGTATTGTAGAATACATCATTTATAATATTACAATCTATCCATAACATTTTTATATGTAGGGCCCAAATTTATAATTAGCACAGGGGCCCCAAAATTTGTAAACGGCCTTTCACACCAAACAAATATTTTTGTCTATATATTTGGGCGTTTACAAAGCTCGTGGCAATAATAGTATATTAATTTCTGAAATTGATGAACCAAACATTTATGCTTTTAAGTTGGATGTTATAACGACTTTTAACACCAAAACTAGTATTTTGGCCCAGGCAATGCTGCGGGTTAGTTTCAATTATCAAATATATTATTATTCATAAATCTTATACTTGATTTTATTAGCTTTTCTTAATATTCTATCTAGTGCAAAATCAAAAAATGGATGTTATGGCATGATAAATTGTTTTCAAAAAAACCTCTAAGGAATTAGGATAAAAATAACAATTTCAATGGAATTAGGGTAAGAGAATGTTATTAGTTAATAAAAGTGTTAGAGATCAAAAAGCTTGTCTTTGTCTTTATGATTACATATAATTATAAGACTTTATTATGTTTTACTTTGAAACATTAAGCATTGAAATTGTATTGGATTAGTGGTTAAACACTCACATTTTATTTCAAAGGTCATGTGTTCAAATCCTAGTAACTACATATTGTTAATATTTTTAAATGAGAGTATGAACCCATGTATTAAAACCTTGAGCAGAGTGCCACGTGGCACCGTTCCTTTAATAGGAACGCCTTTTAATATATTTGTATAGATTGAGTAATTTAGAAGGATAACGAGAGAATATTATTAACGTAAGTAATTAGTGAGTGAATAATTATCATGAATTTCAGTTACATAATCCATTGAGCCAAGCAATAGATTGCATGATTAATGTTCCTCATTCATTAACTTGTGTTGGACATGATTGAAATAACAATGCTTAGTAAATTAGTGATGATAAGGGAGTGAATTATGGGATTTATTTGTTAGGGCTGTGCAAAGACCCAGGTTGGACCAGACCTGATCGAAGATTGCGGTCCGGTCCTCGGTCCACAGAAAATCCCGATTCCGGGTTTCCGGTCCGGTCCGGTCCAAACCCGAAAAATTAGGTCCGGACCGGTGGACCGGAATTTATGTTTTTTTTTATTAAAAAAATAAGTTTATATGTTAAAAAAGTTTTAAAGGTAGAAAGTTAGAAAGTAAAAACCTACTATTTATTACCTTTAGTAATATTGTTATTAAAATGATTAAATTTTAATGTATCTAATTTATAAATATGTTTAAATCAAATAAAAAAAGATTTTTTTTAATGAAAAATTATAGATTCCGTTCCAACAGGTCCAAGACCGGACCGGACCGGAAAAATTCAGATCCAGACCGGACCGGACCGGAATGGTCCCGGTCCAAAAAATTTCCAGATTTCGGTCCAGTCGGTTCCGGTCCGGTCCAACCGGTGAACACCCCTAGCTCATAGCTCCTCGATGTCAAAAAAAAATAGTTATAGCTTATCGTTACAATTGGTGAATAGTGGACTACCAAGAAGACGACAAAGGACTACTACATTGAGGGGTGTAGTGGCAGTGCAGACACAACAGTGGTAAAGATGAATCCGTAGCCATGTTCGATGGTGGTGGTTGAAAAAAATGCGGAGTACAAAGAAACGGGAGGGGTAGAGGAGAGAGAAATGAGAGTTGGTAGAGGAGAAGGGCATAGGAGAGAGAAACGAGGGTTGGCAGAGGAGAGAGAAAATATAACTTAAGGGGGAAATGTGATGGTCTTACTAGCATTATAATTAACTAATAGGTCACAGCGATTAACTAATTACATTGCTAATCACAACCAAGATACGTGGTTTGATGCACGAATGTGATAGCATGACATCAGCTTGTCTCACGTTAACACTAATGTGAGACCGTCTTTTCCAAGAATTTGTATTCCTTATTTTATAGTCACAAACTCAAGGATGTCGCGAGTCCACGATTTTAGGTTCCATACCAAAATAATTGCATTATCTTTCGGAATGGTCATTATTCGTTTTTCTTGAACGTTGTTTACATTTAATGCTTATTTATTATTTATTATTTACATTTCTAGTTTCTTATATCATTCATAATTGATTAGTGGAAAAAAAACCTTATTACTAACACCCTATAAGTAACGGGCCTATCAAAGACCATTGCAAATAGGCGTTGCAACGAGCCAAAAATGTGACCAAGTGCAAAAAAATACTTCCTCCATTATGAAATAAGTGAAACACTTCTCTATTTTATGTGAGAGCTTTTTAAAAGAAGTGTTTCACTTATTTTAAAACGGATGAAGTATATATGAAAGCGTCACAAGTGAACGAGATATTATATATAATGGACCAAGGTCATGCTCTTTGCTAAGGCTTGCTTATATGAAGGTGGTCAACACTCAACAGATAAGAAACTGACCAACGATGATCTGATGAACAAAAATACAAAATCAATCCCCTTAATAACTAGTCGTCGGCTCTGATTTCTGAAGAAAGATTACCAAAAGATATACACTACTATAGCATAGCTGACCGAAACAACATATTGATAGTATTAACTATTAAGGATAAGTAAATGGCCTCTCTGCCGAAAGAGATTGCAAAACAAATACCTTTCCCTTGCTGAACAAGATGTATAACGAGGCCAATTTAACGTTCGTTTCAAAGGTCGGCTAGCTAGTTGCTAACGAAGCCATCGGCGCGTTTTTGGGAACGTCCCTGACTTTGTTTGGCTGATAGCCTAGCTATGTATTGGTTATGCTAGTTAACTTCTACAATTAACTTCTATTGTAATGAATTGAAAGTTAGTTTTAGTTACGTTATTTTCTATTAGCTTTAATGCCATGCGGGCACAATTAGTTAGCTCAGTTAGTTAGAGGTTCTAACATCTCTCACTGTATATAAAGTCTCCCTAGCTTGTAATTACAACTACTGAAATACAATTTCATTTTCTCTCTGTCATTCATTTTCCTCTCTAAACATGAAGAAGATATTTTCTCTGGCTTGAGTTCTTACATGGTATCAGAGCTTGCTGAGCTATTTCGATCATTTTTTGCGCAAATTCAAGCATTGTTATTCATCGTTTGACAAAATTCATCTGAATTCTGGTAATATCTTCTGAAATTCTTACCTGTTATCATCTGAATCATTGATTTATAGTTAGAATTCTTTAGTAACTTTCTTGAGATAATCCGAAATCATCTCGATCATTCCTCTAGATCGTTTGAAATCTCTTGTTCGAAATTTATCTCGAAACATCCGAATTTCTTTGTCCGAATTCTCTCGAAATCTTCCCGAATTTTTGGAATCTTCTTGAAAATGCTAAAGATTGATCTGAATTCTCTGAAATTTCTCATTCTGATTCTTCGAATTCATCATTCTTAATTGTGAACTGATTGATCTTTCTTGATTGATTCTAATTCTAAATCTGCACACTAAGTGTTTGATAATTTGCAAAACTGAATTCAACCTCATTCTTCATCATTTTCTTCTCTGAATTCCTTCAAATTCTTCAAATTCTTCATCTGAATTCAATCCTATTCTTCATTATGCCTGAATCCGACTCAATTCTACCTCTTAACCAGAATCCTACAAGTATCTACTATATTCATCCATCTGATGCTAATTCTAATCAATTAGTATCTGTGAAATTCAATGGAGAAGGTTTTTCCAATTGGAAAAGAGCTATGATTCTCACTCTTTCTGCCAAGAATAAACTTGGATTTGTCACTGGTAAAATTCAAAAACCTGATGCTACTTCATCTGATCTGAAACCTTGGGAAAGATGCAATGATTTGGTATGCTCATGGCTGATATTCAATCAAGAAGATACAATCACTAGTACAGAATCGACGATTTGCGTCGGATGCGAGGCGCCCAATTGTGTCGGACATGGGTCCGACGGCACAGGTCTCGTCGCAGATGAGAGAGACATGATCTGCGTCGGATTAGGACACGACGTAGATACTTAGCTATTTGCGTCGGACTGCGCGAAAGGTCCGACGCACATGACTCCTCAGTGTTGGGTACATAACAGTCATCTGCGTCGGACGTGTAATGATGTGCGACGCAAATAACATACATGTGCGTCAGACAAGTTGCAATATGCGACGCACATGGTATCTGATTTTCATGATAATTAGCGTTATATTAAATTAATAATTTGGGTCAAAATCTGATTTCCATTAACATGACAGAAGCACCGAACCCATCCCCTCAAAAAAAAAAACATGACAGAACCCAAAATCATTCCATTCATTGAAGTGAATCCAAGTATACAAAACGAAATACAAAAAATAGAACCCAAAAAACAAAATCAGATCTAATACAAAAGAATCCTAAAAAATCATGTCACTGAAACGAAATTAAAAAATATAACAATACAATCTGGGTAGATCGAATATGAAAACCATAACCGTCAATCTTCACCGTCATCTTCGCCATCTCTTCCTCCCTCTCTGGTGATAATCTTGCTCAGCCATGCCTGAATTTCTGCATGATTGAAAAAAGTAAATATACATTTTCCAAAATGACTGGATACAAAAAAAAAAAAAAAAAAATTGAACCTAAAAAAAATCAGATCTAAATCACCAAATTTTCTGTCATTTTGTTCTTCTTCAATTATTCTTCAAATTTTCTGGAAATTCTAACTTCAATTTGGGGAAATTTGAGTTTCAATTGAAATTTTCGGTGAAATTTTATAAAAAAATTCGAGTAGAAGATAATCACATTGAAATAAAGACGGATGAAGGAAAAGAAAAGAAAAAAAAAACAGTTACCTCTTCGACTTTGGAGAAATTGAGTTGTTCGAACTTCTCGTTATTCTTCAATTTTTTGTTGATGCATTGATGAAGACATGAAGTGTGTTGATGAGGTGTGTTAATGAAGAAAGAGGAGAAGTGGTACGTATGAGAGAGAGGATGGGGGGGAGAGAGAGAGGAGGGGGGGGGAGAGAGAGAGGAAGGGGGATTAATAATGACGGCTGGGCTTAAAAGATGCGTGGTAGGTTTAAAGAGAAGCGGGCTTTAAAAATGAAAGGCTATATATGTGCGTCGCATGGGCCATAAGGTCCGACGCACATAGCCTTTCATTTTTTAGGGAGAATCATCTGCGTCGGACGGGAGGTGGGATCCGACGCAGATGACTATTTGCGTCACAAGTGGGCTTCATGTGACGCGCATAGCTTCGGTATACCTGAAGTAGAAGATCTGTTATGTGCGTCGCATTTTTGACCCATCCGACGCACATAGCTGTTTTGCGTCGCACGCTAGTTAAATACGACGCACATAGGTCATCTTTTGCGTCGATTCCCTGTTGCATGCGACGCAAATGATTCTTCTGCGACTTTTGTCCTGTTGTGCGACGCAGATGGTGAGACGCAAATCGTCGTTTTTCTACTAGTGAATAGCTAAGAGTGTTTTATTCTTAGTTAATGCAGCAGATATATGGAGAGAATTAGAAGAACGTTTTGGTTATGCTTCTATGGCTCAGGTTTACACATTGGAACAGAAATTAAGTGATCTTTCTCAAGGATCAATGAGTATTGCTGAATTCTTTACTAACATGAAAACTCTATGGGATGCTTTGAATGATGCATATCCTCTTCCAACATGTACATGCAATAAATGTACTTGCAATCTCACTAAGTAGATTCTTGATAGGCAGCAGGAAAGGAGACTCATACATTTTATGATGAAATTGAATGATCAGTATTCTACTATCAGAGGTAATGTGCTGATGCTGCAGCCTTTACCTAAGCTTACACAAACCTACAGATTATTCTCTCAAGAAGAAATACACAAGGAAATAGCTACAAGTTCTACTCAAACTGAATCACTGGCTTTTTATGCTGATAATCAAAGGTTTAATAACAGAGGTTATAAACCTTCTGGTAATTTTCAGAAGTTCAACAATTCTTCTCAGAATTCTTCACAGAAATTTTCCAATCCTGGCAATACTAGCAACAATTCTTATTCTGGCAACAAGAGACCTTGAGCAAACTATTATTGCACTCATTGCAAGGTGCCTGGCCACAGCAATGAAAGATGCTTCAAGCTCCATGGCTATCCACCTGGCTTTAAGGGATTTAAAGATAAAAGATCTACAGCTGCTGCTGTTGTTACACCATCTAATGTTGATGATTCTTTTAACAACAATCACAACAATCCTGCTGCTCAATACAATCAGCTTATGGAGATACTGAATGGTCACAAATCCTCATTCAATCATTCTGGAGCACAATATGCTGAACCATAATCCTCTTCTCATGCTATGTTGGCAGGTACATTCTGTCTTTTGTCTTCTACCAAAGTAAAATGGCTCTTGGACAGTGGTGCTACTGACCACATTTGTTCTCAACTCTCCTGGTTTTCTGAATATGAAGTATTAACTGGTCCTCATAACTATATTACAATACCAGATGGTAGTAAAGTTGATGTTGCTCATATTGGCACAGTTATTCTGAACAAACATATTACACTTCACAAAGTCTTGCATGTTCCAGATTTCAAATTTAACTTGATTTTTGTGAATAAATTATGCAAGGATCTTCAGTGTGATGTTTCTTTCTCACACAAGCAGTGCTTTATTCAGGATCACTCTCAGATCAAGAAGCCAATTCTTCTTGGTGAATTGAAGGATGGGTTATACTGTATTGAAGATAAATCTTCTACTGGCACATACTGTGGTTCTACTGCTGCTAGTATACCTTCTGCTGCTACATCTTCTACTGTTGTTAATAAGGCCAGACTATGGCATTTGAGATTAGGGCATCTTCCTTTCTCACAAATAAAACTAGTTCAGTCTGACTATTTGCTAGGTTTGTCCCGTTTCCAAACAACCTAGGCTTTCTTTTCCTATTAGTACTTCACATACATCATCACCTTTTCAATTGGTTCATATTGATGTATGGGGCCCTTACAAAGTCAAATCATACACTAGTTGTAATCAATTCATCACCATAGTTGATGATTTTCTAGATTCACATGGATACATTTGCTCAAGCATAAAAATGATGTTGTGTCTGTTATGGTTAATTTTGCTAAGTATATTGAGACACAGTTTGCATCTAAAATCCTTTGCATTAGATTTGGACCTATGAAAGTTTTCTTTCAACAAAATGGAATTTTTCATCAAACCAGTTGTAGTGATACTCCAGAGCAAAATAGAGTAGTTGAAAGAAAACACAGACACTTGTTAGCTACTGCTAGAGCTCTCTATTTTCAGTCTAAAATTCCTGATAGGTTCTGGGGTGATTGTGTCTTATGTGCTGCATATTTGATAAATTGAATGCCACTCAAACCATTGCAAAATAATACTCCTTATGCTGTGTTACACAAATCTGAAGTTTCTTTGACTCATCTCAGAATATTTGGGTGTTTATGCTATGTTTCAACATCTAGAGTTCACATATCAAAATTTGATCCTAGAGCTTCTCCCTGTGTATTCATTGGGTATTCTACTTCTCAAAAAGGCTATAAAGTCTTAGATCTAACTTCAAACAAAGTTTTTGTTTCCAGATATGTGTTATTCCATGAATACACCTTTCCTTTTCACTTCACTACTCCAAAATCTATACCTTCTGCCATTTACCTTCCTGCTACTACTTCTTCCTCTACTTTTGAGGATGCTATTTTTCCTTCTATTACTCAAACTAATCCTTTCCAGTCACATTCTCCCACCAATTCACACTCACATACACCTAACTCTACTCCTGAAACTTCTCCTGTTCAATCTCAATCTTCTTCTGATCTACTTGATTTTTCTGTGTCTACAACAAGTACACCTTCTTTTACTCATACTAGACCAACCAGACAACATCACCCTCCTTCTTATCTCAATGATTACATTTGTAACACTTCCACTACGACATCTTCCCACCTCACTTCTCACTGGTGTAATTTAGTGTCATACACAAATTTTCCTGAATATCACAAAGCTTGTCTAAGTCAATCATGTGATATTATTGAACCAATATCCTATGCTGAGGCTTCTCTTAATCCACTTTGGGTTGAAGCAATGACCAAGGAGATCACTACTCTTCATTCTAATAATACATGGGAGCTAGTTGATCTTCCTCATGGGAAGAAACCTATTGGCAGCAAATGGGTTTTTAAAGTCAAACTGAAATCTGATGGCACATTGGAAAAGTGTAAGGCTAGGTTAGTTGCAAAGGGCTTCAACCAAAAGTATGGAGTAGACTATGAGGAGACGTTTTCTCCTGTGGTTAAAATGAGTACTGTCAGGTGCCTTATTGCCTTAGCAGCATCTAAACAGTGGCCTTTATTCCAATTGGACGTGAACAAAGCTTTTCTACATGGAGATTTATCTGAAGATGTATACATGAAGGTTCCAGATGGGATTCCTAACCCTTTTAATCAAGTTTACAAGCTTAAAAAGCCACTATATGGCCTAAAACAGGCTTCAAGACAGTGGCATGCTAAGCTGGTTTCAGTTTTGACTTCTCAAGGCTTTATTCAATCCAAAAGTGACTACAGTTTATTCATCAAGAAAGTTAATGGCTTAATTTGCATTGCTGCAGTTTATGTGGACGATATAATTCTCACAGGCACTGACATTGCAAGCATAGATGCTATTAAACTACATCTTCATAATGCTTTTAGCATTAAAGATCTGGGCAGGCTCAATTATTTCCTTGGTATTGAGGTTTGTTATGTGTCTGAGGGCATTCTTCTAAGTCAGAAAAAGTTTACTAAAGAGTTGTTGCTGGTTTGGATCTTTCCAAGAAAGCTGTGACTCCACTTCCTCTTAATCTCAAACTTCAAGCTTCTGAAGGAGATCTTTTACCTGATCCTGAACATTACAGATCATTAGTTGGGAAGCTTAATTTCCTAACTAACACAATACCTAACATCTCCTATGCAGTTCAGAGTCTCAGCCAGTTTATGCAAGTTCCTAGATCTTCTCATCTCTCTGCATTACATCACACTCTCAGATATATTCATCATTCTGCTGGTCAGGCCGGGCATTCTTCTAGCTGCCAATGCTTCTCTCACTCTCCAAGCCTACTCTGACTCAGATTGGGCTTCTTGCATTAATACTAGACGTTCTATCACTGGCTATGTTCTTCTCTTAAGGAATTCTCCCATTACATGGAAATCTAAGAAGCAGAACACAGTATCAAAGTCATCTTCTGAAGCAGAATACAGGGCTATGGCCTCTGCTGCTTCTGAAGTAACTTGGATGGTTAGATTGCTTCATGAGCTTGATGTTCATAATCTCACTCCAGTCACCTTACACTGTGATAATATTTCAGCTCTTCATATAGCAAAGAATCCTGTCTTCCATGAGAGGACTAAACATATTGACATAGATTGTCATTTTACAAGGGACAAGGTCCTAGAGGGTTTGATTCAATTAACTTATTTACCTACCAAATCTCAGCTTGCTGATCTATTTACAAAAGTTCTTTCTTCTCCTCAATTGAAGCTGCTACTTTCCAAGAGGGGAATGTCTGTTTCTCATCCATCCCCATCTTGAGGGGGGATATTGATTATGCTAGTTAACTTCTACAGTTAACTTCTGTTGTAATGAATTGAAAGTTAGTTTTAGTTCTGTTATTTTCTATTAGCTTTAATGCCATGCTGGCACAATTAGTTAGCTCAGTTAGTTAGAGGTTCTAACATCTCTCACTGTATATAAGGTCTCCCTAGCTTGTAATTACAACTACTGAAATACAATTTCATTTTCTCTCTGTCATTCATTTTCTCTCTGTCATTCATTTTCCTCTCTAAACATGAAGAATATATTTTCTCTGGCTTGAGTTCTTACACTATGAATGGCTATATATGTTTATATGATTATGAGAATGAGAGAGGAAGAAGCTACTAAGCTTTTGCTGCTGCATGCTATAATGCTAACACATAAGTCAAGAAGTTGGTCAGCCAATTGACATGGAGGTAGCTGAGCTAAGTATGTTTAAGCTTAGGGAGCTATTGCAGATCAGTTGGTAGAGGTCAGTCTTATATGGGGTTGTTTAGCAAACCAATTTTGATTAGCTTATCACTACATATCAAGCCTAGGGGTTCAGTTGGCTGAGCATACATGACTTTCTCTAAAAACTCTAAAATTAGAAACAAAGCAAATGGGGGTAATCTTTAATTCACGAGGAACATTAGTCAACGAGGAATTAGCAATAACAAAATACTTCAGATCACCTTGCAGTATCCAATTAAATAAACTTGAAGAAAGCATCGATTACTATGATTTTGCAATTAATTAATCGATCCATTCCACATACATACCAAAGTAACAAATTAAAGATTCTCACAAATAATATTATTAATCAACGAAAAACTTGATTGTCAATAAATAATAAAGCAAGCTTATAGAAATTGTAAATAAATATATAGTATGATGTATGATGACTTAAGACAAGTCGTTTCATTGGTAGCTAATCAAGCTGAACCCCTGCGGTCGTCATCCTCAACTTCATCGACCTCCACCTCACCAGCTAGTTCTTCGAGAGATTTACCCATAGACTCGGGTACAAATAATGTGCAAACCATACCAAGGAAGTTGATGACACTAAGCACAAAAAGGGAGTTCCTCTTCCCAATACCAGCTGGATAACCGTGATCTCTCTTAGCCGGATCCGGGTCTTGTGACGCGTAAACAAATCCGAAGGCTCCTACTATGGCCCCTGCCTTACCAGTTGCTGCAGATATACCATGGCAAGTGGATCTAAGCCTAGCCGGGAAGACCTCAGCGGGCACCACGAAGGTGGTGGCATTAGGACCGAAGTTGGCAAAGAAAAAGGTGAGCCCATACATGATGATGAACCCGATACGATTCTCCCTTTGTTGCCAATGTTGGTACGGGAAGGCAATGGCAAGCATGAAAACAGTCATGAAAAAGAATCCCATCATTTGGATCCACCATCGTCCGATTACGTCTATGAAAGCGACGGTGAACCAATATCCAGGGACGGTTCCACAAAGAGCAATTAGAGTTTGAGCTCTCGCTATCATATACACCTCTCTGATAGCATTCATCTCAGCTGCAGGTGGAATCCATCCAATAGAGGTGAAAAGATCCTTCTGGAAAAGGTTCTGACTATAGAACGCAATGTCAAGTAAGAACCATGTACTGGTTGTTCCTAAGAGGCGAATGCCGTACTGGCGAACAAATTGGGCTGTGAACAACCCGAATGATTGGTTGGAACTTTTTCCAATTCTGTCAACCTTCTCCTCTTCGGCATCTATCTGAACCTTCAGAACCTTGGACATGTCAGCAGCAGCCTGCTTGGCGTTCTTTGCAACCAAGGCTGTATACCTAGCAGTCTCAGGCATCTGCATACGCCAATAGTATGTCATAGCAGCAGGGAAGGCTCCAAACATCAATATAATACGCCACATGTAGTCTGACTCCGCTGGGAGGGAGCGCACAGGGTCGACTTTGAAAGGGGGAGGCTTGAATTTGTTCTCAAACGCGGTTGAAACTATTAAGGAAACTATCCCACCAGCCAAGATACCCATGCCTTGCATAGCAAAGACAGCAGCAATGAAGCTTCCACGAGTCTTCTTATTGGCATACTCAGACATGATGGTGGCAGATAGTGGGTAGTCTCCTCCAACACCGAACCCAAGCCAGAAACGGAAGAAGCAAAGGGTGGTCATGACCCCCTTAGCACTGCTTCCGAAGGAAAGACCGCACGCAAGGGATGTGAAAACCATCATGATCAAGGTGATACCGTACACCTTTTTCCTACCCATCTTGTCTCCGAGCCAACCAAAGAATAGTTGGCCGGCTAGGAGTCCCACAAAGGGCAACTCCACTCACTGCAGCTGCTACATTGATAGGCAATGCCCCTGGCTTCTTTGCTCCTACTTCAGTGTAGTATATGCGACCCAAAAGCTTTGTCACCAGGGAGATGCAAAACAAGTCGTAGGCATCTGTGAAAAAGCCCATACCAGCAATGACAATTGCTGTGAAATGGTACCATTGTGTTTTTGCCACATCAAGTGCATTTAGCACTTCCAACTGTTGTCCTTTCACCATGATGTTTTTTTTTCCTTTTTGATTTGTTTTTTTGTCTCCCACTTGTTCAATCACTTTTTATCTTCGGTTATCATGAACACCCTACAAAATAGGTTACGCTGTTAAGTGATATGAAATATATAGAAGTGAAATGTAGAAAGCTCAAAGGCGAAGGAAAGACACATCTATGCCAAAGTATATACTATCAAGAAAATATCAATCATGGAAGAACGTAACATTGAACTTACACTTAATAAGTTCAACGGCGTGTTCTTCAAGGAGTTTAAAGTAGTTAAACTAGTTTGAAATCCCAAAATTAGATTTGAATGCATAAAATTTCTCACTATATATCTAAAATTTCACCACCATATATAGTGTACAAAGTACAAACTGTAATTTATCCTCGTAATTATCAAACCATGATTAGTACTAATTAGTACAATATCAAGCAATTTGGGACGTACTAAATTGATAACTGTTAATTTGTGGTACCAGACGATTGTAACATATACAATGAAAGATGAAGAGGAATTAATATTATGGACAATAAATTAAAAGAGAGACTTACATACAGTAACCCGTATGGAGAAGAGACAACTTTGATTTATGAAAATTGAGGAAAGAAAGACAAGTATTTAAATGGGTGTTAATCGTGTTATGATTGCACATTCTTCCGGAATCCACTCCGTAATCTAATAAGCATATACTCTTCATCTATCTTTCTCTCTCTCAGCAAGTCAAATATTTGTTTATGGAGTTTATAAATTTCCACAGTTGGAAGTTCTCATGTCTCATACTCTCATATGATACATTGTTTGAAGAAATCAAGTACGGTATCTTTTCTTATACCGTACAAATTACAATAATTATCAATGTATAATCTCTTAATCTGCTATAAACTATACTAGATAATTGGATAATCATGTATACTGTTTCCTTGATATTTGTAAGTTGTTCCAAATTCATAATATTATTACAAAGGCTGTTTCAACATTTTCCTTGCTGTTAACGATTAACGAAGGAATCATCCTGTAGTTATGTAAGAATGGGTATCTCTCATATCAGCTGATAAGAAAAGAAATGATAAGCTGTATCAGCAAAATATTATCATAAAAGGTATAAAGATTTATCATTATTGAACTTTTTGTATGTAAATGAGCGACTAAGCATAGTGATATGGCATTAATCCTTTTCAAAAATGGCATATGTGGAAGACGGTTATGTTTCTTGGGTTTATTTTTTATTTTATTTTTTAGGTGCGTATGTGATACTCCTCCTAGGTCTTTATTAGTTTACGCTTTTGACTTTTGACACTATTCACATACATGACTTTGACTATCTCTTGTGATTTGTACTTAAGGAAAGATATAGTCATGTGAGATCTTGTTAGATTCATCTCAATGTGTAGTATCCAAATATCAACTTTTTGTAATTTTTGCTTATTGATAATTAGAGATATTAAGGTTCAAATTAGTCTATCGGCAAATGTGCCCCATAGAAAGGGGTAAACTAATAAAGACCGGAGGGAGTATATAAGAAGAGCAAAATAAGGCCCGGCAAAAATAAGGAAGAGTAAATTAAAGATCAGGTTTTTATATTTCAACTAGTTGTTGAGGTCCTCGTGGGAGCCCAATGGTTGGTGCTCCCACCTCCCAACCGCAAGGTCGGGTGTTCGACTCTCATCACTCCCCAATTTGGGGAGTTTGTATAAAAAATGTTTGCTTGTGGGTATAAATCCCCTCTACCCAGCTAATGAGCTGGTGTGCCCTGCAGGCTAGTAGCCTAGCAGGGGTTGGTCTTCGGACCAATTATCTTTCCTGAACAAAAAAAAAAAAAAAAAATATTTCAACTAGTTGTTGAACCGGGCGATGCCCCGAGGTTAATCTATATATTGCATTACATTTTAGTTATTTAAGATGGTTAATGTCGTTTTTTTTTCTTGTTTCGTTAAAGAATGAAACCGATTAATGAGAGTTTGTTGTTTAGGGGTGTTCATAACCGGTTACCTAGTTATTCGGGTACCAAATATGTGGTACCAGAATACGTGGGTACCCCCTTTTCGGGTAGCTAGAAAAGCAGCCCATGACTCGACCACCGAATAACTAGGGTTCCCTAAAAGTGTCATAGTTTTTTTTTATGAAAAAAATCATTGGAAGAACAATAGAAGAAGCTACTACTATGAGTATCAACTACCGATCCATGTTGATTACAGTGTTTTGAGGTACTACCCTGAGTGACAATTGTCAATTGCATGCCAACTCTAATCCTCATTCCTTAAAATGATCTACTACCAATCAACCATAACGTAAATATTCTCACTTGCAGATTGCATCACAACTGATTTTTTCATTAACATGTTGATTCATCCGATCCATTTTTAATTTTTTCATGTTGATTCATCTGATCCTACTTCTTTTGTAAAATGTTGATTTTTTCTATTATTCATATTTTCTTTCCCCTCTGAAAGTCACAAGTACAACAATGTGGTATTGGGTAGCTTATAAGATAACTCAATACATTTTCACAATTGTTTCTGATCTTATAAGAGGAGATTAAAGTTACTGTGAAAAAAGAAAGAGAAAAAAAATATAACGATGCGTTTATTCGGGATACACGTGTAACTTAAAAGCAAGCTCATTAACCGACCCGATTCTTGCATCTTTTCCCCGAGTCGGGTACCCGACCCATAAAAATGAAATTTCATATTTATACCTTTTTCGGGTGACACGTCAACATGATGGGTCAAACGTTACAATTTGGTTCTTAAATTAGAAGCAATGTAGTTTATAGCAATGTAGTTTATAGCAATGTAGTTAATTGCATGTAATATTGGGTTTCCTTAATAATTGTGGGGTATATTGTCGGATGTAAGTTACCATATCTTTAAATGCTTTTCTTAGATGTATGTTATAGTTTTTTTTCTCCCCATTAAAACCAAGAAAAGATTGTAGATTAGTGGTTAGTATGTTTGTATTTCAATGAGAGGTTGCGTGTTCGAGCCTTCATACATATATTTTTGTTGATTACTTTGTATCATTTGTTTGGGAGGAGGAGGTACATGTGGCAGCATGGCATTTGTTTGCTTTGAGTTTTAGATATATATATAGATATAGATTTGTTGTCTTATAAATATCCACTTAAAACAAAGATTAGGTTATTACTATTGCTGTCAAATTTTTTTTTGTCTCAAACAGAGGGTTTAGGTGGTTTGAATTAGTACTTAGGTCTTGTTTGGTTGAGCTTTTTGAGAGCCTGGAAACGGATTCGATGTCTGGATCCATTTCTCCTTGTTTGGTTTGGGTAGTAGGTTAACCATTACCCTTACTTGAAGGTAATCCAAACCCCCCACAATGTTACCCTCCAAATTAGAGGAGTAACAAAATCCTTTTTATTCCCTTAAGTACAAGTGATTCCTTTCCATTGTTGAACCAAACACCCAATAAAAGAAACAATTATTATTACCATTCCTCCCCTCTACTTGATTCCATTCCCTTTCCATTCCTCTATTATTTTAACCAATTGCCCCCTTAGTAGTTAAAGATCAAATTGATCAGTTCACTCTTTGTTGATACTATAAGTTTGTTGGAACTTGTGAGAAAATTTAGCTAAAAATATCTATGTGGTTGATACAGCCTCGACCCGAATAATATAGAGGCCATGTGCTAATATTGAAAAATAGGCCCCCATATAAAAAAAATTCAAAGAAACCACCAAAATATGCAAGTAAACGAAATAACAAATTAAACATGCACCAAACTAAGTTTTTCTCTTCAAAATCTTTTGATACATTCCAAGAAGAGCTGATGAATTCAAAAAACTAGCATACCTTTTCACTATCAGCTTCAAGTCTTTAATGTTTAAAGAATTTTTTTTCAATTTGGGGCCCCTTTGAAAGTGAGGTCCTGATCCATGTCCCACTTTCGACGTGTTAAGGGCCTAGCTTGGTTTGCCATGTACGTAGATTATCTATGCGGTACTTCTAAGGTTTTTATTTCCCTTCTAAGTTGTACTCTGAACTTCTATATATTTTATATTTACCCCTCCGTTAAGTTTTCCATTGTTGTCTTATTTTCAATTCTTTATTTAGACTTATATAAGAAGGGAGAATACTTCTCCGGCTTCAGAAGGTTTGGAAACGATGGAGCAACATGATAATTTTTTTGTTGGAAAATTTCTCTCCTAATTTAAATATAAAGAACCGAAATAAAACAAAGAAAATATTTAGAAAATCTGAAGTTGACCTAATGGAGGGGCACAATATAGAATATATAAAAAGTTCACGAGTACAACTTGGAAATAAAAAGTATTTGGGGTAGAATGTAGAAAATACTAAACCACAGAGGTACATTACCGGAAAAAAAATGTTTATATTTTTCAAAAGGCTTAATTTCTAAATTAGCACACGGCTCCTAAAATGTTTGAGACACTGCTCTAAACGGGTACATATAGTTTGGAAATCAGCCAATTTGTGTTTGACTAAACGATAGAAATAGGTCGAGCAACTGTGTAAGCAAATTCTCTCCGTGAATCCTCAAGAACCTTCTTGTTTTTTTCGAGTTGGTTAGATCGTACAGTCAAGTAGTGCAACAATGGTATGAAATATCTTTCGAAGACTCTCGAAAGTGTAAAGGGACGGACTTTAAACATTAATATTTTTACTGCATATAAGTAAAAGTTACAAAAAGAAAATGATATTTTGATATATATTGAAACAAACTTGACACGATCTTACACTGAGTAATGTGTTGTGTAATGGTGTTTGCGTGTGTGTATATATATGCACTTCATAATAGAGTGGTATTATAGGGCTGCCTTAGCGGCCTAAATTGTTTTAGGCGTTAAGTTGGGAGCGTAATGGAAAGGTGAGCCTGCTTTAGCCGTCTAATTAATTACTAGGGTGTGATATAAAGAGAAGCTTGAGCTAAATTTAGAGGCGATAAGTCTCTAATTTTTTTTTTTTTTGACAGGAAAGTCTCCAAATTGTCTAGACTAAAATCGGTTGCCAATAAATGGATTATTCCACTAATCTCGTATATTGGTCATTCTCTCTTTGGTTGTAATTTGGGACAACTATGTCTTACTCACATGTGGAATTTATTTCTTGATGGTACCGCCCCTCACGTGTAAGAAAATTCTTTTACATCCCTATTCACAAATAGGGTTTATCTTTTCTCTTGTAATCCATAATGGTCAGATGATCATCTTTTGGAACAACTAATACCGTCAAATCCTCTTCAGATGTGCATGCTTCAAATAACAGGCCCTTCCTCTTGCGAGCTAACGAAATCCTAGCAAATGTTAGTCCCAATGAAAGGGAGGGTCCATTGAGTTGAAATGCAAACCGGTGATGGACTTTCAAATTACGAGAAAAAAGATGGAGTCACTCGTAAGGGTGAGTATTAAAAGAGAAAATCTCAAATGAGAGTTGGGATTATCGATCTCCCTCGTTGAAAGAAAAAAAGAAAGAAATGACTAACATATAAGCTAGTAAGCCATTTACCGTATTTGTCAATTGCTATAAGATCTCATGTCGTCCATACTTGGTTTGATGTGATCAAAATTCTCTTCCAACTCAAGCATATTTGTACAGATCCATAACTACATCCTTTGTCTCCTTTTGTTTGCTTCATTCTTTCATGGGATGTTCCAAAAGATCGTCTTGTACTAAAAATGACAATTGGAGAAACAACTTTACTCTCACATTCACTCCATACATATGGGAGTTTTGCCCAATCTCAAACTGATATGCATTATTCAAGTATATATTAGGGGCATTTTGGTAAATTACAAATATATACAATATCTATAAACTAATATAAAATATTTATTTGTAATTTAATATATGACTCAATAAACATGTAAGATATGTGTGTGTGTGTGTGTGTGTGTGTGTGTGTGTGTGTGTGTGTGTGTGTGTGTATTATATATATATATATATATATATATAACATTTCGTCTACAAAGTACAACATTAGAGTTTAAATATGCAACATCTCTAATTTATAATACAACATTTACTTATTCGTGAAATATAATTCAATTTGTTTACGATATTGCCTCTGATTGTTTATGATATATGCGTTTCATGCATAACGTAAATATAATTCAATTTGTTTATGATATATGCGTTTCATGCATAACGGTTCGAAATTAGACATTTCTCATATATATGGTCCAATCATTCTTGTCTTAATCAAATTCACCTAATTAAAAATTAAGAAAAAGTAACTAAAAGATGGATAAACTATAAGATTAGAGTTCTATCCACACACACACAAAAAACCCTACTACTGTAAGATAAGAGGCAATGGGGGAGTCGAACCCTCCAACAGTTCAATCATGATAAAGGTAATGTTCATGGTTCGTATTAATCTCATTTTGTAGTTAGCATTAAAAATTGAAGTCAACGGCATAGTAATAATAGAATCTAACACTGATACTTGTCCAGTGCAGCTTGTTGAAAATATCGAAAGTACACTTGGTACTTTGTAGCATATGTTTAAATCATGTGTTCCCATATATTACGCTTTAAGATAATTAAAAACCGTTAATTTAGATAGAGACATAAGGCCGATCCATTAATTCAATCTTAACTTGTTTTTTTTAACGGGAATTTGAACTTGTTAATTTATTATCTACTACTGAGTCTTTTTTTTTTTTTTGAAGGGAATCTACTACTGAGTCTTGAAAACACTATAAATTTGGTCATGTGAGTTCTATTAGATGCAATCATGCAAAGTTACATCAGAATAAATATAGTCAACGGTTTGACTCGAACAGAGCTTGCTTCATCCAGTGATGCTTTCTTTCTATTGGCTGCATTATAACTAGGGGTGTTCATAACCGGGTACCCGGCTTTTCGGGTACCCGGACATGCGGGTACCCGTATGTCCGGATAGTAAAAATAGCGGTCCGTGACCCGACCCGAAAAAACCGGGTACCCGGTTTTCTCGGGTCGAGTCATAGGGTACCCGGTTTGAATATGCTTTTCTGAAAAAAAATTCCATAGGTGACGAGAGAGATGAAAGGTTTCTATGAGTTGGGTTTGCATATAAGAAACATATATAATAGTTTGGGGAAGATCTTTAATCACATGAATTAGGCAGCAACCCAAAAA
Organism: Beta corolliflora; assembly: GCA_947648045.1. Taxonomy (NCBI): domain Eukaryota; kingdom Viridiplantae; phylum Streptophyta; class Magnoliopsida; order Caryophyllales; family Amaranthaceae; genus Beta; species Beta corolliflora. Next base: position 576,119 of record CANSZD010003972.1, read on the forward strand.
TAAAAATAATAACTACAGTTGAGTTTCCTAGAGCAGTTTAATATTTATGAGATTTCAAGTAATCAAAAACCAAGCCAAACAAATATTGCAGCCAAACTCCAATATAATAGTTCATAACTCAATGATAATACATCCAATTTACAAGAAGAACGATAAATTACAAAAAAAATGGACATTTGAATTCAGCTTCAACTGTTTAGGATATTTTGTGGTTTGAATTAGTGGGTTGGAGCCTCGAGGTGGCGGTTGGAAGCTGGTGAGCAATGGAGCCTTGGAGAGAGTTAATAAAGAAGACTACAGAGGAGGGGAAAGGAAGAATGTAAGAGTAATCTGGAAACAAAGTTTACAAATAAAAGATTGGGATATTATCCCAGATAACCCTGACTTATAGGCCTTTTTCCAATATAACCCCGACTTTGGCAGCCCTGTCTCCAATAACCCCGAACTTGATTTTTGTCATTAAACCTGACGGAATTAGACACGGCGTTAACTATTGTTCTTCACCACTTTCTCTCTCTTGTTCTTCAAATCCTTGTTACTCTTCAATTTAAATTCCAAAATATATTTTAATTTGATTTCATCACTCTTGTTCTTCCTCTCTCTAATGTTGTTTCCATTAATCAGTCCTTATTTTAATTTGCTTGGCTTTTGGTTATGGTGGATATCCCTGATGGAATTCCTCTCATCGCACGAATTTGCATCTCAAATGAGGAATATAATCAGTAGCTTCTTCTAGAATCACTGGAAGAGCTTCCTTACGGCAACCGGGAACTAACCGGCCAAGAGTCTTCACCTTCCTTTGAACAGCCGGTAAACTATTACCTTTACTCTTCAACTTCAAAATCGGCTTCCGTTGCGGTGGTGACCAGTTAACGCCGGTAGCACTGACACGCTGGCGTTTATGAAGCTTCTTGTTTAAGTATTGAAGCCGAAATCGGCTCATTAGAATAGCTCGGCTCCAGCGAGTTCTACCACGAACCGCCACGGCTAAGACTTTGTCAGCTCGGCTCGACTTGATGGTGATGCTGAAGGAGATATACGAACTTGTTGAGGAGCTTGAAGGAGTTTTGAGGAGTAAATTTGTTGAGTTTTTTCTGATTTCCAGGAGAATTTTTTAGTTTCGTTAGGGTTTATGGAAGAGAGAGATTGAGATGATGATGATTGTTGATGTTGTTGTGATGGTTGAGTTTTCATCTTCTTTTTCCGACGCCTTGATTCTCTTGCTCTGTTTGAACCACTTGCTACTGGATTTACTACTACTGAAGGTGATGATTCCATCAGGAGAGAGAATCGTGGTTTAATTTTTTATTATTCTCTTTTGAACGAACTTGTTTACATTAATGGTGAATCTTACTGTACCCAGATTCACTTGTACATTCATGGCAATTTTTCAAAACAAAAAAGAGGAAGAAATTTTGGAGAAAGGGGTGAAAACCATTGATGAATGCTTGAGAAGAGATGAAGAAGAAGAGAGAGAAAGAGATGAGTTTGGTATTTATTTTTTTAAAAAAAGGCAGTAATTATTTTTGTTTGAAAATAGTTAACGCCGTTAACAATTCCGTCAGGTTTAATGACAATATACAAGTTTAGGGTCATCTGGGTAAAAAAAAATTGTGAGGGTTATTTGGGAAAAAGGCCTATATGACAGGGTCATCTGAGATAATATCCCTAAAAGATTTAGAGTCACAGACCCTTCCAAAAGAATACCAAAATTCTGAATTTGCGGCCTGCGGGTACCCGGGTACCCGATAAGCAATAAATGACGGCCCATTACCCGACCCGGCTTATGCCCCTTTTTCCGGATCGGGTACTCGGCCCGTCAAAAATGGAAAAAATCATAAAACTACCCGGTTATTTTGTTGCGGGTTTGCGGGTCATCGGGTCAGGTCAAGCGGGTCGGGTTTCCCTGAACACCCCTAATTATAACTTGATCATCATTAAATATTAACGAATGGGAAAAAAAAATGTCAATGGGTTGACGAGCACGAAGTTTGTCTAAATCAGCGCAGCAAAAAATATAAGTCTGAGGTGGAGACCACGAAAATGAGTATAAATTAAGGGGATTGTTAAATATCGCCCCCAAACTACTTAAAATCGCCCCAACCATTATATGATTGGACCATTATACCCTTAATTTACTTTTTGGATTTTTACTCCACCTTTTAACTTCACCTACCATCTTTCTCTCTCATATTCACCATTCTTCATCAGATTCATCACCATCCCTCTCATCCTTCTTCACACAAAAATCACCACCACCACCATCTAAACCCAAAAAAATGTCAGAAAATCCAAGGCCACGGAAGAAGATTGTTCTCAAGCGTCACACGGAGGAGGCAATCGTTAGGGCTATGGAGGTAAGACGCCGGCAAGAAGCTGTAGAGGAGGCGGCGGCAGCAGCGGAGATGGCGGCAGCAGAGGCGGCAGAGGCAGAAGAGGCGCAGGTAATTTTTTTTTTAAAAAAAAGAGCCAGAACGTCTGTCCTGGCAGTTGCTTCCATGGAAGTAACGTTTGGCCAGGAAGTTGCTTCCATGGAAGCAACGTTTGGCCAGGAAGTTGCTTCCATGGAAGCAACGTTCCAGCCAAACGTTGCTTCCATGGAAGCAACTTCCTGGCCAAACGTTGCTTCTATGGAAGCAACTGGCTGGGCAAGCGTTGCTTCTTTGGAAGCAGCGCTTTTTATATTTTTTTTTTCTTTTAAATTTCTGTTATTATTAATTTTTTAATTTATTTTATATTTTCATATTTAAAATGTTATTTATTATTTTATTAATTCATGAAATGTAATTGATATTTTTTTTTGATAATTATTATTGTAGGTTGTAGAAAATTAGAAATAGTAAGTTTTGATTATAAATAATTAATATTGTAGGTTGTAGAAAATTATAAATAGTATGTTTTGATTATAAATAATTATTATTATAGGTAGTAAAAAATTATAAATAGTATGTTTTGATTATTAATAATTATTGTTGTATGGTTAATATATTGATTTATTATTTTTTTTATTTTTACGTATTTGTTGATGAATAGCCATCTGGGTTTCGACAATTTGCCGGGAAGACACTTCCCGGGTTTCGCATACACAACGAGGATTCAGGTCCGCGACATCCGCACTCACGTGGTGTTTCAGCTTCAGTTAGGAGGGCGCGGATGAAGCCGACTGGTCCGCGACGTCAGCTTGATATACACGATGAGGGGGTTGGTGGATCGTACGATGCAAGGGAGCATCAGGAGATGGATGAGGGGGAGGAGGATGATCGGGGTACATATGAGGCGGGTTCTGATGTTCTTTACGATGATGATGTTCAGGATGCAATTATGCGGGAATTTGAGGGAGATCCAGCTCCAGAGCCTACAGTCGGTGATCGTTGGAATGTCCGTAAGGGTAGGGGTGGGCGGTTTATACGCGGCGAGGGGAGTTCATCGACTGTTGAGAGTCGAAAGGGGAAGGGGAAGGATGCCGATGACCTTAGCTGGAAGGTCACAGGTCCAGTTGCAGGAGGACCTATTGTTGGGTCTGTTATCCCTAGTTTTGGTGGACATGTAGCTATGGAGATTTGGGAGGGGGGATAGAATTCTCCTGAAGTGTCAGACACGATAGAGGATTTGTGCACGTTTGAGGACGTGGGCTAGGGCGTTGCCTCCACCGATACAGGATCGTCTTCGTAGAACGTCCCTGTACCATATCCCCTTTACTATGTTCACGCACATTGATGCGCCCTTGATTTCAGCATTTGTCGAGCGGTGGCAGCCTGATACGAATTATTTTCACCTATCGTTTGGGGAGATGACAATCATGATGCATGATGTGTGGCATATATTGCATATTCCAGTTGAGGGGTGCACGGTCAATGACACCACTTCGAGTGTTGCTCTTAGGGGTTTGGTTGCAGACTCGATCGGTAGGACAGTTGCAGAGCTCGGGAGTCCATTTTGGGAAAATGGTGCTATTGCTGCACAAGGGGTTGCTGATATTCTATCAGATGGGGAGACACCTGCTTCATTGGAGAAACAGCTGACATGTATTATATGGTTGATTCTAGGATGCTGTTTGTTCCCAGATAAGATTGGATCGAGGTTGAGACCCTTTGACATTGTTGAGGCGAGGTCTCCAGATATCGTTCACACGTTCTCCTGGGGGTCGGCTACACTTGCGTACATGTATCGTCAGTTGGGTGAGGCTAGTCGTACCTCCACAGTCGGGATTAGCGGTTGTTTGACTTTACTCCAGGCATGGATTTATGAGTATTTTCCATGCTTCAGGCCACGTGCACAGCATATTATTAGTGGGGCAGCTCCACGAGCGCAGAGTTGGACTGCGTACCCAGAGCCGAGGTCTCATGACCGTCTTTGTTCTATCAGGAGACAGTTAGACACACTGACAGCAGAGGATGTAAGTGACTATTTATGTACTATTATTAAAAGTTTGTTTTTTACTTGCATTTCATTAAATAAAATAGCTTTTTTGTAATAATTGCAGGTGGATTGGTTGCCTTATGGTCATCATTTTGATCCGAACACTATTCGGAGAACATTATATAGGGGCACCTTTCGTTATCGGGGAGTTATCGAGCCATATATGCCTGATCGATGTTTGCGGCAGTTAGGCCGTATGCAGACTGTACCTGTTCCTATTATTGCTCCAGAGTCTGCATCTAGGCCTAGCAAGGGAAAGTAATCTGTGAAATCTTCTGCTGTCCATTGTGAATCGGGCTGGTTCTCGTTCCCGACAGGTAATTATATTAATGTTATGTTTAATATATTATTATTGCTATTATATTACAATTGTTATTTTGTTTACAAACAGGTAATTGTGTAAACATTGAGATGTTTGAGAAGGGTTCTGCACCGGCGACTTGCGCCACTGACTACTTGTCTTGGTATCAACGACATTCACATCCATATTTGTTGAATGATGGAGGTAGTAGTGCTCGACCCATACCAGATCGTACCGCAACCGAGCAGGTAAATGTATTTTAATGGATTCATAATTTGTATCAATGTGCCAAAATTATATATATTAACGACCCAGTATTTTATTATGCAACATTGGATGAATAGGTGGATAAATGCAACTCGTCCATTCATGCAACATCGGGACGAATCTGAATGGGATGATGCACGTGCGAATGTTGAGCAACTCATTGAGGATTGGAACAAAGTGTTACACAAGACGAATGAAGAGAACGAGTAGCGGATTTCATTTATGTTAAAAAACTTTTAGTTATTCCTTATGGTTTTATTAATTTGAACTCGATGTTTATGTATGCTTTTTAAATCAAGAAGTAGTTCATTATGCATGTTTATGTATGCTTGTTAATTATGAGTAATTGCATATTTAATTAGTTATATCGTGATTTAGTTCATAAATTAACACAATTAGTTCTTAAATCAACACAATTAGTTCATTAATTAACACAATTAGTTCATTAGTACAACTAGCAAGAGGTAAAACTAAGAAGTAGTTGTTGGGGTTGTTGAGGTAGATGAATCATCCCACTGTTTGATCCTTGCTGAATAATGACTTGCCCAAGGACGAACAGCTTGAGAAGCAACTCGAAACCACTGTTGAGGAATAGTAGGGACCGGATGACCTCGGCGAAGTTGAAGCCGAATAAAATGCTTGTAACTCCCTAGATGAGCTATGGCTAACTCCCTTTGTGGCAAAGCGTTCATGCCCCCCAACATCAAGTGGGAAAACTGTAGTCGACATATCAATACGACCATTAAGAGCGAAAAAAAAGATCGTGCATCTGTAGTGGTTCGCAATGGGGTACAAGTCTGCAATGGCCTCCATGTAATGTTCCTCCCCACAACCTTTACCTTCCCATCGAACACGCCTAATTGCCTCTTTGAGGTCCTGACCATATACCCAATGAAATTGACGACCATTTTGATGCAACTCACTCAATACTGATCGGCGTACAATGTCCCAATTTTCTTGGCCGGAACAAAAAGCATCTGCTACGCATCGAAAACCACAATTACCATCGGCAACTACATCATGCCAGCCTTCTACGTGGTGTTGGATGGCTAGTGGAAGTTTATGAAAGTATGGAAAATTTTCCATATCGAATCTCCACCCTGCAAAGTTATTATACATCAATTTAATTAAATGTGTACAGTTATACGAAACAAACAATAAAAGTATATAAATAAATATATTATTACCAGGAGCCGACCCAGAAGATTTGCCTTTACCCTTAGGAGACTTGCCCATAACGTGCTCCCACCCACTTTTTTCCCGTCGCATGCCCTTGTTCAACTTAGAACGACCCTTACTCGTCACGTTAACATCAGGCTCCTCAAAGGAACATCGTACGGGGTGGAGTTCTGAATGGAGTACCCGAGAAATAGATCTCATGACCGCAGGATCCTTATCATGTACCTCGTTCACTAATGTATCGAAGAACCGACGGTCCTGATCGCACTCCGATAGTATCTCAGCCGAATCTGTCCCATCACCAATGGCTAGTCTCCACCAAAATGCATCAACCTCCTGAGTGTATAAGAGATGATCTGATTGCAAGGAGAAAAACGTATGGCAAGCACATGGAATACCATGCGTAGTCTCAACAACACATCCGCATCTACTCCAGTCCCAGTCAAGCTCTGCTATTCTTCCAAGCTCTTTCTGAATTAGCTCCAAACAATATTGAGAACAAACACCGTTCAAGGTGCTATATGGTGGCGGATCAAATTCAGTCCCATGAGTACGCCGCGATGCTTCCAATGAGTTTCTTATCTCTTTCAACTGCCCTAAAACAAAAGCATCAACTTGCATAAATAATGTGTCGATTGCCTCAGTTGGAGTAGCAATCCACGCTTTCAAAGCCGAATGAGAACTCTCGACTCTGTTGTTGGTTGTGTTACCGAAGTGTTTTACTCGGTTAGTCCAACATTGCACAAACTTCTCTTTATGCACAAGCCAGGTCCCGTGGATGTAGGTAGGAAAATCAATGGATGTGGTATTCCCAATTGTACCCCACTCCTCCATCATGTTGGCTACATTTATTTCATATTCAGCCTCGGTTTTGGATTTCATCACCCTAGCCCAACTTCCTCGTCCAAAGCTAATTCCGATCTTTCTTTTCCCACCACACTTCCTTGTTACCCATGCCTCCACATCATGATTGATATGCCACGTGCAAAGTAGATGTGCAAATGTGGGAAAAATCTCCGAGATATATTTGCACAAAGCCAGATCTCGATCAGTGACAATGGCATTCGGAGCCACACTGCCAATGAGGTTCTTCAGTCTGTCCAACATCCAGCGATAACTCTGAGCATCCTCATGTTGCAACAATGCCCATGCAAAAAGAAAATTCTTGTTGGTTGGTGTCACTCCAACAATCTCCACCAAAGGATACAAGTACTTATTTGTCTTGTACGTTGCATCAATGTGAATCACGTGCGGATATGTACGCACTAAATTCACGGACGTCGAGTGTGCAATGAATGTATGTGTCACCCTACCCATCTCGTCCGACTGAATCCAAAAAAGATACTTGCTTTCAACAGCCTGTTGAAGAAACTGTTGGGCTGCATTTCTGCCTTCTGATCTCTCCCTTCTCAATATATCTCTGCAATTGTAGATGTGCCTCATGTTAGGCTTCAAAGACGGAAATGCACCTTCAATGGCTTTCATAATGTTTCGTGGTTTCACATGGGATGAAGTTAGTTCTCCAACTAACTTCTTGGCGGCGGGACTGAGACCAGAGATTTGTTGATGGCCCTCCGGGTATAACATCATTGGGTGATTATGAAACCCATTTTCAACCCTAGTCTCGACCACCCAATACGCGTAGTCGTTTTTTGGGACTATGAACAACCGAAATTCACACCCACATGCTTTTCTCTTTGTTTTTCTTCTAATTGCCGAACTGAAATCACGAGGTTCCTTCTTCTTGCCACGATCACAATCCAAAAGTTGATACTTCTTTTTGTGACTAGTGATCGTCAAGAAAAACCCAAGCTCAACGGCAATGTTTCTACACCACTCGGCAGCAGCATGCCAGCATCACGCGTTTCAAATTCTGGACTATTGTCGAAATACGGGTTATAATTAATCCGATCACCAACAGGCTCCTGAAAAAACAAATCATCTTTTATTACACGAAAATATCACAATATTCACACATATTAGTTTAATCTTATTTTAATTTTTTAAAAACTATTTAGCACCTAATTGAATTAAATTTGTAAAAGTTAAATATCAGGAAAAAAAAATATGAAAAACGTATACAAGGTTTCAACGTTTGGCCAGGACGTTGAATCCATGGATCCAACGTTTGGCCAGAACGTTGAATCCATGGATCCAACGTTTGGCCAGAACGCTGGATCTTTGGAATCAACGTCTGGCCAGGACGTTGATTCCATGGGTCCAACGTTCTGGCCAAACGTTGGATCCAAGGAATCAACGTCCTGGCCAGACGTTGGTTCCAAAGATCCAACGTTCTGGCCAAACGTTGGCGATGTGTACAGAGTTAAAAAAAAAATTACCTCTTCGTCTAAAGACGACATTCTTGCCGGCGATGATGGCGTTGGGTGATGACGTTAGGTTGGAGGTTGCGATTGGTGGTTGGTGTTGCGATTGGTGGTTGGTGATTTTAGAGAGAATTGTAAATTGGTAAAATTCATATTTGAAATGAAGGTAAAATTTCAATGCTCAAGTAAAGTAAAATGGTAAAAAGGAGTTAAGGGCATAATGGTACATTCACAAGGTTGTTGGAGCGATTTTAAGTAGTTTAGGGGCGACGAATAGAAGTTCAGTAAATTAATGGGACCTGACCTAACTAATCACCACCTCGTCAACCCATAAACTTTTGCTAGTTATTTGTAAAAGTAGAAAGAAGTCACTATTACCATAGAAGAAAAAATAACCCAAAAAAGAAGGCACTAATAAAATAGAAAAAATTTCATAAAACTACCTTCTATAATCAACTTTTTTTAACAAAAAATTATTCAAAGGACTACCTTATATAACAAATTTCTTTCAATATACTACCATTTTACCGTTAATAAGGTTTAATCACTAATAATTGAGTCACCACCATAAATTGCTTTTCTTTCTTCCCCTCTCGTTTATTTTCTTTTTTCTCGCTACCGTACCCCACTGGCAGCAACACCTACGGCGATTGTCATTTATCGATTAGTATTAAATATAAACGTAAAAGTATACTGAAAGGAATTTGTTATATATGGTAGTTTTTTGAAAGAAAATTTTTAAAATGTTATTTTTTGAAAAAAGTTGTTTATAAAAGGTAGTTTTTTTGAAATTTTGCCAATGAAATATATGAGGGTGATTTCCAATTTTTAGTGACGCCTTTGAATTTGTAATATTCTATATCAAATTTGTTTGCTTTAATTTCTTTTATTATTTATGGTGCTACACTTTCTTCAATTGTGACATTTTGTCAAATAATACCTTATCTGTTACTAATTTTTTGTAAAGAAGACATGGTATATTGGATACCTTGTTATCGGTTTACGGCCGAAGAGCTAATGTTTCCCTCCCTATTTGTGCGTGAAAGTCACTCACATTCACAGTTTTTTTTGGCTTGAATCAAAGCACAAAAAAGCAGGGTCTATGATGTAAAGTTTGACTTTTTTACCAGAATCCGACAACAAGATGTGCATTTGGAAGGTGACAATACTACTTGTCATTTGTTGGGCCCTAGAATTTACCTGTTGGCGGCAAATATGTAATTTCAAGTGCAAGGAGATAAGAAGAAGTGGTTATCATATGAATGTGCGGTTTGCATCAGGTCCCACTATGCTAACTGATTGAGAAAATAGTGGGGAGGCAGTTACAAGAAGGGCGTGGCATATCCTACATCCAAGGAAAGTTGGTCAATGGAAATAATTAATATTTTTAGAGTATAAATAGGTAAATGTGGTAACCTAATGAGGACTCACTGGCTACCATTAACTCTCAGTATTCTCTAACTAATATTCTCTCTTTGTAGCTATCGTTGACCCTTAGTGCTCCATATCAAACACTCTCACTATCTCCACTAATACTTTACAAAGCTACTGTGTAAATTGTACTCAAACGCCTATATTGACGGCGGCATCTTCATAGTGGATTGGTGATTAAGAGAATCACCCGCGGTTTTTCCCATCTTTTGGGTTTTCCGCGTCAACAATTGTTTGTCTTTCTATTCTTTTATTTACATTCTTGTTGATCATTAAATTATTTCATATTTAATTTCGTATATTGTTCTTGTTGTTGGCTCCCCAATACCTTTTGCGTACTTGGTACAAAATCGGCATAAACAATTTGGCGCCCACCGTGGGGCCTTCAGCAAGATTTATATACATCGTTCATCACTTTCTTTTTGTCTACTATTTCGTTTGTGCCTTCTCTTTTTTCTGTGTTTGCAATGGCAGGAGATTGGGTAACCACTCAAGAAGTCATAGACGAACTCAACCACGTTAAGGCTGCTATGGCGGAATTGCAGAATAGCTATGTCGCATCATGCATGGAGAATCAAAGCCTAAAATCTGCTCAAAAGTCCAAAGGCTCTAAGCGCCGCAACATAGTCGATGTCTCCAAAATGCCTGGCCAGGACGGAGGCCTATTCGAAACTCCTGTGGGCCACAACATTCCTGCCCACGGCGATGATTTAGAAGGAGATGATGACGCCGACGTCGAGCCTGACGCCGACGTCGAGCCTGACGCCGACGTCAACGTCGAGCCTGACACCGACATCATTGGAGTCCAGGCCAAGGGGCAACTGTGTTCCGTCGCCGACGATCCCATCCAGCAACGTCTTCGGCCGGCTAGAAGACATGATCGCGGGATCCCCGGCGCCCCACACCCTATGGAGAAAGTGACGCCGAACAGTTATGCGGACTCACCTTTTGTTGATTTCATTGCCATGGTCGAGGTTCGAAAGCGGTTCTCCGTCCCAACCATGAAGATGTACGACGGCACTACAGATCCAAATGACCACGTCGCTCAATACAAACAACGGATGATCACCATTTCAATTCCTCGTCGCATGCACGAGGCATGCATGTGCAAAGGATTCGGATCGACGTTGACTGGACCAGCCCTGCAGTGGTTCATCCACCTTGGCAACGGCACTATCTCTTCCTTTGCTCAATTGATTAATATTTTTAATTTACAGTTTGCTAGCAAATCGTAAGATGGAAAAAACAAAGCTAGTGACTTACATAGAATCGTGCGTAAATCGATGAATCCTTGAAAGAATTTGTTCGCAGGTTTAACAGGGAAAAGGTGTCGATTCCAAATTGCAACGTCAAGACGGCGATTGAAGCTTTCCGACGGGGACTGGATGAAGAATCAGATTTGTACAAAGAACTTACCAAGTATCCCTGTCCAACGTTCGATGATGCTCAAGCCAAAGCCTTGGCCCAGATCCGGTTGGAGGAAGACATGCAGTCAAGAAAGGAATTCTATGACGTCGACAGTCAAACAAAGAAAGTTCGTGGCGTCCAAAGCCTTATGATCGTCCACAACAAGTTCATAGCGTCCGTCAGACTCATCAAGACAACGATTGGAAAACGATCCTAGTTGGACGTCGTCCAAAAAGTGATGCCGACGCCAACAAAATCTTCGCGACGGCGACGGTCAGTTGGACGTCGTCAATTATTTCATATCTCAAGGAGGGTACGCACGTTCTCTGAAGTTGGAACGTCGTCCATCTGAAACTCTATCACTTTTAATCGTATTATGTTGACAACAAAAGGGACGCCACTACAGGTAAGTAACCAACAAGTTAGATTGAGTTATTCCATTTCATTTTGTTCTCAACATATTCGATTTCCTTCGTATTTTAAGCATTATTTCTTTTTATATTATACTGACTTGAGCGTCGGAGGACCGTTGGCCTCGGCAACGACATCTCACCTTTGTTATATGAAGACAGACATAGGGGACAAGGATTCGTTGACAGTCAACTTTGAGACAATCGAACACCACAATGTTCACATTCACCTGACACCAACATCAGCGTCGACGGCGACATCAAAGTTGACGTCGACCTTTATCATGACGGCGACAGTTTTAAACTGGGGCATCAAGAATTGACGGCGTTCAGGTGAACGCAAAATGACTTCTATACACAAAGGGACACACACCTTAAGAAGTCATCACAACAACATACAAAACACCACGCGCAATTAATTAGAAGAGGCAATTTAGCCCTTCGTAGCAATTAATACTGCAAGTGGTTTCAAACATCAAAGGTACCTACACACATACGTACACACATTCATACAAAATACGTACACACATTCATACAAACATAAGGGCCTTACACTTGACGACATATCCTGGATGACGACGTTTAGTTTTAAAACTAAACCTCTAGTCACGATGGAAAAGTCATATACATATGTACATACATACTTACAAATATACATTTGCATAACACACAAAGAAAGATATACAACGACTTTTATACACAAAAACTAACACTGAAAACTAGTTTGTCTCCGTGGCATATTTGTCCTCTGCAAGAGGGGCAGATCCAGCAGTTGTCGCCGTCTCAGCAGCGGCAGCGATGCCGTCAGGAAGCAGGTCGTCGAGAGTTCCGAAAACAACAAGGAATTTATGGACGTCGTCTCTCGGAGTCCATGACGCCGTCTTACCTTCCATGTATTGCTTCATCGGTGTCGCCTTGGTTTTCAAGTGTAAAGGCCGGGCGACGCCGATGAACACTTCCTGCAATGTTAACACTTTGGTTTCCATTTCAACAAGTTCTAGCGTCCATTGCCTCCTTCAACGACGTCTCCTTGACGATTTTGGCATCATCACGGATGACGGTGGCAGTAGTTATCGCAGCAGCAGTGACGGCGGCAGACGACATGGTGTTCTCTGGTGATAACACCAGCATCCGAAATGAACAAACGACGTACCTAGAGCCATTGAAGGAGAGTTGTTGTCAGTTGCGATTGGTTCGTCTGAGTCCCGAGGATGTTCGCTCGGCGGCGCCCGGCATCAAGTTGAAGTTGTTCCCGAATGTTCGCTCGTCGGTCATGGGAAGGCGTGTGCAGTTGGGCAAGTGATGATGGTTCTTGGGCACAGTAATTGTCGCCATTTCTCAAGGCAGTTGAGAAATGACATCAATTAGGGGCAATTGTTGGGCCCTAGAATTTACCTAGTTGGCGGCAAATATGTAATTTCAAGTGCAAGGAGATAAGAATAAGTGGTTATCATATGAACGTGCGGTTTGCATCAGGTCCCACTATGCTAACTGATTGAGAAAATAGTGGGGAGGCAGTTACAAGAAGGGCGTGGCATATCCTACATCCAAGGAAAGCTGGTCAATGGAAATAATTAATATTTTTAGAGTATAAATAGGTAAATGTGGTAACCTAATGAGGACACCGGCTACCATTAACTCTCGCATTCTCTAACTAATATTCTCTCTCTGTAGCTATCGTTGACCCTTAGTACTCCATATCAAACACTCTCACTATCTCCACTAATACTTTACAAAGCTACTGTGTAAATTGTACTCAAACGCCTATATTGACGGTGGCATCTTCATAGTGGATTGGTGATCAAGAGAATCACCCGCGGTTTTTCCCATCTTTCGGGTTTTCCGTGTCAACAATTGTTTGTCTTTCTATTCTTTTATTTACATTCTTGTTGATCATTAAATTATTTCATATTTAATTTCGTATATTGTTCTTTGTTGGCTCCCCAATACCTTTTGCGTACTTGGTACAAAATCGGTATAAACATCATTCATCCGAAACGAGTAGCAAAGGATAATAATAACGGAAAAAGAACTCGATCCTAAATATGATATATCAAACCCCCAAAGTTTCTGAACAGTTTGGTTAGGGGTACTCGGTATATACACGCTAAAGTACATACATAGTGGATATCCGTAAATAGAAGATGACTGATTAGCTATTATTACAGGATTAAACCAAGCTGGCGTTGAGCTTCCATGCCAACATCTTCCAGAAACATGAAAAGGACCCTCCAAAAAAACAAACAGCTGGATCTTCGCCTGGCATAACACCAGTCCAGGACCATCAGCACAGCACCAACAGGCAACAGCAAAGCTCAAACTTGGTCTCAACTTGACATTTTGGTGCTAAACACGTTCAGCAGCAGAAGAACAAGGCTTAAACTTAATTAACAAAATGTCGAGGTCCAAGATGACAATAAAAAACTACCAAAATATGATGTAAATGATTGGCTTTAGATTCCAGGTCGTCTTGTACTACTATTATACATAAGTTCATCATAATCCTCTCCCAAGAAAATATCTCATTGCAGGCGCCCGGTTTTACTTTGACGAAGTTCATTAACGAGAAGGCCGAATGCTGAACTTCTACACCTGCATGTAACACCGTGGAATTTTTTTATCTTCTTCCCTTAATGGGAAACTTAAGGGAAACTTCCAACCATTGACTCTGTCACGAGCGTCATTTTCTTCATATTCTTCCTCCAAGGAAAGACTGCACAGAAAGAAGAATCCACTTACTCATTTACCAAACATAACCTTTAACATGACGTGCAAAGCAATATGTAATATATAGAGTAAAGCAGTAAAGTCTACAGATAGAAAAGAGATAGAAAGAATTCCTTTCTCTGATTAATTATAGTGTTACGTTTGGTATATATGTAATAAGTAAAGCATGAAGTATGTAATAAAGTCTACAGGTAGCAATATGTCATATATTGCATATGAAGAGTAGAAACAGCAAGTTACAATAGGTTTTTTTTTGGTATGCAGCATACAAGTAAGAATAGATAAATTGATTGAAAGAAAGGTATAGTAGAGGTCAGGAGCCCTACGTCGCATGAAATATGAAGAGATAGAGTAAAAGAGAGATTGGAAGGACCCATATCATATAGTTTGGGTGGGGTAATATTAAGGTGGACAATAATTAATGGATTCTACAGGACAATTATTTAAGGACGGATGGAGTAGTAATATTTTGGATAAGCCTTTAAAAATTCCGATAAAACAAACTGGTGAAGATGTACCTCATTTCCACTATCATAAACACACGCAAAAAGTGAAATATAGGATGAAACACATGTTTCTTGAGTACCAACGGGTGACAACAAACAAAGGCCATGTTATCGTCTGATTTGTTTGATCAGCTCATAGTATTAGTTGTTTGTATTGGTTGTTTTAAAGGAGCAATTAGGATTAGCCATTTGTACAGAGATTCGGTAAACATAAGTTATTACAAAGGCATGCATGTGTAAAAAAAATGACTAGTTTTTTTATATCTTTTTTGGAAAGCAGCTTTTTTTAGATAGTTAAAAAGTCATTTAACTAGCATATTTTGCCTGTTCAACCACATTAATAAGCTAAAAGCCAAAGCAAATCAAAGAACCAGCCAAAAGTCATCTACAAAACAAGGCCAAAGCGAAGCTGCACATATGATACTAAAGCCCCACAATGCCCATGTTCTACGATGGACAAGTCTATTCTCTCAAAAGAACAAAAAACAAAATTTGATGGATAAGTCAATATGATGCAATTTAACCGGATAGACAACTACTGCAAGGTTTCTTTAAAAATCATACCTTGACCTTAGTGGGAGTCCCTATCTTGGCATTGGTTGTACTCCCAAAGCCGAATTTTGGCCTTTTTTCTGCAGGCTTGAGTATTTGGAAGGAACACATTAAAGTTTCATCCACACTCATCATAGCTCCAGCATTGTCAAACTCTCCACAGTAATTAGGCGCCGAAAATATAGTTACAAGCTGCCTATTAGCGAAGAACTCATATCCATCCTCAACAACCTACTCAATCAGATATATGAATATTGTGAGTAACTAAAATTGGACACACATATCTATTGTAGTATTACATTCATAAGAATATATCAACCTGGTGTGCACGACATATAAGATCAAGGTCCAGCTTTTGAAGAGCCTCTGTGACTTTATCAGGGCCAAAGGTATAGGAGACCCCTCTGTCATTCATTCCCCAGCCTTGGATCTCATTACTAGGATCCGACCAAAGGAGATCACATAACAAACCACTTTCAGGAACATCAGTTGGACGATGTAGATTACGTATTTGGTCTAGTTTATGCAAGTCTGGAGAAAGTCCCCCATGCATGCAAAGTATCCTCTCATCAATAAGAGCTGCTACTGGAATGCAGTTAAAACAATCTGTAAAGACTTTCCAGAGTCTGACATTAAACCTTCGCTTACATTCGTCATAAAATCCATATATACGATTTACAGAGGCACATTCATGGTTGCCCCTTAAAAAAAAAAGTTTTCAGGGTATTTTATTTTATATGCAAGAAGAAGACATATTGTTTCCAGACTCTGCTTCCCACGATCAACATAATCACCTAGGAACAAGTAATTAGATTTTGGAGGTAATCCACCATATTCAAATAGCCTCAGAAGATCAGAATACTGTCCATGAATGTCTCCTGTTCACATGAGAGATGACATATTAGATAATTGATTCTAAAAGGGTAGAAATTTCCCACTTTTTCCAATAATAATTAGCAGACAAAGCTTTGCATCATAGTAGCAAATTCATGGAGAGAGATGGTAATTCTATGCATTTCAGTATCACAATTTCATGGAGCATGTGCCATGTCCTAGGAACTAACAAAAAAGGGGATAAAACAGGGTATCAACTTATATTAAGTAAACGTCACGACCATAGTATTGCTCATAGCAGAGTAGTGGTGTTATGTAAAGTGTTGCAATCTAATTACTTTTAAGGTAATTAGATTTTCGAGGTAATTCACAAATATACTTCTGAGAAACAAGCAAGACTGAAGTGGCTATCCATACAATTCATTTATGAAAAAAATAGTGCATAGAAAAAGTAAATGAAAATTTCTGGAAATATAGCACTCGGTCACGTTATAACTGGTCCCCATTCGGTTTGAAGCAAAAACCTGGTGTGGTAGATGATGAATCACAAACATCAACTGGTTATGCATGTTTCCGTAAAAAAATATATACTTTTGATATCCAACAAGCACAATTAAATTGGCTATCTATACAATTCCATTTACGGATCTAAAGACTAAACATATATGTGCCCTCACAATGATTCCGAGCTTTACTAAGTTTTCTTAGCTACCCTTGGGCCTGTTCTATCTCAAGGCCCAACCCAAGGCCTTAACACTTCTCTACAGTCTCACCCTCCCCCCCCAAAAAAAAAAAAAAACTGCTGCCATGAAGATTCGAATTCAGTGATTTGGGGTGAGCTCCACTGAGCTATCACCTCTCCTCCCAGCTCTACTGATTACACCCCTTGTCAAATTTTATAACTTATCAAACTTCTATTGGTCTACTAGAGGTCCAACCGTCCAAAGACCTAAACATCCATAGCATTAGCATAGAACAACAGTGTTACATCACTATCAAAGGTCACATTTCTTAGATTCATGTCTGAATCTCCAGCTTAAGTATTTGTGTCTAATCCACACCAATTTGTATTTCCCCATCAGTAGCATATATACACCATCAAAGCTATGGTGATACAGTGTGGAGTTCTTATTAATTTATGAGAAGCACTAATCACAACTCACATATGGCATTCTGCTCCAAACCTTGAATTTTGAAATCAGAAGGTGTAAGCGACGTACACTTAAAACCCCCAGATAGACACTGTAGTACTGTACCCTATGCAATCTTTTCTAATCAATTAGTTTATATAATTAATCCTTCATTGTCCATTAACCTTGTTCACACATCTTAATTACCGGAAATCTCAGCAAGTATATGATGGCACAATGCATCACATCAATAGCAGAATGAGATTTTGGAACACGTAGAATGCAATTATGCCAATGACTCCATGTCAGTCAAGCCTCACGGGCACACTAAAGTCGCTAACATATACTACTTAGCAAATTTCCATAGTTCATAGAAATCTCCGCTGAATTTTCTGGAAAACATTAGGAATCAAAGTTTTAACCCAGCTTCACTGTGAACATTGCACCCTTGCCAGAAGACCAGGCACAAGATAGCCAGAAATTATACTTCAGAAACCCTGCTGAACATAGCATGCATCCGAACCCAATCAAATCACACCTAGGGAAATATGAGGGGCAGGTGAGGGTTCAGTGGGGACTGGGGAAGGCTGTGTTTCCAATGGGCAATAGCTTAGCAAAACTATATATATATTTGCTAAGGGAATTACAGCAGCAAATGGCTGCTAATAGCTCATAGACTAAGCAGCTGTGCAGCGGAATCCTGGATAACTTATTATAAGTTTCTCATAGCTCTGTTGTTAGTTCATTTTCTTGGTTGGTTTGCCATTTCAGTAGGGAGTATCAACAAACATTTGACAGTATTGCAGTTACAAGCAGATTTCATTCATTGATTCCTTGTACTTGTTCTCAAGCCATCTTACTTTTGTAAATAAATGCATCACTTCTGCAGTCATTTCATTACTCAAAATTTTTCACTCTTTTTCTAATAACTTGCCCTTGCCAAGGGCTTTCCATTTTCCAGGAATTTCCCGACCGGGTGGTTTTGTTTCTAACTCCAATGAGTGTATAAGTTCTAAAAGATACAAAGAGCAAGAAGGGCCCCCGGCCGGCCCCCACCCCGCGTTTTTTTACCGTCCCCCGACAACCCCCCCCCCCCGGGCGCAAAGGCCCTAAAATGCGAAGTGCACGGTGAGAGGTGTAGACAATTGAAGCAAAAACTCAACACGTAAAGCTTGCAAGAATACTTATACATATATGGTCCCCAAATAAAGAGAACTTGTGGAATCAAAATATTTTCTTCACCTAAAGCACATATTGCGGTGCATTGATCATCGATGAGTATTTCTTGAATCAATCAAGAGAAAAAACATGAATAAGGTTGACATGGTTGTTTTGGTAGCGCCAAGAGGTGTAAAGGTTAGTGCTGCTACAAAACGTGTGCTTCCATGCCAATCCTGCCTCTTACAACTAAGTAGGTGGTCAATTAAGGGTGTGTTCTCTTCACCTTACAAAAATAAGTTAGGTCTAATAAGTCCACTTAATTACCAATAAGTTCCGATTAGTTCATATAGGTTCCAAATAAGTTTGAAGCAGTTTAGATAAGTTCCATTAAATTCTAGCACCTTATACGATAAACTATAATAAGTTTAGGGAAAATATGGTGAAGAGAAAGCTCCCTAAATCAATTAGTTTACTGCTCAAGGTTTATCTGCCTAAAATGGAACTAGTAAAAAAAGTAGAGTATGTGATTACCCTAGACTGACACTGGGAAAACTAGCTGACAGAAGATTGAATTTCCATTTACCTGCCAGACTCTCCTAGTATTCCTTTAATGCCAAATAGCTTATTCAGTGCAGGCCTTCTTTCCTTCACTCTGCCTCTTACAGGCTACAGCAGTTGAATGAAGTGTTGATCATTCTAAAAACACTTACACATTAAGATCCCCTATCGTTTCATCAGTAAATAATTTCCACAACTTAGTGCCTACAATACAGAAAAATCAGGAAGACACAGGGAAAATCACAAGAGTTTGGAGGCAACAGCAGTTCTATAAGACATGATCTAGATTCTTTTACAACACCAGAAATCTACCAGATTTTTGGCTTTTCCAATTCACTACGATCCGCTCCCACCCCCCCCAAAAAAAAAAAACCACCACTTCCTTTACTGGAAATGTAATAAAATTGGACCAGTAGAAAAGACTCCTACCAATTAATGAGAGTGAAAGTTTGAATGTCAATCGATATTAAAGGATTTTCCCTAACCTCAGGATTACCTCATAAATTTTCCCTAAAAAATTTTCCTCGACTTGAAATAATTAATCCATCCCTTCTTTTATTTGCTACATTTGCTTTTTTATCGTTTCCAATATGCACCTTTAACCATTCTAATCTTCAATTACGAAATAATAAAATTAAAAAAGAAAGTTCATATTAATGAAAATACACATTAAGTAAATATAACAGCATCCATCATAATCTTCGCTCTTATATATTCCCTCCTCTTTGTAAATAGTTGGTCCACTTTGACATTTGCAAAATTCACAAATTCTAATTTGACTATTCTTTTTACTTTATATATATATATATATATACAT
The DNA here is from genome assembly GCA_947648045.1 of Beta corolliflora. Classification (NCBI taxonomy): domain Eukaryota; kingdom Viridiplantae; phylum Streptophyta; class Magnoliopsida; order Caryophyllales; family Amaranthaceae; genus Beta; species Beta corolliflora. Next base: position 596,142 of record CANSZD010003972.1, read on the forward strand.
CATCTTTTTATGCATTATTTATTAATGCATAATGAAAGATATTAATGGTTAAAGTGGAACAACTATTTACAAATGGAATACTGGAACTTAACCAAGAATTCTCTTTCATCATCACAACGGTCAAAGTTTATGAACTTTGACATTGTAGCACATGAGCAAGTTTTTAGAGTGTGTAGACCCATTTTTTGCAAAACAGCTAATTATTGAGTGCACCCTATGAACAAAATGCAGGAAAAAATCATTTTCTGGGCTTCAAATTGCACACTTCACATTTTCAACTTATCAGCAAGATGAAGTTTAGGAAAATAAAACCTAGCAGTAAGGTGCTAAGAAAATGG